>CM076582.1:1155764116-1156249243 GCA_034641835.2 Pinus albicaulis | reverse complement strand
GTCGTTTCCTTTGCAACATTAGGTGCAATTGCTAATTTATATAGTTATGTAAGTTATCCCTTCTCTCACACAAACGAGAAAATTTCATATACCAGTTATCCTATAGACAAAAAAATTTCATACACCAATTTAATATTTAGCTTAACTATTACCATAAAATTAAATAATAATAATAATAATCTATTACACCTAAGGCTAAACATTTCACTACTTCAATCATTGCATGTAACTAATGTGAAATATCCTAGGTCCACTAGGTATTCCCATGTGGCCAGAGTTAATAGGTAGAAAAATTAAAATTTTTAAGTGGCAGTAAGATAACTTTCCATTTATTTAACTCGGATAATCTAAACATAAATTTTCATAAAACAAATAAAATTAATAAGACTAATTTAAATCTTTTTAAAAAAATTATTTAAATTTTTTTCGCTGATTTTTCCACGTACAATCTTGTCACATGTAGGCCTGAGATTTTTCATCTGGTAGGCCTGCGGCAGTTATTATCGCCGGACCACCAACCGGAAGACTCAGTAGCTGTTTTTCACGTTCACGTCTGGGTGTTTTACGTCTCAAGGTTATATATATATATATATATATATATATATATATATATATATATATATATATGGTTAAATTTGTTTGAAGTGGTTGAAATTATTAGTTTAATTAGTGAATTTTATATAATTTTATTTCTTTTTTAAGTTTTTTTTTTAAAGGTACTAAATTTATTTATATTATTTCATTTCAAAAACTCTAAAATTTAAAACAATTAAATAAAGTTATTTGTTATATTTGATACTTTGAAAAATTTAATCGTAAATAGATAGAAGCTGATGTGTTTGACTTTTGGAAACTTAACACTTTTAGAAGTTTTTCAAAGTACTAAATTTATTTACATAAATCAATTTTAAAGATTAAAAAACACAGTTATTTCTTTGTTAAAAAACTCAAAAATTTAAAATAATTATTTTTTACATTTGAAACTTTGAAAATTTTAATTGTAAATAGATAGGAGCTGCTATGTTAAACCTTTGGAAACTTTAAAAGTGCATAGATGCGGCTTGTTGTTGTTTCGATACTCTGGTTAATATATATAATTGTTAAATTGTATTTTAAATATATAAATAAATTTAATGGTGTTAAAAATTCTTTTTTAACTATGTAATTTCAAGAACTAGCATTTAAGATTTCAAATTCCTTTAAAACTTTGGAAAAATATAAAAAAAAACTTGAAAAGTCGCATCAGAAAAACTTGAAAAAGTCGCTGTCGACAAAAGTAATTAGAAAAACTAAACAAACAAGATTTCCGAAATTCCTGTCTTTTTATAAAGAAGGAAAAACTAAAACACCCATTATGTGGAAAAAAATATAAGAAAAAACTATGGTGTGGACAAATATATCAGGAAACTTAAAATAAACACTATGCTGAGATACATGTAGCTTTTTATGTGCAATTAAACTTTTTATAATTTATCCAAACCATAACAATTCCTTGGGACCGCCACTGTATTTTGGTAATTGATTATGGTTTCACTACGAACTATACTATAGTCATCAAATTTAAATTCTAGTTCGAATTCAAATTTGATACTTAAAAATTTTGACCATCTAAATTTTAATATTGAAAAAATTGGAGAGTATGATCTTACAAATATTTTTTTTTTCCAAAATTTTAAAAATTGAAAGTAACCATCATTATATTTAAATTAAAATTAGAAAGTTTGATTTTATAAATATTTTTTCAAAATTTTAAAAATGGAAAGTAACAAACATTATATTTAAATATTTAAAGAAAGTTATTGATTTTTTTTTTCAAAAAACAGTTATGTTTACTAATCTTTAATAACAATCTTTTTATTTAAGATGTTACAATTCTTTTTATATTTAGAATGATGAAAAATAACTGAGAAACAAATTGGAGAAAACATGTAAAAATAAAAACTCAAAATTAGAATTCTATGTAAAAATGGAATGCTAAATATTAAAAATAAGACTCAAAATTAGAATTTTATGTAAAAATATAATACTAAATATTAAAAATAGGTTTTAAGTGATTTCCAATACATACTAGGAAATTTATATAGGTTTTAAGTGATTTCCAATACATACTAGGAAATTTATGTCTTACTCTTTAGACAAATTTTTTTGAAAACATAAAAAACATCCTCATTTCTAAAAAAGAAATGCACTTATTAAATCAAGATTTCAGATAGCCCTGGGTTTATTAGATAAAGACTAGTTTATCAACTAATAAATTAGTTCTAAGATACAAGCGTTTCGAACCAACCAGTGTGGTTCATCATCAGGGCTAGGTGATGATGATGAACCACACTAGTTGGTTCAAAACGCGTTGACAATGTTCTATTGCATGTGATTATTACCCAAATTTTTTTTACAATTTATATGATGGATCACAAAAGCATAGATTCCGAAAACATAAAATTATTAAATTCAAATTTTAAATAATTATATTAAAATTTTTAAACAAAATTAAAACTTCAACTTCACTTAACCCATCTCTATAAATTCCAAATCATAACAATAATCATTCAACTACAACAATAATCATCTCCATCCTCCAACCTTTGTGTCCGAAAAAGTTATCAATAAACCAGAAATGTGTTTTAGACTTTTTTTACATGTTTTTAAATATAGAATTTATCCTTATTTCAAATTTTGTAATAAAAAAGTTTCTGTTTTTACCATGTTATGAATAGAATAGGTTATGAATATAGAATGTGTAGTAAACCAAGCTTTTTAGTGATTTAGATTTTTTCAGATTTTTTAAATATAAAATTTATCTTCGTTTCAAATTTTGTAATAGAGAAGTTTCTGTTTTTTACCATGTTTGTAATATAGAACGTGCAGTAAACCAACAACCGTACCGTATTTGACTTCACGAATTAATGGACTAATCGAACGGAAGCCACGAATATTCGAATATTCGGACATATATATATATATTCCATTTCGCCGGAATTTGGTAACTAGGCTAAAAACATCGTAATTTTTTCTGAATTGACACGAGCGTCATGAGCCATGCTGCCAAGTTACGGGGCCCATTGCGCTCCTGCGAAGTAAATGGGATGTCATGTTATAAATTAATTTTAAATGGGATTTCATCACAAAATGATGAGGAGGATGATGATTTTTAAGCAATATTTTATTTTTTATTTTATTTATTTTTATTTATTTTTTAAATAGTGTATTGTTATAATTTAAATATTAATGAATAATTTTATTGTGAATATAAAATTTTCAGTAATAATTACTGAAATGATAAATGATAGTTTGATTAAATTAAGTGGAATATTAATTAAGTACTTAGCTAACAAGAAATTTAAATCATTTTTATTTATTAATTATAAAATTTTTTCCGTAATAATCAATGCAATAATTGTTATTTCTATTTATTAATAAAGTAAAAATAATAGTTATTATTAAATTTAAGTTGATATTTTATTTTTATTTTTAATATATATGTATAGATTAAAAAAAAAATTAAATTAATTAATTTAAAAAAAATATAAAAATGAAATAAAAATAAAACAAAGCAATTTAAAAAAATTAATAAATTAATAAATTATATTTAAAAAATATAAAAATAGAATAAAATAAGGAGAGATCCAATTCTCTAGTCAATTCATGGGTTTTTTTTCAATTTCCGAGGCCTCCCTTAATTTATATTCATAGGCCTTTTTTCAATTTCTAAGGCCTCTCTTAATTTACGACGATGAAAATGATCAATCCTAGCAATGAATTTAGCTTCTTTAATGCAAATGTGATGGTTAGTCTTCTCAACATATTCTGCAAGGAGCGATATCTACCATGTTTAAGGTCAGCCACATGTTTGCAAATTCTTTGATTAATGGATCAGTTTCACCAATGTAAGGGGTTCCACTGGAGCAAGGAATGATGTAAACACCTTTACCATGTTTAGGGTTTACTGGGTCCTTCACAGATCTTAAGGAGCTTCGAATAGTGCTAAGGGGCTTGAAAGTTGAGGAAACATTAAATGTTTCTTAAGGACCCTATAAATCTTATATGTGGTTCCTTGAATGAACGGGAGATGAAGTCCATAAATCCAATATTTATAATCTTTTTTGATTCTAGGACCTTTTTTAGCTTTATGAAAAGCTCACAGGCATTGGGAATTGTCATAACCATTCTTATTGAAGACACTTAGGAGGTGGGATTTCTCTTCATCAAGGTGAAATCTATGTGAAATTATAAATGCTCTGGTAGCTAAGGTGCTAAGAACACCTTGCTTCTGAGGAGGGAAATGATGTGAACTTGCATGTAGATATTGCTCAATGTGTGTTTGCTTTCGGTAGACTTGATGGGATAATTTTATTTTTTAATTATTATAATTTAAATGCAAATAAATACATTGTTTTAGTTTTTGGTAACTTAGAGGAATTGGTAACTCGGTGAGTCTTGTATTAGCGTGACAGGGGGTCATTACTTGGTCATTGAACCTTGGATTTTTTTAGTTTGCGCGACTTCACCAATTGAACTACCCCATTAACATAATTATATTGTTATTTTAAATGTTAATGAATAAATTATTATTTTTATTATTATTATAATTTAAATATGTGTTTTTTTGGGGGAGAATTTGACCCTTGAATCTCACAATTAACATAATACTCTTTCAGATTTCTTAGTTTGCACGACTTCATTAACATAATTATATTGTTATTTTAAATGTTAATGAATAAATTATTATTTTTATTATTATTATAATTTAAATATGTGTTTTTTTTGGGGAGAATTTGACCCTTGAATCTCACAATTAACATAATACTCTTTCAGATTTCTTAGTTTGCACGACTTCATTAACATAATTATATTGTTATTTTAAATGTTAATGAATAATTTATTATTTTTATTATTATTATAATTTAAATATGTTTTTTTTTTTTTTTGGGCGAATTTGACCCTTGAATCTTACAATTTTTTTTGTTTTCTAAGTAAGTCTAATTCTATTATATAATACAAAGGAAATACAATTCGAAACATTCCCGTTGGAGCTGCTATGCTAGCCAATTCCGGCAGGGAGGGTGTTCAAAAAACAAAATTAGGACTGCCCTAGTTGGGGAAACTAACCCAAAAATTGTACCAGTTCACCAAAGGATTACTGCCCCAGATGGGGAAACCAGCATGAAACATAATTGTCCAAAAATTAAACGAATTGTGCAAGAACAAGTAAAACAAAAAAAATGCAGTGGAATTGTTACTAGCAGAGGTAAGAGACCTCTTAGCACTAATCCTTCCACGACGAGTCATTCTTCAAGTCTTCAGGAGGTGGCTCTTCAACAATGAAGCAACTGTAATCTTCTGAGGAGTCATTTTCCTTCTTCAACAGTTGGGTAGTCGGCTCTGGCGTGGAGGCAGAGTGTGCACCTGTAGTTGCAACATTTTTATCCTCTGCTGAGCTATCACCACAATCACTGCCTGAGGAGTGCGTTGCAGATTTAGTTGACAGGGTCACCGATTTTCTGGAATGCTGGAGGTAGGATGGAGTCATGGTGTATTTCCTTAAACGTTTCTGAGAGCCAGAGCCAGCAGAGATGGAATGGACATCTGGGAGATGCAGAGACACTATGCTGGTTCGGGGCTTCTGTAGAGTCCACATTGCGCGTGAACTCAATAGGTCGGTCCTCACGGAAGGGGGAATGGATGTCATCGCAGAGGGGGAGGGGAGGGCGGGAAGATTGGCTTCGACCTCGGCCCCGACAACATCTTATCCTGTGGTGACGTGGCATGGAGGCACCGGACTGCTCAGGTGAGGTGAGGAGGGAGACAGGCTTGCGAATGGAGATAAGGCATGAGGCCTTGAGCTGCAGAGGGAGCAAGGAATGAAGGGAAAAATGCATAACACAGTGACCAGCCACCTGAACAGATAGGCGACAAGAAGAGGCAGAGGGAATGTCGTCGCTGGAGGCCATGAAATACCGAGAAGGGAAGCTGCAAGGACAGGTGTTAATGCCTAGAAAATGTGGTTTAGTTAAGGTGCCAGAGGAGTAGCTGTAGCCTTTATTATCTCCCTCACGTGATCCATGTGTAGCCATGTGGCTGTGCCATGTGCCATGCATAGCAGCGTCCAAGTTGCATAGTCTAAGAGTCACCTTCATCTGGGATCTCTTGAATCTTACAATTAACGTAATACTATTTCCGATTTCTTAGTTTTCACGAATTCACGAATTCAACTGCCCCTGGCATAAATATATTGCTATTTTAAATGTCAATGAATACTTTATTATTATTATTATTATTTAAATATGTTTTTTTTGGGTAAACACCCATGGTAGAATTTGCCCTTGAACCTTACAATTAACATAATATTATCTTGGATTTCTTAGTTTGCACTACTTCATCAATTGAACTACCTAGTGACATAAATATATTTTTATTTTAAATGTTAATGAATAAATTATTATTTTTATTATTTCTATAATTTAAATATGTTTTCTTTTGGGTAAACACCCATGGGAAAAATTGACCTTTGAATCTTACAAATAACATAATACTTCATAATACCGCTACCCCATGGGCTTTATAATTTAAGTGTTAATAAATATATTTTTGATAAATGTCTTTCATATTAATCACATCATTACGATTTGGTCGACGTTTCGAACCATATAATGTGGTTCATCCTCAAGACAAGGTGAAGAAGGAAATTGATCTCATTGAATAAATAGTAAGGATGCGTCATTTCCTGGTGATAGTAGTTAAAACTAGTCGTTACAAAAAACTAGCAGTTAAATATATTGTTTTTAAAATATATTTATAAGCTTCAAGCACTATCATCATATCTTTATATATATATGTATATATATATATATATATATATATATATATATATATATATATATATATATATATATATATATATATATATATATATATATATATATATATATATATATATATATATATATATATATATATATATATATATATTGTCACACTCCCTATCACACATTCTTATTCATTCATTTCCATGCATTTAAGACTAGTTTTCCCTTGTTTTTCCTTGGCAAGCATTGGCCACCCTCGAACCTAACACATCTTTCCATGATGCCCTAGCCTCTAGCATGCCTTAAAACTTCCTAACATACCTTGTCACTCCCTCCTTATCACACCCGAAACTCACTGACACTTCTTGTCACAAACTCTTATTCATTCATTTCCATGCATTAATTTGACCTACTTCTCCCTTGTGTTTTCATGACACTCCCTAAAACTTCCTAGCACGTGTTGGAACACCCTAGCACATGGCCACATGCTTTCTTGACACTTTAATATGCCTTAGCACTACCTAGAAAACTATGTCACTCCCTCCTTAGCACACTTGGAACTTGCTAACACTCCCTGTCACACACTCTTATTCATTCATTTATATGCATTTTTACCTAGTGCTCTCTTGCGTTTACCTAGCACTCACGAACAATACTTAGCACACATTGGCACACCTTGGCATTTGGTACATCTTGACATGCTTCCCTATCACTCTAGAATGCCTTGTCACTGCCTAACATACCTTGTCACTCCCTCCTTAGCACATTTGAACCTGATAAAACTCCCTATCAAAAACTCTTATTCATTCATTTCTATGCAATTGAAACTAATGCTCCCTTATTTTTTCGCGGCACTCCCTAACACTCCCTATCATGTGTTGGCGCCACACCCTAGCATCTTACACATCTTGGAATCATGCCTTAGCAATTGGCATGTATTAGCATGCCTAACATGCCTTGGAACTTTCTAGCATGTGTTAGAACTTCATGAAATACATTGGAACAACTTGGCACTCCCTAGTTGTCATGCCCTTATATATAAGCCTTACTTTTTTTGTGACTTGGGAAATCAACCAATTCATTGAAAAAATAGTGTTGTGCATAGCCCAAAGTCTCCTTTTGTCTAGCCCCTTATCACAATAGTAGGCTTGCTTGTTGCAAGTCATATTTTACAATTCTCCTAATACACTATTATTCATTCATTTCCATGCATTTTTACCTAGTGCTCCCTTGTGTTTCCCTAACGCTCCCTAACACTTCCTAGCACATGGTGGCACACCTTGGCACATCTTGGACACATTCTTCCCTGGTACTCTAGCATGAATTAGCGTTGCCTAGAATACCATGTAACTCCCTCCTTAGCACACCTCGAACTCTTTGACACTCTCTGTCACACACTCTTATTCATTCATTTCCATGGATTTTGACCTAGTGCTCCCTTGTGATTCCTTGACACTCCCTAACACTCCTTAACATGCATTGGCACACCTTGGCACTTGTCACATCTTGGAATGCTTCCCTAGCACTCTTAGCATGCCTTAACACTTCCTAGAATACCTTGTTACTCCCTCCTTAGAACACCTGGAAATCGCTAACATTTAATTTCCATGCATTTGAAACTAGTGCTCCCTTGTGTTTCCCTAGAATTTGGCTCTCACACTCCCTAGCATGCATTCGTGCCACACCCTGATACCTAACACATCTTAACATGCATTAGAATTTGGCTTGTCGTGGCATGCGTATCATGCCTTGGAACTGTATAGGATGTGTTAGTACTTCCTGAAATTCCCTGGAACATCTTGGTACTCCCTAGTTGTCATGCCATCATAGATAGCCTTATGTTTTTTGTGACTTTGGAACCCAACCAAGTCATTGAAAAAATAATGTTGTGCACAACCCAAAGTCTCCCTTGTCTACAACTACTTTATCCATCCCCTTATTATAACCATAATATTGCCTCCTACAATTCCTGTTTTGACCTTCTCATAACACACTTTATCCTTGAGACACCTGGAATTCGTTGACACTCCTTGGTACACACTCTTATTTGTTCATTTCCATGCATTTTTACCTAGTTATTCGTATGATCTTCTGGCACTCCCTAAGAATCCTCAACAAGCATTGACACCGTATGTCGTGTCTTAGAACACCTTTTCATTCCTTTCCACTCCTTAGCTATCATGCCGTCAGAACTACCCTTACTCTTTTTGGGACTTGGGGACCCAACCAAGTCTTTCCTCCACTACAACAGCTTGACCAAGTTATAGTTACTACAACTAGATTGTGTCATGTTCACCTAAGAACTGACTATAAATCATCTTAGTCTACTCATGTCAAATTTAAACTTATCCCATTTAACAAGTTACAATTTACCAAGTCAAGGCTCATGTCCAACTACGCCCATAAAACAACTAAGTAACATAGTTTACATATTGACTGGCCACAACACTTGGAATATATAACAATCCCTTAGCACATGTTAGCAGTAGCACCCCGTACATTCCTTAGCATGCTTTAGAAATCCCTCACACACACTACCACTCCATAAAATGCCCTGACACTCTAGCATATCTCGACACTGCCTAGCATATAACCTCATCATTCCCTCCTTAGAACACCTGAAACTCACTGACAGTCACTATCACACACTCTTATTCATTCATTTCCATGAATTTTAAACTACTTCTACCTTGTGTTTCCATGACACTCCCTAACACTCCTTGGCATGCATTGACACACCTTGGCACCTAGCACATCTTGACATTTTTCCTTGGCACTCTAACATTGTTGGGAACTACTTAGCATACCTTTTCACTCCCTCATTAGTACACCAAGAACTCATTGACAATCCCTGTCACACACTCTTATTCATTCATTTCCATGCATTTGAAGGCAACGACAAAAACTGGCAAGGGAACCCCCAATAGTGGTGATAAGGGGATTAGGGGCCCCATTATCACAACTCATAAGACCTTAACCCATAACCACTAAATTCCCTATCCACTTAACCCCCAAGCCATAATCCCTTAACATGTACACTCATCACTCATAAACCATTAACCATTTGACGTATTCAACCTTAAGCCACTGACCCCTAATCTAAAATCCATGAATCCCCTACGCTCTAATCCCTTATCCTCTTAACCCCTAACCACTAACCCCCAGAATTAGATATAGGCAGAAAATACAACATCGTACTCTAATAATTTAGTCATATTGTCAAATTTTACTTGCAAATATTTTTTTTATTTAAAAAAAAATCCCCAACATTTGTGAGATATCCGAAATTTTTTTTTATCATCTGATATCCAACGATATGTTAGTCAGATATTCGATGATAATTTTGTTCGTCGGATATGTGATGCCAATTAAATGTTCGTTAGATATCTGATGTTTGACTAGGTAAATAATATATTTATAAAAATACCGACGTTTGACAAAGTCAATATTATTCTAATTGGACAAAATCTCTCTGGTAAACATCCATCAAAATTCCAATGAAATGGATAATTTTTTGTCATAATAAAAAATATTTTACCTTTTTAATTGCATTAAAAATAGTTAAACACTATTGAGGTTTATTTTTAAGATAATCATCACTGAAAGTTTGGTAAGGAAAATGTCACATAACATTCCTCCAAGAGGACAAGGAGATATGAGATCTACATTGGAGTCTTTGGATGTTTTCCTTCCCTTGTTTCATATGTGTTTATCATCCTTAAGCCGTGACAAAATTCATAATTACTTAGAATGGATTTTTAATCTCTAACATTTGAACGTACCAAAAATTTATTTGTTTCCAAACCATTTTTTTATAGTTAAACATCATGCATCATTGAGTGCACCCATCATTCTTCCTATGGGATGCTACCTAGGTATGAAAACCTTCACAAACATAAAGGAAACTTGTGTACTAAGCCGTGGTTGTACCAACATATAACACAACAATTTTCATCTCAATTTGGAAATAATAGAATGGAAATTGAATTTTTCCCACTACTGAAATTTGTCGTAGCATTTCTAGCTAACAAACAAAGCATCCTCACATGCTATCTAAAGAATACTGAGAAAAGGAGTTGAACTTAGAAATGCATTGAGCATAGAAGAAACAGAGAAATAAACTATGAGTATTCATATGAATCCAAGGAACTTTGAGGCGTGCAATAACAATGTTCTTAACATTATACTCGCATTCATCCATTTGCGTAGTTATTACATTAGCCTATGTAATATATGTAGTGCATACAAAAACTAGGGCCAAAAAGTTTCTCATCATCCATGAAGCTACCAATGATCAGGTTCGAGGCATTAAGATTTAGTTCTTGCTTGTTATGGTGTATATCATACCCCAAAATCTTATAGTTGACCCATACATAAAATCTAAGATTAGTTAGTGATTGAAAATAATGATGATTAGGGTTAGGGTTTTATATAATTAAGAAAGTTTGTCAAAGCCCTAGATGTGTCTTTTCACATTGGAGAAACAACTTGCTTTTCATCACTAACTTACACCACCCTCACAAAACATATACACATTCTAATGGAGTACATATGACTACCAATAAACAATCAAAACCTAGATTAGAGTACTTGAAATCAATTTTTTCTAGGTCTTAAGAAAACCCAAAGGCATCAATCCCAAATTCCAAAGTTATTTATAGTGATGCCATGGATTCACGCATAATATGCATGTAAATTTATACATATGAAAAAAAAAACAAGTATTTTACCCCATTCTCATAACCAAACCTTGAGAATTGGGTTGACATAGTAACTTCCACAGTTAACATAGTAACTGCTAAGTTAGTGGTATAGTTAAGTCATCCTAGCTAAGTTGGGGACTTGACACTAGATGTAGTCAGTCTCTAGTTTGTGATTTGGAGGATCGGTTCAGTTGGGACTTGTTTCAGAATAAGTAAATTGTTGCAGGTTGAACCAAAGGTCATGGAGAGCGATAACTCTTTTTATATGTTGTAAAGAGAGGGGGTCATGCTAAAGGGTCGCTCACTCGAATATTGGTGTTTTCACTTTTTAAAGAGAGGGGGTCATGTTGAAGGGCTTGAATTTTTGTGTTTGCACATTATAAAGAGGGGTGGTCACACTAGAGGGCCATCCTACCAAATTTTGGTATTCTGATCTAAATTTTGATGTTTAAACTTTTTTAATAATAAAGAAGATTACGAGTTGTTTTATGCAAAAAAAATGATTTTTGGTTTAATTGTTGAAGTATTAAAGAAGATGATGAATGTGGCAATAGTTTACCTGGTTCTAAAGATTTGTTATGATATTCCTCTAAGTAACAAAGATAGAATGTTAATAACAAGTATAATAGTATGATACATAGTGTAGGTGAAGTAAATTCATTCTGGTACTAATCAATTGTGAACCACATCGGTGTCACACACTCAAAAATCATAGTGAAACAAAAGTGGCATGTAACTATGTGTCGCCTCAAGGGTCATGACAAGTGGGAAATAAAGCAAGCCAAACAAAATATATACAAAAAACCAATCACAACTTAGAATTTTTGGTATGGGATCATCTAAATGGACTAACAAAAAATCGTAATTTGGTGTTTGTGGGGCACGTGCACACATAATACAAATTGGTGTTTTCAGGGAATGCCTACACTAATTTTTTTTGGCATTTCCACATCATGCTCGTGTTAGTGTGAATTATAATCGCAAGCGTACGAAAAAAGCTCACTTTAGCTGTCCATAAAAAACAACCCTAACATCAAAGATGGCTTTCAATTTCCTTAGATTTGCAGATAGTGATCAGAATAAATGCTATAGAAATCCAGATCTATGCAGTTAAAGACATTTAAAAACAAATAATAAGCAAGAGTTGCTCCATGCATCCAATGAACAAGATAAGAATTTTTAAAGAATTTTTTGTATTATGAAACCTCGGAAGGGAACATAGAAATATGTTACCATTACCCCTCAATGGGATGGGTTCTTGTATGTCCTCAGCGCTTCAGATCTAATATCTCTCTCTCTTAATGGTGCAGAAAACCCAAACAAAAATGGAACTCAAGGGGAGCTCACAAGCAAAAGGCAGAAAAATATGACAATGATGAAGGATCAAAGTCAGACCAAAAGTACAGATCCAGAGTGATCTTTAGGCAAAAAAAGGTAGTGAATGAATGGAAAAACCCATCTATTTATAACAAAATATTGAGTTAGTCTAGATATTGGTGCATAATAAAAATATTATTAACCAAATCTAGATCCAACTTTTATGGAATATTTTATTATTTTTGTTGGAGGGAAAAAGAATTTTAATTTGGTTAAATCCATTTATTTGTAAATAATAAATAAATAAATGATTTATTTATTATTTTAAGAATTTGGTTGAGTAATAATTAAATAAATAATGATTTATCTAATTAATTTTCCTGTTTTTGGTTAAATATGACCATGAATATTAATTAAACCGTGGTTTAATTAATTATCCCTTGAGGAAAATCAAACAAATAAGGATTTATTCAATTATTCCTCATGGGGTTTCCTGCTTAGACCATAAACAACTTAATAAATTATGGAACACTAAGTTATTTTTCATAGTGAAAGCAATTTTACTATGGTAAAATTGGTCTTACATGGTGTACTTTGATCCATCTAATAGTAACAGGTTTGATGACCAAAAATTGGTGTAACAGGCCACACAAAATGAGGAGGTAAATTAGGCCAAACAATGGATAGGAATAAGGTCACACGCAACTTAAACTGTTTTGGCATGTACTTTGGTCCATCTAATAGTAATAGGTTAGATGACCAAAAATTGGTGTAATAGCCCACAAAAAATGAGGAGGTAAGGCACATGGTAGTTTTGGGAAATAAATCAGGCCAAACAATGGAAGGAATAAGGCCAGACATAACTTAAACTATTTTGGCATGACCTCTTGCGAACGAGCAAGCATCGTCACCAAATTTGGTGTTTCCGTGATGCACCTAAATGGAAAAAAAATATTGTTTCCACGACATGCCTATATGAAACAAGGAGGAAAGGCACAAGGAAGTACTAGACAACAGAGCATGTTAAATGACAAATAGGCACAAGGCCGGTCTCAACTTAGCATTTTTGGCATGCCCTCATGTGCATGACTGAGCAATGGAACAAAATTTGGATTTTTATAGCCCTGTGCACATAAAACATTTTTTTTTTTTTTTTTTCAAGGCACATGCACATGGAGCAAAAATTTTGTATACAGGGCATGCTCACATAGACTGAAATTTGGTGTTTGTAGGATGTGCTCGCACGAAATGGAATTTGAGGTTTGCAATGTGTTCACACTGAATGAAATTTGGTGTTTTCAGGGCACTCTGACACAGAACAAAATTTGGTGTTTTCAAGGTGCACTTGCATGGAACAGAATTTGATGTGCCCATGCATGAAACTACATTTGGTGTTTCTAGGGTGTGCCTGTAAAAAATGATATTTTGTGTTCCTGAGGACAACCTAAACAGAACATGATTCAATGTTCTCATATCACACTTGCAGGGGTGTTTCCACAAGATGCCCACATGAAACAAGGGTGTAAGGAACAAGGGAGAACTAGGAAACGTGGTGGGTAGAATGATGGATAAAAATAGGGCTGGTCACAACTTAGCATTTTCGGCACAACCTAACATTTTCCTCTTCAATGGCTAGAGAAGAGGTCCCTACTAACATCACATTTTCCCTGCATGAAAACTCCTTTAAAACACTAATTTCTCGATTCCCAGTTAAGCTCCTATATCATCAGTTGCATCATTTGATCATGCAACTCCATCACACTTTGAGTCATCGTGGAGTATTTCTTGCACAATCTTATGAATCTAGTTTGGTAGTTGTCCACTATGACGAATGACTAGTTGGGATTTTTGACCACCAACTTTGATTCTACGTCAGACACCCTGCAACTAGCTCATATGTAATTACAATTGTGGTTGTAGCATGATCATAACACACATCCCAACAACCAAGTTGATTGAATAGATGTCTAATAATTTCTCTTTCCACCATGTCAACTTGCAGTTACGTTCATTACTTCTGGTGGCTTGTTCCTCTTGAAATATGAAGTCTTTTCTCTTCTTCCCACCTCACAACCTTTATTTTTATTCCCCCACACTAGAAATCCCTTGCAAATTTCTTGTAACTATCCTCACATTTTTTGTTAGCTTCTTTAGGTCGTTGGCCTTTAGTGGATCCTCTTGTGTCGAAGTTCTTATTTGTTAACCAGCTATAATGGTTGGCCATTTACCATCACCATGTCAAGTATGATAGCCCTATCTCCTCTCCTACAACATACTTTGATGGAAAATATCATCAGGCATTATGGCTATATGCCTCTTCTTCTTTCTCTTTAACTACCTTAGTGCTATATGGCTTTAACTCAACCAAAACTTGGCCTAGTCAACAATATCGACTATCACTTCCATATGAATCAAGTAATATTACTCCCATAAATTTCTCTTCCCACCTTCGTGATTTCCTCTTGAATCAACTGAGTATTTTCATGATATCTTTGAGTAGATTGTTTGTCCCCTACTTGGTATGAGAGCCACCTCGCTCTCTAAATATGCTGCACCACTATTATTCTTTTCTCATTAACGAGGCATGGTGACGATGGTACAAAATAGTTGGGAACTAGAGTACAAAATTAGGCTACAATGCCATGATGATATCTAAAGATCCTGAAATCTGATAGTGGTGATAAAATATATAGAAATTGAAATTCCCGCCCACGAAAAAACTAGGTTTTCATGTGGATGGAAGTTAACAAGAAAACCATTATGTGAATAAATATTAAATAGTAATAAATATTTGTAAATTTTTTTGTAATGGTGAATAGTCATAGGAATCCTTATTTCTAAGTTACCATATTTGGAACACTATCAATAAAATATTGGAATTCAAGAGAGAATATTGAGGATCACACAAGGCTTCTCTTTTTGTTAACAAAGTCCTCAATAATCCAATTCAAACTTAATATACCATAAGCATGTGGAACAAGTGGGTTTTAATTCGATTTTTGAAAAAGGAATGAAAACATTTTTTTGGAAAAAACATGTAGTATGCATATATTTATTAAATAGATAAAATAGATACATTTTATCCCATTAATTCCTTTCCCACTTATCCATTTTTCTATCAATGGTTTAGCATGACAACTCCATAGTCGATATGCATAGTAGTGCATTAATGTCAATTTTATACCTTCCTTGACCATATGGAACCTCATTGACCTTTGTTGACTAATATCTACCACTATTAAACCAGTACCCTTTTACCACTATCTAGACCATGAATTCCCTCTAGCCTTAGAAGGTCAAGCCCCAAAACCCTAACCAACACCACTAAACTAGAACCCCTCTGATCAATAAAATTTCTTTCAAACATTATTAACTAGAGGTCCATACATTATACATGTCGTCATGTTTCTCAAACACATTACCCAATAGTTCTTAGAGTACAATATCCTTGAGACATGACTACTCATAGCAATAACCTTATTTCCATTTTTTCATCACCATTTTCAAATCATCACAAGTTAGCAATATATGTTAGTAACCAAGTTTCTCATTGTAAAACCAATTCTGGTGATTTATCACTCTACATGTAATAATACTCACATATAATGATCTCCTCTCCTGCAATAGTTTAAAAACTACTAAATTCCTAGTAATTCATGACTTCTATTGTCAATAAAACTCTAATTTCATGATTTCCAGAAATATCAACTATAAAAACCCCAAAGGCTGCGACTTTTCATCCAAATTTAATGTGAGAGAATATAGACCTCTCTATCTCAAGGATTCAATGTTTACTGATTATTAGACCTCTTGGCATGAGAGCACTTCCTTGCATTTACATAAATAAAAGAAAAAAACATAGCCACAACTAACCCTTTTAATTTTTAAAAGCATTTTCAATTATAGAACCATAACTATCATTCCTTTAACACATGCAATACTATAACTACTATTTCAAATCATACTATTATTGTATTTATGAAAATGTAAAACCATGGATGTAACCCCACAAAACTATGATAATAATTCCCAGTTATATTTTTCTTCTTACAAAACCATGGGCATCAACCCACTTGTTCTTTTTTATATAAAACATGTTACCAACATGAACTACAACTATTCTTGTTATTATAAATAATATAAAATTCAGTTATCTTTTTTGTCTATCTTTCGAATGCATTATACGAAATCCATGTCTATTAACTTGAAGTTTCTTGAGATATAACAATTTAATGAACTGCAGTAATTGTTAGGTGAGAATAACATATTTGATTACTTGGAATATATTATTGATTTAATAAAAGTTAATCGGTATTATTTCTATTATCAGTTAAATTCTACCTTTGGGCACTACAAACAAAGGTAATATAAAAAAAGAAATCATCATAGTTAAATTTTACCTCTACTCATAAGAACAAGGTAATCTTTTCAAAATAAATCATTACAGTTAATTCTACCTCTGCGCACAAGAACAAGGTAAGTTTTCAAAAGAAATCATCGTAGTAAATTCTATCTTTGTGCAAAAGAAGAAGGCATTCTTTTCAAAAGAAATAATCATTATTAATTATATGTCTTCCCAAAAGAACCCTGCGCACAAGAACAAGGTAATTTTTCAAAAGAAATTTGTTGAGATTCAACAAGATGATGAGCTTAGTGAAAAGAGTCGCCTTCACTAAGTGGGCCCGCAGGCTATTTTTGGCGCAAGTATATTTTTAGACTATGTCTATTTTTAGACATGATGATCATATTTCAAAAGTTGCAGGATGCTATTTGTGGATGGTTGATCAAGTTGGAAAAATAGATGAAATTCTATTTTTAGAATATTGGGCGAAGTCTATTTATAGATCCCTGATCTAAAAATAGATGCATGTCGATTATTATTAGCTCTTAATAATAATTAGACACTAAACAACAACTTATTATCTTGGAGCAATTCAGTTCAGTGCACAGATGTGGCACATCAGTGGACTGAGGGAATTACGCAATTCCCAAGGGTTTACTGGAGCTAATGCATGGAGGACTCAGGTAGAACTTAAGTGGCAGATTCATGACACAATTGGAAGAAGTAGTTATGGAGTTGTATTTAGTTTAACTCAGTTAGACTCAGTTGAGCTAGTTGTATCTAGTCTAATTGAATGATACACTAGTGAGAGTGGAGTGAATTAATGAGTTAATTGATTCACAAATAATCACTCATTAATCAACTAAACAATACAATAGTTAACTACAGTGCACATGGGCAGTTTCAGTGGAGACCCAGTGGAGAGATAGGTGAAAGGGAAAGATGGACTATCTGTTGTGACTATAGTGATGCATTGATTGCACCACACACACATTGGAGTTTCCAATGAGGATTTCGAAGTTAAGGCAAGAGTAATTTGAATTCATTCAGAGCTATTCTTCAGTAGGGATTGCGCAGTGGAGGCAGGCTAGCAGGAGGTAGAGATCGGTGCATGGATTTGCAAGATTGTTCCTGATTAGTGTATGACGACTGTACTGTACTGAGAGCTTGATAAGCTTTGTATGAGGATTGTCATATAATTCCATGATATATAATATATATTTGGGGTTTTCAGCTTCAGGCTTTCCCGGTTAAAAACTGTGTTATGTGCGATTGATTTTTTTTTTTTATGCTTCACATGTGTGTGCAATTAATTTTTCCGCAAAAGATTAACAAGTGGAATTGATTCAGTATTTTTCATAAAGTTAAATAGTGTGAGATCAGGTGAATCAATGACATATGCATGCTTAGTGCATATAATTTATACATGGCATCAGAAAATTGCTGATTGAATATTGCAATTGTGAAGTGAGTTTGTGCTGGTGGACAATTCGATTTTGCTACAAAAGATTCTTGGTGCAGAAGTTGAGTATACATTGAAATGTATTTCAATGGGTTGCGATTGGAGTATGCCCTTGATGGGAGCTCGAATTACATACCCTGGAAGGACAGGATGAAGGCAGTGCTGAAGGATAATGGACTGAAGGAGTTCATCGATAGCGATGTTCCTAAGCCAGGATCTAGCGATGCTGCATTATTTGACACATGGCAAAAGAAGCCAGCAAAGACGAGGAGAATTCTATTGGAATGTGTGAAGGACCATATTGTGTCCAACCTTCATGGGAAAGCCACTCCATTCTTAATGTGGAAAGCTTTGATATGCTTGTTCCAAGGCAGAAGTGACCACAGGAAGTTGGCGCTTAAAGACAAGCTCAGAAAAATAAAAATGGAGAAGGGCAACAATATTCCAAAATACGTCACGAAGTTTGTCCACTGCAAGGATGAACTGGGAAGTGTGGGGGTTATTGTTGATGAAGAAAACTTGGTGAGCTTGGCTCTCCTTGGGCTTCCGAAGAGTTGGCATAGCTATGAAGACTCTATCAATGGACGAGAGAAATTGTCAGGATGGGAGTGACTTTGGTCGGATCTTGTGGAGGAGGAGATAGGGCGGGGTACCAGAGATGGATCTTCATCGAAGAATGAAGATGAAGAGAATTGCGCTTTGGCTACCAAAGCAAGGAAAGGGAAGGGGAAGAAACATCCTTCAAAATCAGTGTAAAGAAAAATGAGGAAGGTTGTCCAAATTGATGTCTTCTTATGCAGACATCAGACATTTAGCCCTCACTTCATCCAGAAGAAGAGAAACAGAAAGGAACATTTGATCTGTAGCTGAGACATGGCCCTCAACATTTGAATTGATTTCTCCTTGGTCGCATGCTTGGTTTCAGTTTGTATGCAGTTGGTGTGGTATCTTGATAGTGCTGCATCTTTCCATATGACAGGAGACAAAGAGTTATTTAGTGACTTGGAGGAGAAGGACCTCCGGATGCATATAGAGATGGGCGACGATGGTCGGTACAGTGCGACTGGCATTGGGACCATTACCTTTGAGAGGGAGTCCGGTAATCCATTCTTGTTGAAGAATGTTATGCATGTTCCAGGTCTGAAGAAGAACTTGGTCTCAGTCACAATGTTGGAATACAAAGGTTATAATGTTGTTTTCAGTGAGGGAAAAGCTTTCCTTTGACATAAAACAACGGGTCAAACCAAGAAGATAGGGGTTCGAATTAAGAATCTCTACAAGCTGGAGGTAGATGGCTGCGCTGCAATGGTGGGCAAAGCAGAAGAAGTAGTGAGCCGAGATGAGGGCGAATTATGGCACAGGAGATTGGGCCATCTTCACTATGGTGCTTTGAAGATTTTGCAGTAGATTTCTACTGGACTTCCCAAGGGTAATATTTCGCAGTCAGATCAGTGCAAGGGATGTACTATGGGTAAGTTTGTGATGACCACCTTTCATGAGAAGGAGACCGTGCTTCGGTGATCCTAGAGAGAATTCACACAGACGTGTGTGGACCTTTCTCGGTTGCTTCAACAACAAAACATAGGTATTATGTTATATTTGTTGATGGCTATTCTCATAGATGTTGGATCTTCTTCATGTAGAAGAAGAGTGAAATGTTCTCAAAGTTCTGTGAGTTCAAGGAATTGGTGGAGAAGGAGTCGGGGAAGCAAGTGAAAGCTCTACAAAGTGATAATGGTGGTGAATACATCTCGGGCGAATTTAAAGACCTCTGTAGCAAAGAAGGAATTCGAAGAGAACTCATACCGCCTCATAAACCACAGCAGAATGGGGTCGCGGAGAGGAAGAACAAAACGATCGTGGGTGCTGCACAAGCGATGCTGCATGACCAGGGCCTACCCATGCACTTGTGGGCGGAAGCATGCAACACTGCGGTTTATGTGCAAAACCGTTGTCCTCATAGAGTACTTGGCATGAGTACACCCGAAGAAGATTTTACTGGTAAGAAGCCTAATATTTCTCATTTGAAGATTTTTGGCTCACCTGTTTACATTCATGTGACAAAGGACTCCAGGAAGAATCTAGAGCCGATTGCAGAAGTTGGGATATTTGTGGGGCACACAGAAACACCCCATAATTATCGTGTGTATTTTTCAGAAAGTCGGATGACTGTTGTGCGACGGGATATAAAATTCAATGAGGTGAAAGCCATGAAGTTGTCGCTTGAAAGGGAGCTACACTTGCATGTGGAGGAGGAACTTCTTCTTCCCAAAGATGAGCCTCTAGATGTGGATCAACCACAGGAAGAGATTCATGGAGTGGAGGAGTCCACTCATGCAGAACCAAACATCAGAAAAGGCAGAAAGCGTACCACAGAAGCTGAGAGACTGAAGATTGATGTGGCACAAAATGTAGGAGTCCCTACATCACAATGCAGACAGAGACAATCACCTAACCGATTTACCGGATACATGGCTCTTATGAGCAAGTGTATTGTGACAAAGCCATCTTCTTTTGAAGAAGCAGTGCAAGAGCCCACATGAGTAGATGCCATGGTGGAGGAGTATGACTCCATTGTTAGAAACAATGCTTGGGAGATTGTTCCAAGGCCGGTGGGAAAATCAGTTGTAGGATCAAGATGGATCTACAAGGTAAAGCAAGCTACTGATGGGAGCGTCGAGAAGTATAAGGCAAGATTTGTTGCTTGGGGCTTCTCACAGATTGAGGGGATTGACTATGAAGAAACCTTTGCACCTGTCGCATGGTATTCTTCCATACGGACCATCCTTGCTCTCTCAGCGTAGATGGGTTGGCACATTCTTCATATGGATGTGAAGACTGCGTTCCTTAATAGGATCATTGAGGAAGAGGTGTACATTGAGCAGCCTGAAAGATTTGAGATCTTCAACAGCGAGTCGCATGTGTGCAGGCTCAAAAGAGCTCTGTATGGGCTGAAACAAGCACCACGTGGTTGGTACACTCGGATCGACAACTATTTCACTGGACTTGGCTTCACCAAGAGTGAGGCGGATGCAAACCTGTACCAGATAGGATTGAAAAAACACCCCCAAAAAAAAAAGTGTCTTCCAGAACGCACTTCGTTTTTTTTTAAGGTCAAATTTCAACATTTTATAAAATTATATAAAAACAAAATTGTTTCTTGAAAAAAGGATTGAAAAAACACCCTCCAAACAAAACCAGTTGATGCTGGAATAACAAAAAAAAAAATTGTGTCATACTTTTGGCATTTTTTAAAATAGAAGTAACATTTTTTAATTTTTAAAATTCAAACATTAAAAAAAAACCTAAAATTTAAGAAAAAAAATAAATTAAAAAAATAAAAACATTTAAAAGCTTAAAATTTAAAAATATATGAAGATAAAAAAAAAAAAAATAAAAACAAAGTAAAAATTTTAATTCAATCATTAAAAAAAACCTAAAATTTAAGGAAAAAAAAAATAAAAAATAAACCAAAAAAAAATATAATTAAAATTTAAAAAAATATAGAAATTAAAAAATAAAAATAAAAACAAAATAAAAATATTAAATTAAAAAAAAAAAAAAAAGTAAAAAAAGGAAGGAAATTAAAAAAATAAAATATAGAAATTAAATTTAAAAAAGAAAAAGAAAATGCTTATTAAATTTAAAAAAAAAAGAAAAAATTTAAAACAAATAATTAAATTTAAGGAAATATATTAAATTTTAATAAATTTAAAAATTCAAAATTAAAAAAAAAAACACTATTCAAATTAAAAGGAAAAAGAAAATAAATTAATTAAAAATAAAAAATAAAAATAAAATACAATAAAAATATCAAATTTAAAACAATATATATTAAAAAAACAAATAAACTATAAAAAAATAAATTAAATTTAAATTATAAAAAATAAAATATATATATGAACTTAAATTAAAATAGGTATATACATCAAATTTTATTAAATTAAAAAAAGAGAGGTTAATATTAAAATAACAAATTAAATTTAAAAACAAAAATATTAAATTTTAATAAATAAATGAATAAACAAATAAATTTTGAAAGAAAAAATAAATTTTAAATATAAAAGAAAAAAATATATATATTGTTAAACGAAAACTTTAAAAACTTTAAAAATCAATTAAAAGTGGAAAATTGAAAAAAAAAAAAGAAAAAAAATTAAATAAAAAAAAATTTAAAAAAAAAATAATTTAAAAAAATTAAGTTTCATTTTTAAAAAAATCTAATTTTAAATACACAATTTTAATTGAAATAAAAAATATAAAAAATTTACATAATTAACAAAAAAAAAAAAAAAAAAAAGAGTAAAACATTTAAAAAACATATTAAATCGAAATAAATTAAAAAAAAATATAAAAAAATTATTGAATTTTATAAAATTATATTAAAAAACTAAAAGTAAAAGTTAATAACAATGAAAAATTATGAAATTAAAAAAAAAAAAAATCAATTAAATAAAAAAATGGGCGAAATTTAATAAAAATTATTAAAAATAATAATAATAATAATAAATTTAAAACAAAAAATAAAAAAATTTAAAAAAAAAATCAATTAAAAAAAAAACAATTAAAAAAAAAAAATTTAAAAAAAATCAATTAAAAAAAAAATTAAAAAAAAAAACATTTAAATTTTTTTTTTTTTAAAAAAATCAATAAAAAAAAGTCTTTTATGGGGGCGGCAGTGCCCGGCCGGACAGCGCCCCGGGGGCGGCCCAGCCCGCCACCCCCATAAAAGACTTTTTTTTATTGATTTTTTTTTATAAAAAAAATTTTAAATGTTTTTTTTTTAATTTTTTTTTTAATTGATTTTTTTAAAAAAAAAAAAATTTTAATTGTTTTTTTTTTTTTAAATTTTTTTTAATTGATTTTTTTTAAAAAAAAATTTTAATTGTTTTTTAAAAAAAAAAAATTTTAATTGTTTCTTTTTTAATTTTTTTTTTTTATTTGAAAAAATTAATTTTTTTTTTTCAAAAAATATATTTTTTTTTTAATTTAATATTTTTATTTGAAGTAAAATTCGTTTTTTTTTTTTTTTTTTAAATATATACTTACATCTATTTTTTATTTGATTTGATTTTTATTTTTTTATTTTTTTTTTATTTTTAATATTTTTATTTTAATATGATTTTAAAAAAAAAAAAATTTGAATTTCAAAAAATTTAAAATTATTTTTTTAATTCAATTTTTTTATTTGAGATTCAATTTGTTTAATTTTTTTTATATTTAATATTATAGAATAATTTTTTTTTAAATTTAAAATTTAAAATTTATTTATTAAAATTTTTAAATTTTAATTTAATTTAATTGTTTTTCTTATTTTTTTCGTTTATTTAGTTTTTCATTTTTAAAATCTATAAATGGTTTCACTATAAAAAAAAAAAAAAACACTAAATTTATGTATATTTGTTTTTTAATTATTTGCACGTGGTTTTTTTCATTTTTTTTGTTTTTTAATGATAGGTTTTTTTTTTTTTCTTTTTCTTTTTCAATTTTAATTGTTTTTTTTAATTTGTTTTTTTTTGTAAATTTTAAAAGTTGTATTTTTTTCCTTATTATTATTATTATTTTTTAATTTATATTTTTAAATTTAAATTTTTTATTTTTTTATTTTTTTTTCCTAAATTTTAATTTTGTAATTTTAATTATTTTAAATTTTTTTTAAATATATATATATTTTTAAATATATTGTTTTTTTTAATAAGTTCGAAAAAAAATGTTTTTGATTTTTTTTTTTTTTTAATTTTTTGGTGAATTTTTGTTTTTTTTCTTTAAATTATGTGTTTTTTTCTTCAAATTTTGTCATTTCCTTTGATATAATTTTCAAATATTTTTGTTTTATTTATTTATTTTTGTTTAAATTTTTTCTTTTTATGAGCTATTTTGTTTTTTTTTTACATTTTTATTGGTTTTTTTAACTATTTTTATATATTTTTTTTAATCTAAGTTTGTGTTTTATTACAACATGAAAATCACCACTCTAAAAAAAAAAGGTTGATGCAGCATCAATACGTTTCAAAATTAGCATGAAAATCATTGCTCTAGAAAAAAAAGGTTGATGCAGCATCAATACGTTTCAAAATTAGCATGAAAACCACTGCTCTAAAAAAAAAAGGTTGATGCAGCATCAATACGTTTCAAAATTAGCATGAAAATCACCACTCTAAAAAAAAAAAAAAAAAAAAAAAAAAATTGATGCTGCATCAATACATTTCAAAATTAGCATGAAAATCACTAACATTTTAAAACAAATATTCATACTTCATAAATAAAAATTTTAGAGTGTAAAAAATGTGCACCAAAAAAAAAAATGGTGATTCTGCATCACCACTTTTCAAAATCGGGTGCTTTTTATGCTACCAAAAAAAAGTAGGTAACATTGCGGTTACCTATTTCATCGGTAACATTGTTGATTGTGGTGGAGGGTAAGATTTTAATCATTGTGCTTTATGTTGATGATTTAATACTTACAGGTGATGAGAATTTGATACAGTCATGCAAGGCAGATCTTGCAAAGGAGTTTGAGATGAAGGATTTGGGCCTTCTTCACTATTTCCTTGGATTGGAAATATGGCAACGGGAAGGTGAACTGTTTGTGTCTCAAGGAAAATATGCCCAGGAGATACTTGAGAAGTTTCACATGCAAGGATGCAAGCCTATCGACACTCCTCTTCCAGGAAATTGGAAGAAAGAGGATACCACATCGGCAGAGGTAGTGGATGCCACTGTTTATCGACAGTTGGTGGGTTCGTTCATGTATTTAGTTAATACAAGACTGGACATATGTTGTGCGGTGAACTAGCTTTCACAAGCGATGGTTAAGCCTACCAAGCTATTTTGGAAGGAAAGCAAGCATGTTTTTAGATATCTCAGGGGCACATCTGAGTATGGTTTATGGTACAGAAAGACGGATGAGGTGAAGTTGTATGGCTTCACGGATGCAGATTGGGCAGGAAGTCCAACAGACAGAAAGAGCACATCAGGAGGAATTTTTAGTATTGGATCTACGACAGTTTCTTGGTATAGCAGGAAACAAAGATCCGTGGCACTCAATTCAGTAAAAGCGGAATACATGGCAGCAAGTCAAGCTGCATGTGAGACTATCTGGATGAGGAATATTCTGGTTGGTTTGTTCGGTTCACATTTAGATCCCACAGTGATACTTTGTGATAATCAGAGTTGCATTAAACTCTCGGTTAATCCTGTGTTTCATGATAGATCTAAACATATTGATATCCAATATCATCATATCAGAGATTGTGTGCAGCGGAAGATCATGTTGCTTCAGTACATTCCTACGGAGGATTAGGATGCAGATATTCTGACGAAGGCGCTCACCAAGAGCAAATTCGAATACCATAGAGGCAGGATCAGGGTGAAAGATAATCTCTATCTTGTTGAGAGGGAGTGTTGAGATTCAACAAGATGATGAGCTTAGTGAAAAGAGTCGCCTTCACTAAGTGGGCCCGCAGGCTATTTTTGGCGCAAGTCTATTTTTAGACTATGTCTATTTTAGACATGATGATCATATTTCAGAAGTTGCAGGATGCTATTTGTGGATGGTTGATCAAGTTGGAAAAGTAGATGAAATTCTATTTTTAGAATATTGGGTGAAGTCTATTTATAGATTGTTGATCTAAAAATAGATGCATGTTGATTATTATTAGCTCTTAATAATATTTAAAAACTAAACGACAACTTATTCTCTTGGAGCACTTCAGTTCAGTGCATAGATGTGGCACATCAGTGGACTGAGGGAATTACACAATTCCCAAGGGTTTACTGGAGCTAATGCATGGAGGACTCAGTTAGAACTCAAGCGGCAAAGTTATGATACAGTTGGAAGAAGTAGTTATGGAGTTGTATTTAGTTTAACTCAGTTAGACTCAGTTGAGCTAGTTGTATCTAGTCTAACTGAATGATACACTAGTGAGAGTGGAGTGAATTAATGAGTTAATTAATTCACAAATATTAACTCATTAATCAACTGAAAAATAAAACAGTTAACTACAGTGCATGGTAGTGTCAGTGGAGACCCAATGGAGAGATAGGTGAAAGGGCAAGATGGACTATCTGTTGTGACTATAGTGATGCATTAATTGCATCACACACACATTGGATTTGCCAATGAGGATTGCGTAGTCAAGGCAAGAGTAATTCGAATTCATTCAGAGCTATTCTTCAACAGGTATTACACAGTGGAGGCAAGCTAGCAGGAGGTAGAGATCGGTGCATGGATTTGCAAGATTGTTCCTGATTAGTGTATGACGATTGTACTGTACTTAGAGTTTGATAAGCTTTGTATGAGGATTGTCATATGATTCCATGATACATAATATATAGTTGGGGTTTCCAGCTTCAAGCTTTCCTAGTTAAAAACTGTGTTATGTGCGATTAATTATTTTGTTATGCTTCACATGTGTGTGCAATTAATTTTTCCGCAAAAGATTAACAAGTGGAATTGATTCAGTATTTTGCATAAAGTTAAATAGTGTGAGATCAGGTGAATCAAGGACATATACATGCTTAGTGCATATAATTTCTACAAAATCATTGTAGTAAATTTTATCTTTGTGCAAAAGAACAAGGCATTCTTTTCAAAAGAAATTATCATTGTTAATTATATGTCTTTCCAAAAGAACAAGGAAACATTTTCAAAATAAATCGTCATAATTAATTATATGTCTATAAAAAAGAACAAGAAAATATTTTCAAAAGAAATCATTATAGTTAATTCTATCTCCCGGCATAAAAACAAGGTAATATTTTCAAAAGGAATGATCGTAGTTAATTCTATATTTGCACCTAAAAATAAGGTAATATTTTCAAAAGAAATCATCATAGTTAATTCTATCTATGCACACAAGAACAAGGTAATATTTTCAAAATAAATCATCATAGTTTTATTCTATCTCTGTGCGCAAGACAATAATTGAAATTAGAGGAAATTTTAGCCTAAAATTACACATGAAATTTTCACATACACAATAAGTAAACCAATAAAAGTCCTTTGAGTTTAAAATGAAGTACATGTAAATATTTTGGAGAGAAAATTAAAAAAATATATCTTTTTAATTGTATTTTTGGCTTATCTCCCTAATTTATTTATTCAAATTTCAAGTGTAGATACTCGTTGGAAAAATTTAAGTTGAATTTTTTATTTGTATTATTTAAACTGGTTTTTTGAGTGTATGTATCATTTCAGCACCCTTAAAAACCCTTATGGCACTTCTATACAACTTGAGTGGGCCTAATGGTTAACATCATGTGTTTCCTCCTATAAGGTCAGAGGTTCAAAATGAGAGGGGGTAGAGTATGAATGCTTTCGTAGACTTAGCAGTGAAATTGCTACGCAGAGGTGGGTCCCTTGTCCCACAAACAAAGGGGTCTCATACACCAATTGGGTGTCTGACTTGGCTGTGACATTAAAATTGGATAATAATAATAATAATAATAATTGTGCAGAGGTTACACATCAAGCTTGTGATTTTTATAAATTTTTACTAATTTTTTTTGAAAAATTATATTGGAAATATTCAAAGAAAATTCCAAAAACTCTCACTGAAAACAAGTCAAATTCCAAAATGTTCTTAACCATCTAATAGTTTGAAATTTGTACACGAGAAGAATCCTTGGTTATAAGCGAATTTACAGAAAGAAGGAATTCTTAGACAGGACGAATTCCTACTTATAAGGAAATTTATAATGAAAATGGGAGAACCTGACCAAAGTAATGGACAATGCTATTAGTGCTATGCATGTGAATAGTTTGTTTTTTTTTTTTTTTTTTAATGTGTGGTATTACGGTTTTTTTTTTTCATTTTATCTTTATCAACATGTGTAGATACATCACCCGGATTGGAGAAGGGAATTGAACACCCTGATCGGAAAAGAAAATTGAACTTGTAATGAATGCCATAGCAGCGCGCCTCATCACCATTTAACCAAAACCCCAAACACCTCAGCATCTGCATCGTTGAAATCTCTAAACCGTTTTTTGGCAAAATAACTATCATCATATCCGGTATATCTATAATTTTGGCAACGTCAGCAAACTCTTCGGTTTCCTCAAGATGCCACTCCCCGGCTGTTTTGTCAAGAATTTCATTGAATGAGCCCTCTTCGATGGCCTTTTGAATGTCCTCCATAATACCCATTGGGGATTTGACTGTGAGCAATTGCAGGAAAATGATTCCGAGAGCATATACATCAGACGCAGGAAACAATGTCCCGGTCCGTACGTACTCTGGGTCCATGTAATAGAAGGTGCCAGGAAGGACTGTCATCTTGTATTCAGTAAAAGCACAAGAGATTGGAGGAATGAGCTTAGATAGTCCTACATCACCGATTTTTCTCACAAAATTGTGATCATGTTTGCATGGTTTAGATCACAACGAATGATTGGCTCTGGCGTGGTGGCGTGAAGAAAATGAAGAGCGGTAGCTATTTCTGAAGCAATTCGAAAGCGCAACATGGAAGAGAATTTTTTCACCCCTGTGGAACAACTGATCCTCTAAACTGCCATTTTCCATATATTCATAACCTATATATCCGTGTTCAGGGCAAGCGCCAAGCACCGTGACTATGTTACGATGATGTATGCGGCTTAAAATGTCAATCTGCAGAAAAATTATTCAGAGTCATTATCAGGAAGTTTCTTCAAATTTTGTCCATTTAACCTTCCATTGTCTTTTATTGGTATAAAATATGGAAATAATACAGCTACTAAATCACCCAAATTCTTTTTATTCCTCGCGTTGGAATTTATCTCTGCCTTGAGCTGTATCAGTTTGGAGAACCTTGATAGCCACAATGGTTCGATCCAAACTGCCCTCGTAGACTTGGCCATATTGTCCCTCGCCTATTTTAAGCGATCAGCACAAAATTCCGTAGCAAATTTAATTTGTTCTATTGAATATCTTCTAAATCTCTGATCAGAATCATTGTGAGGATGCACTGAAGCAAGTTTTCCTTTTGCTATAACATACACATTACAAAACTTTGATGCTTTCTTTGCTATACTTGTTGGCATACCATGGCCTTCAAGTTTCCTACAAAAGAACAAAAGAATTCAGAGCATGGACATCGATAATTATATGACATGAAAATAGCAGTTAGGATAGAAAAAATTATAGAAACATCTTTAATTCAATCTAAAAAATTGCATAATTGAGTACTGTGTGTTCCCAAGCGCTCTGTCCAATCCAAATTTTGTTGAGATAAACGGACAATAAATCGAGGCAGATAACAATTGTAACGAGTAGCAGAAGTGCTACCAAAATTTGGAAGATTTTGTTATCAATGGAAGGATGTGATGTGAAGTTGTTTAATTGATGCATCCATAAATTCAATTTACCTTAATATATTTTTAGAAGACCCCACAACGAGCTTTTCAATTTTGGAATTTCTGATATATTCCAAAATTGCCTTTGATACATCATGATCTTCTAGCACAATTGCTTTTTCTTGTACCTGATTTCCATTGACAATTATTAAATACTACTGCTTGATTCTAACATGGCAAAACTGTTGCCTCATAATAAAAAACATCTAAGAGGACATTAAGTTTTCAGATAACCTTTTAGCTGTTACACCTCCGCTGAAAAGGTAATAGCAGATTACGAGTTTCTGATGCAACCTTTTCCATATAACCAGTCACAACATCCATGCATAAATGTGCAATTGGAATGTTTCCCACTGCAAACCAGAAACACTCTAAAGTTATATGAAGTGTATTGGAATCACACAAAATTCAAAAGCCTAGAGCTCGCTTTTCATTTAGAAAAGAAAATTAAATTAAATGCTTAAGAGAAGATATATAGAACCACCGGTGCACTTCTCATGAAATGTAATAAATTAGAAAAGTTCATTTTAATTTTGAATTTTATTAAAATAACATGGTTTGATTTTAATTTAGGATTTATTTAGTAAAACTGAGTCTTAAAAAAGAAAAGAAAGTGTAATGTTATTGGTTTACACACTACAAATTATGTTTAGAGGGTAAAGAGGTGTATTGTTGTTGCCCTTCCCAATGTTTGAATCACTAGTGTGTTATTATTTTCTTCAAAGTTTGGACTTTCCAAACTGAATTTTCAAGGTGGAAATTAAGGATTCTATATAGGTGTCGTGATTCCACCAACAAATTAAAGATTTCATATAGGTGCCTTGATTCTACCAACAAACTGTTAATAATTTAAACACATAGAGGATGCTTTCTCAACACACATAGTTATGGGAAGATCTTAATAAAGACAATACAATGGCTGAAATTAAAACATATGAGTCTTCCTTGAAAAAGAGAGTGGCCAAGATTAAAACATATTTGACTTGGGAAACTATAATGGAGCAAAAATCAAACAAATTTACCCACAGTAGAACAAAGTAAAGCAGGAAATTAAATCATATGGGTCTTTCTTGAAAAACAAAGTGGTTGAGATTAAAACATAATTGAGTTGGGAAACTATAATGGAGCAAAAATCAATCAAATTTGATGCAGGAGCATCCAGCTCCGAGGAGACAGAAGGTGGTTGACTGTCTCGAAGTAAGCCGAAAGTTTCACGTGTTATTGGACAGGTTATCAAACTTGTTTTTTTGTTTATTATTATTTTCTTCATTTTCCAGAAATCAGTTAAAGACAATAGGATTAAGGTTGTGAACTGTTTTAGTTTAATAATTAGTTACCAGTTGGTTATTCTCTTTTTAAAAGAACTGGCTAAACAGTTAGACAGATTCTGGTTAAAACAGTTCAACCGAAAGAAAGAAATTGTTACACCTTGCAAGCATTTAAACAGCGAGAAAATAAGTTGTAAGGTTCGAATCTCCAGCCAGAGAAGACAAGTAGAATGACAGTCTTTCTGTAATGAAAAAGATTTTGCCAACTTAAATACACAACAAACCATTTTATGCATTGAATTCCTGTATTCGTTTCATAATTATTTACTGATGTACATTGTAATCAGAAATAGCTTAGAGTTGAAATCATTACAAGTAGAAATGCATTTGTAATCGATAGAAGAGCGGACTGAATTCATTCCAGACAATTACACATTGTAAACCCAAGACAGAGATTGAAACCCTTGCAGTCAAAAGCAGTCTTTCAGTTAAGGAGAAGCCACAGCTGTCTAGGATGCAGACAGAGTTTGCGCAAGCCAAGAGCGAAGGACACAGCACACAAGGAACAACTTCCAGCGAAAGAGTAAAGGACATCCAGTCATCATTATAAACAATCACCAACGAATTTCCAGGGTAAGCATACCATTCCATAAAATCATTTGAAAAGAATACAATTTTCTTTAAAGCAAAACAAGGAACATTTTATTCAATTAAAATTGTAAAACCACTGTCCATTACAAGCAAAGAGTGCACAGAAGGGTTTCTGAGCCAAGCAGACAGTGCTCATAGAACGGCTAACTGTTAAACCCTTTCTAGCTAAATAAAATGTACAAGGAAAATTCATGCCATGGAGTGACAGAGCAAAGTTTGGGCCAAACAATGACCCATGAGACTGTAATCACAAAAAGAGCGGGAACCAGGAACAACAAAACCCTATTACGAAGCTAATAATAGATTCGTGGTCGGAACAACCCTACCCGGTTGTTTGAATCGGGCCGGTTTTGTTTTGCTTCCCGAAAATTGCAGAAGATTGAACCCTTGGCGACCGGCAACCTTGGGTAACCTACACAAACAGAGGAGGAGCAGGTTAGAAGTTGGAAGTGCTGAAACAGGAAGGAGAAGACAAAGAAATACTGAAATAGGGACGAAATCGCAGACGCATTCATATTTACCTGTGATTGAAGGGTGGCATTGTGAGAGAAGGCCGAAACTGACAGACAGAACCTGATAACAAGGAGCGGGCACATAAGAACCTGAGAAAAGTGCAGAGAGGGTTATAGCAGGGAACATTAATTTACCTCGGATGCGAGAAAGGTCGAATGAACCGAGCCACAAGCGTGGAGCCGAAGGACCATCCTGTCACAACGAGAAGAACAGTTACGAAGCCAGAGCAAGCGAACCTATAAATCTACAACAGTCCAGAGCAACAGGGTCGACTTAGCTCGACTACAAAACAGTCATACCATAAGCACAGAACAGGAAATCGACAGGGTTGTCGTTCTCAGTGAAAAACCCATCGCATAGAGCAGGAAAAACCGGAAGGCATCAACATCACCGTAGCAGAGCAGAACGGAGAGCCCGCAGCACAATTGCACAAATGAAAATGACAGTAGAACGAGGGTAGTGTTTGTCGAAAGGCGGGAGTGATCGGATCGAGGAGACCGACAGATGGCACCCAATGACCGGCGCAAAGGACGATAATCATTTGCGTAGAGATTGCAAAGTGGATCAAATCCATGGACCTTTGAAACTTATTTAATATAACAACACAGCAACCGTAATATTCATAAAATCATTAACATGTGTATTAAACCATAGTTGAAAGGATAGGTGGGACCTGTAACCTATCACGGTTACCAACAGGCGTTGAATTAATATTACGCACAGTTGGAGGGCTGGGCTATCAAAAGTGGTATCAGAGCGAGTTTGCTGAACAGTAAAAAAAAAAAAATGGAGGTTGGCAGAAGAGGAAGAGGAAGAGGAAGAGCAGTCCGAAGGGTAGCAGAGGAGGGACTGCGTGAGGAGATTCGAATTTTGCGTGAAAGATTGACAGCAGTAGAAGCTGGGGGAAGGAGAGACCTAGCAGATGATAGTGATGAAGATGTGGCAGAATTAGAAGATGAGTTTGAAGGGGTGACACCTGAACTCAGGTTATTAAAATCAGTTTTGCTATCCAGTCATAAGCCAAAGCACGAGCTTTCCACTTATGACGGAAGTTTGTCTGCAGATGTATTACTGGACTGGTTGAGTGAAGTAAACAAGTATTTTGAGTTTGAGGAAACCAGTGAGGACAAACAGGTGAAGTTCGCTGCCACGAAGTTGAAAGGACATGCGTCCTTGTGGTGGGACAGCGTTCAGGCAGAAAGGAAAAGGCTACACAAGCAGCCTATAAGGAAGTGGACCAGGATGGAAGCAAAACTGAAGGAGAAGTTTCTGCCGAAAGACTATCAGATCATGTTGTACAGGCAGGTACAGAACTTGAAGCAAAGAGGAATGACTGTTAAAGAATATACGGAAGAGTTTTATAAGCTGAATCTGCGGGCAGGGTATATGGAAGATACCCCAGAAAAGACAGCCAGGTTCGTGAATGGGTTGAGAGGGGAAATACTGGATGAAATCGGTATCCTCTCACCCAGAACTTTAGATGAAGCATACCAGTTTGCTTTAAAGGTGGAGGAGAAAATCAACCGGAAACAGAATGCCAGGAGAGGAGGTGGAACTGGAAGAGGAAAGGGAAAGGCCTTTGGCAGAGGTAGAGGTACAGGTTCAGGTGAAGAAGGCAGCAGTTCCAAATCTGCAGGAACAACAGAAAAAGACAATAGCACTAGAGGAGGACGACCAGCCCAGCGAGGGAGAGGAAATGGTCGGGGCAGAGGATCTGTCCAGTGCTATCGGTGCCACAAGTGGGGGCACAAGTCGTATGACTGTCCTGAAGGTGAACCAGCAGGTGGGAGAGGAGCTTATGTTGCCCAGTCGGAGGAAGCTGAGGCATTGCCTCAGGAAGTGGAGAACGCACCAGAGACAGGTGAAGCTTTGGTGTTGAATAAGGTGCTGTTGAAACCAGCAAAAGAAGTTGCAGAACCTGACCAGCGGAAGGCTTTGTTCCGAACAGTTTGCAAGTCACAGGGTAAGTGCTGCAAGCTGATCATTGACAGCGGAAGTACTGACAATCTGGTGGCTATGGAGATGGTGGAGAAATTGAGATTGAAAAAGCTGAAGCATCCCCACTCCCTACAAAGTGTCATGGCTGCAAAAAGGACATCAACTGTTAGTTGATGAGCAGTGTGAGGTAGAGTTCCAGATAGGCAGGTATAAGGACAAAATTATCTGCGATGTTATGCCAATGGATGTCTGTCATATACTGCTAGGACGGCCCTGGAAGTTTGACAGAAGTGCAGTTCATGACGGGAAAACAAACTGTTATAAGTTTGTCAAGGATGGGATCAAGCACACACTCGTACCCATTAAAGAGGAAAGTGCAGCAGAGACCAGTGGAGTAAAAGCGCTACTGTTGGGCAGAAAAGAATTTCTAAAACATATTGAAGACAGTGAAGTAAATTTTGCTGTCGTAAGAAGACCAAAGACAGTGATACTGCACACACAGATTTCAGACTTGCCCGAGGAAATCCAAAATATGTTGCAGGAATTTGGAGATATTGTGGTGGACGATCTTCCGGATGAACTACCCCCCAGGAGAGGTATCAGTCATTGTATTGACTTTATACCAGGGGCTAGTCTGCCCAATAAAGCAGCTTACCGCATGAGTCCTAAGGACCACGAAGAAATTAGGAAGCAGGTTCAGGAATTGTTGGATAAGGGGTTGATTAGAGAGAGTATGAGCCCTTGTGCAGTTCCGACAGTTTTGGCTCCAAAGAAAGGAGGAGAGTGGCGAATGTGCACGGATTCCAGAGCCATTAATAAAATTACTATCAGGTACAGATTTCCATTGCCGAGAATGGACGATATGATGGACTGTTTGAGTGGGGCGGTTTATTTTTCGAAAATTGATTTGAAGAGTGGATATCACCAGATCCGAATTCGGGAAGGAGATGAATGGAAGACAGCTTTCAAGACAAATGAAGGGCTGTATGAGTGGCTGGTGATGCCATTTGGGTTGAGTAACGCTCCCAGCACTTTCATGCGCTTGATGAATGAAGTACTGAAAGAATTCATAGGGAAGTTTGTAATTGTTTACTTGGATGACATACTGATTTTCAGTAAAACCAAGGAAGAACATTTCAGGCATGTTCGAAGTGTGTTGAGGAAGCTGCAGCAAAATAAGTTGCTGATAAATCTGAAAAAGTGTACCTTTTTTCAGCGGGAGTTAGTGTACCTGGGTTTTGTAATTGCAGAGAATGAACTGAAGATGGACCCAGAAAAAGTGGCAGCTATAGTTAGCTGGCCTTCTCCAAAGAGTTTATTTGAAGTCCGAAGTTTTCACGGACTAGCAAGCTTTTACAGGAAATTCATCAGGAATTTCAGTGAAATCTGCGCACCCATGCTGGATACAATAAAAAAGGCCAACCAGCCTTTTCACTGGACCGAAGCAGCGGAAAACAGTTTTCAGACTTTGAAGAGGAAGATCACCGAAAGGCCGATATTGAGGCTGCCTGACTTCAACAAAAATTTTCAAGTTCGTTGTGGTGCCAGTGGTACAGCCATTGGGGCGGTGCTTAGTCAGGAGGATAGACCAGTCGCATACTTCAGTGAAAAGCTGAACGAGAGTAGACAAAAGTACTCAACTTATGACAAGGAGTTTTACGCAATTATACAAGCATTAAAGCATTGGAGACATTACCTGTTAGGTAATGAGTTTGCTTTATTTTCAGATAATTCTGCATTACAGTACATTATGCAGCAACATAAATTAAACCATAAGTATGCAGAATGGGTTGAGTATCTTCAGAGTTTCACATTTGTGCTGAAGCACATTAGTGGGCAGGCGAATAAGGTGGCAGATGCGCTGAGTAGGAGGGCCCTACTCTTACAGGAAAGTACAATGCAGGTTTTAGGCTTTGAGCACCTGAGGGAACTGTATCAAACATATGCAGATTTTAAGGAGGCCTATAAGGCCTGCCAAAACCCTCTGTTGAGAAATAATAGTCCATGGTTGGACTACAATTTACAGGAATGATTGCTATTTAAGGGAGGACAGTTATGTATTCCCAACTGTTCTATGAGAGAGAACATTATTCGGGAAAAGCACAGTGGGGGTCTAGCCGGACATTTCGGTATAGACAAGACATTTTCACAGGTCGAACATTTTTATTTTTGGCCAAAGTTGCGACGGGACGTACAAAGGTACGTAAGCAGGTGTAAGATATGTCAACTGGCCAAGGGTCACAGTCAGAATACAGGTCTCTATCTGCCATTACCCATTCCGAACAGACCGTGGGACTCCGTCAGCTTAGATTTTGTTTTGGGCTTGCCTAAGACACAGCGGGGTTTTGATTCAGTAATGGTAGTGGTAGATCGGTTTTCAAAGATGGCACACTTTATACCTTGCAAGAAAACCAGTGATGCTACTCATGTAGCACATTTGTTTTTTACAGAGATCGTCAGGCTGCATGGTCTACCAAGGTCCATCATCTCCGACAGGGACGTGAAGTTCACTGGACATTTTTGGCGAACCCTGTGGAAGAAATTGGACACTCAGTTACAGTTCAGCTCCGCTTATCACCCATAGACCGATGGGCAAACTGAAGTGGTGAACAGGAGTCTGGGAAATCTGCTACGAAGCTTAATAGGCGAAAATTCACGGATGTGGGACCGCGTACTGGCTCAGGCCGAATTCGCATATAACGATTCACCTAATTGCAGCACCGGTTATAGTCCTTTCCAGATCTTATACGGCATGCATCCACGCGGAGTGCATGAATTGCGAGATTTGGGAAAACTCGAAAAACGAAGTGCTGATGGGGAAGATTTCGCCCAAGCAATGAGCGACCTACATGAGAAGGTAAAGTTGAAGTTGCAGGAAAACAGTCAAAAGTATAAGCAGCGAGCTGATTCAAAGCGACGGGAAGTTCAGTTTAACGTTGGAGATGAAGTCCTTGCACATTTACGCAAGGAACGGTTTCCAAAACGGGAATACAACAAGCTGAAGTATAAAAAGATCGGTCCCTGCAAAATCATTCGCAAGTTTTCTACAAATGCCTATGAACTAGAGTTGCCCCCAGGGATAGGTATTTCTCCCATATTTAACGTGGCAGATCTGTTCCCTTATGTCGCTGATCCAGAAGATAGCGCAACAGAGAAGCCACCGCGGAACACCAGTTGTGAGGAAAGTTCGTGGATGAGACAGATGCCAATGGCACAGCCCCTTGAGATCGAGAGGATCCTCGACACACAGGTAGCCAGGCGCACACGCAGGAAGGAATATCTGCGGTACTTAGTCAAGTGGAAGAATCGTCCGATTGAGGACAGTTCGTGGCTCGACGCAACGCAGATACAGAAAACAGGTTATTCTGTCGACGACCTCATGGAACGGAGCCATGACTTTTTGCCACCCTGGGAGCCTGATGCAGGAGCATCCAGCTCCGAGGAGACAGAAGGTGGTTGACTGTCTCGAAGTAAGCCGAAAGTTTCACGTGTTATTGGACAGGTTATCAAACTTGTTTTTTTGTTTATTATTATTTTCTTCATTTTCCAGAAATCAGTTAAAGACAATAGGATTAAGGTTGTGAACTGTTTTAGTTTAATAATTAGTTACCAGTTGGTTATTCTCTTTTTAAAAGAACTGGCTAAACAGTTAGACAGATTCTGGTTAAAACAGTTCAACTGAAAGCAAGAAACTGTTACACCTTGCAAGCATTTAAACAGCGAGAAAATAAGTTGTAAGGTTCGAATCTCCAGCCAGAGAAGACAAGTAGAATGACAGTCTTTCTGTAATGAAAAAGATTTTTCCAACTTAAATACACAGCAAACCATTTTATGCATTGAATTCCTGTGTTCGTTTCATAATTATTTACTGATGTACATTGTAATCAGAAATAGCTTAGAGTTGAAATCATTACAAGTAGAAATGCATTTGTAATCGATAGAAGAGCGGACTGAATTCATTCCAGACAATTACACATTGTAAACCCAAGACAGAGATTGAAACCCTTGCAGTCAAAAGCAGTCTTTCAGTTAAGGAGAAGCCACAGCTATCTAGGACGCAGACAGAGTTTGCGCAAGCCAAGAGCGAAGGACACAGCACACAAGGAACAACTTCCAGTGAAAGAGTAAAGGACATCCAGTCATCATTATAAACAGTCACCAACGAATTTCCAGGGTAAGCATACCATTCCATAGAATCATTTGAAAAGAATACAATTTTCTTTAAAGAAAAACAAGGAACATTTTATTCAATTAAAACTGTAAAACCACTGTCCATTACAAGCAAAGAGTGCACAGAAGGGTTTCTGAGCCGAGCAGACAGTGCTCATAGAACGGCTAACTCTTAAACCCTTTCTAGCTAAATAAAATATACAAGGAAAATTCATGCCATGGAGTGACAGAGCAAAGTTTGGGCCAAACAATGACCCATGAGACTGTAATCACAAAAAGAGCGGGAACCAGGAACAACAAAACCCTATTACGAAGCTAATAATAGATTCGTGGTCGGAACAACCCTACCCGGTTGTTTGAATCGGGCCGGTTTTGTTTTGCTTCCCGAAAATTGCAGAAGAGTGAACCCTTGGCGACCGGCAACCTTGGGTAACCTGCACAAACAGAGGAGGAGCAGGTTAGAATTTGGAAGTGCTGAAACAGGAAGGAGAAGACAAAGAAATACTGAAATAGGGACGAAATCGCAGACGCATTCATATTTACCTGTGATTGAAGGGCGGCATTGTGAGAGAAGGCCGAAACTGACAGACAGAACTGAGAAGAAATAGGGATAGGTGTATTTTTCAATCAAAATCTAATTAGAACTCCTGTTGAGGCCTCATACTTTGCTGGAGACATCTGTAGAGTCCTTGTCCTGGTAGAAGTCTACTTCTTAGTTTTTGTTTCCTCCATGTGCATAACCACTTGCAGATTTTTGCTCAGACTTCGTAGAGGGAAAGGAATGATGTAGGTGAGTTCTTGAATTCAACCATATGCGTCTTTCCTTTAAGTGACACCTGTAACCTGTGTGAACATAAAGATAACTGCGGAATATGCGACTAGCTACAAAATGGCTGCATTCTGTAGCTAAGTCTAGTAAAAAATCACTACAACAACAAAACCATAAAAGTATAGCAAGTCAGTCATTGTATGCATTCTTAAAGTGACTTTAATCAATCCTATTGATCTTTTAAGCCTATAATTGATAAAATACAAAGGAAATGAAGTGAAATTTGGTGAAAGAAAAGAACATCTTTGGGGCTCAACAGTCTTGACCTTAAAAATGGATAATAATAATAATAATAATCCTCGATTCCAACATAGACAAGGAATATTTTTTTTACATTGAAAAATTATACTAAATACCCATGGTAAAGTTGAGAGCTAAGGCTCCAGGCTTGACACTTCCACCACAAAAACACCATAGGTATTCAACTCATACGCCGCACTAGGAAAACCAATGATCGACGCATTGAACACCAAAAAAAGAAGTGATCCTCCTTCACCCAAAGCTTCACAGAAGCCGCCGAGCTTCGTCCATTTATCACTTTGGAGAAAAAAACTGGCCTCCACATCTCAGACTTGAGACCACAAACAAAACTTTGAAACCTGCAATTGCGAGCTTTCTAAGTCGTTATTATCCATGAATAAGAACTATGCCACAAAAATAATCACACCCAAAAAGGAAGACCCGTAAATAACCCACCACCTTTTACCCATGCTAGTCATCCTCTGAGGAAGATATGTTGGTTAGAGCTAGTGCACTTGAACCTAGAGAATCCAATTGGTTCCCTCCCTTAGAATCACATCACTTTCCACATGTATCAGGCAAGTTGTTATATTTTCCACATAGAACCTTAGGTTTTTAAACATTATTTTCACATCTTGAATAGAGGCAAATATATTATATTTCTCCACTTGCTTGTCTCTTAACACCAACACCAGAAGTGTTTTCATCTACCAATATTGAAGCACCACTGAAATCAAGTACTGCTTGTGCCTTCCCCTAGTATTTCCACGGCCTGGAACCCATCTTGACATTTCTTCCAACACTTCTAAGTATGAGAGATATTTTTTCTCTTCACAAACTTTAATCTACAACTCACGAATCTCTTTGTGTACCTTAGGAGAAATGGAATTAAAATAGGACACCATTAAGTCATGATCAAACAACTTGGCACCACATTGCCCTAGATGAATTTTAACTCCTCCTCCCCTCCTGCTTCTCCCTCTCTTCCTGGGCCACATTGTAGAACACAGGAGGGTTCTTACGCTTCCTTCAAACATACACCTCTACCTATAGAAGAACAAAGCCATTCACTGGACTTGACCTTGGAAAGACAGGGGTACCTATAGATAACGTCATTACAAAAACACCAACCACAATAATTGACTTATGATGAAGAATCACCAAGTAAGGAGATGGAAGATTTTGAAATCAACAACAAGAAATATTGAAAATGACAACAAGAAGAGGCTTCTAATTTACTTTTCCCTTAATTAAATTAGATGGAAATCATAATTCCACATCACATGACAGCTTGTACGAGTTAACTAAGTTAGGAATTTTTTTAGTTAGTTCGAGTTGAGGGTCAAATTATAGGCATGTAGATTGTCTCTTATTTTTTAGGAGCCCTCGTTGAGTTTATTTTGAGTTGTAATTTATTAAATTAAATTTATTTGAGTTTAAATCACTTTAACTAGGACTAACTCATGAAGGAACTACTTAGAGGTAAAGTGAATTAAATTATATTTAATTCAAATGCAGTGATCAATCAAATAATTGATAATGCACTCATAAATTACTCATGCACGTCATTTCTTAGAAAGACCTAGTTGAGATTGGATTTAAAGGGAACTGTACTATCAGTTGTATAATCAGAAAATTGTATAGGTGGTGCATGGATTGAGAGGAAGAGCCTTCATATATTAAGAAATAATTATTGGGAAATTTCCTTGTTAATAGGGCCAAGGAATTGGTGAAGTATTAAACCAACCTTGCATAGGAATCATTGAGACAGACAAAGATAGTGTAGAGAGCTCTCAAGCTTGAGAGAAGCATTGCATTTTTCTTATATTATTTGAATTATGAAATATACAGATAATGATGTTTTTACCTGAGGATTTCCCTAGATAAATATTTGTGTTGTGCGATAGAAATTCTTTCTCTTCCTTGTTCCTGTGATTATGCGGTCGTAATTGGTTTCCACAATTTGTAGAGTAGATTCAAGTATTTTGTTTTAGCATATTAAAAATATTAGTTTGAATCTACGTGGATTTTCTACATGGTATCAGATAAAGAATCAAAATTTCAGAGAAGAATATGAGTTTGTTTTGTGCAAGTGAATATAATTTACAAATATACTCCTCAGGACTAGCAGCAGGATTAGGATGTCCTTCTCTAGATTGAGACTCGAATATGCCCTTGAGGGTAGTTCAAATTAAATATATTGGAGAGAGAAGATGGAGGTAGTGTTGGAATAAAATGGGTTGAAGGAGTTCATAGACAACAATATTCCTAAGCCTACAGTAGTAGATTCTCAAGATCTTGAAACATGGAAGAAGAATGTAGCAAAGGCAAGAAGGATTCCATTAAAAGGAGTTCGAGATCATAGTGTATCAAACCTCCATGGAAATTCAACTCCATATGCTATGTGGAAGGCCTTAACATATTCGGTTCATAACAATAGTGACCACAGGAAAATGGCACTGAAAGACAAGCTCAGAAAAATCAATACGGAGAAGGGCGACATAATACCAAAGTACTTGACCAAGTTCAACCAATGTCGGGATGATCTTGGAAGCATTGGTGTTGCCGTTTCCATGGATGATCTGGTGAGCCTAGAATTTTCAAGCCTTCCCAAGAGCTACTAGGATTCAGTAAATGGGAGGGAGAAGCTATCAAAGTGCGAGTGATTGTGCTCTGACTTGGTGTAGGGAGAGGTTAGGAGAAACACCAGAGACTGGACCTCTTCCAAAGAAGAGGAATTTTCATTAGTCAGTAAAGGAAAGAAAGGAAAATGAAAGAAAACCCAAAGTCAAGAGGGAAAGAAAAAATACTTTTCCAACCTCAAGTGTTTTCATTATCATGAATTCAGGCACATTGCCACAAAATCTCTACAGAAGAAGGAAAGAAAGAAGGAGCATGCAATAGTAGTAGAAGGTGAGGCTCTAGATTAAAAATTTGAACTTGATTTCACTCTCATTTCATGCATGGAAATCACTGTAATGGGATGCATGTGGTATCTCAACAACGGTGCCTCATTCAATATGACAGGGAATATAGATCTCTTCAGTGACTTGGAGGAGAAAGACCTCAAGTAGAACATAGATTTTGGGGATGATGGTAGGTATAGCACGACTAGTATCAGTACAATTACTTTTCAGAGGGAGTTTTGTTCCCCTCTCAGACTCTCAGATGTTTTTTTTGTTCCAGGGCTAAAGAATAATCTTGTTTCTATTGCGGTATTGGAAGATAATGACTATGATGTGATATTTAGAAAAGGAAATGTTTTCCTTAGAAAAATCTCCATAGGATATGTGAAGTATATCAGTGTGTGAGTCAAGAACCTGTATGCTCTCAAGGTCGAATATGCATGAAAATATTTAAGGAGGAAGGTGAAGGGTAGAGACTTTGTGTTTAGGAGGGAGCATGAATTAACTCTCAATATGCAGCCTCAAAAGAAGCCTCAGAAAGTTATGGAGAAGAAACAATTAGATAATAAGAGAGGAGACTGAGTAGAGGCATCCACTCAAGAAAATACCTCTAGTAGGGCGTAGTTTCAATCGAAGTGGGAAGAGGGAGCACATGCAGCGGTACATTGAGGTGAGAGGTTGGGTGATGTCAATTCATAGTCCCAAGGGTGCAGAAATTTGGGTAGGGTCCATTGAGATGTCTTGTCTCATGTATCATTACCTTGCTATGGGGGCCCATAGTACATAGTAGTAGGATGGACCAATGGTGGTTGATGCAGTCAGATGTGAGAGTGACAGATGTAGAGATTCACAGTAGTGAGATATTGGGAAGCGTAGAGAAGAGTTGGAAGTAGTGCAGATGACACAATTCATAGTCAACATCAGTGCGAATTTTTCAATAGAAAATGGAGTAGCTAGTAGTAGTGAGAGACTCAGGTGATAGATGCATCATACTGATCACAGTTGATTAAGCTTGGATGCTTTTTTAGTTTCAGAAGTTGTAGTAGCAACAACACTAGAGAAAAGTGTTTCATGTAGAACATTCCAAAGGTACGAGATCAGGATAGAGTTGAATTCCTTTCTTGTTGAGAGGGAGTGTTAAATTTTTTTGCAACAAGAAATATTGAAATTAGCAACAAGAAGAGGCTTCTACTTTAATTTTCCTTTAATTAAATCAGATGGAAATCGTAATTCCACATCACATGACAACTTGTACGAGTGAAATAAGTTAGGAAGACTCATCTAGTTCAATTTATTCAAGTTGAGGGTCAAACTACAGGAATGTAAAGTGTATCCTACATTTTAGGAGCCCCGGTGGAGTTTATTTTGAGTTGTAATTAATTAACTTAATTTATTTGAGTTAAAATTAGTTTAACTAGTTCTAACTGGTGGAGGAGCTAGTGAAAGGTCAAGTGAATTTAATTCACATGCAGTGATCAATCATATAACTAATAATTAACCAATAAATAACTCATGCATTCCAGTTCTAAGAAATACCCAGATTAGATTGGAGTTAAGGGGAAGTGTACTATCAATTGTATAATAATAAATTGTACAGGTGGTGCATGGAGTCAGAGGAAGAGCCTTGATGTATTATGAAATCATTATTGGGTAATTTCCTTGTTAATAGGGGACTAAAAACCCAATAATCCGCGCAAGGAAATAGGGAATCTTGAGGCCAGTAAATTGGTTAAGTATTGAACCAAGCTTACCTAGGAATCTTTGAGACAAACATAGATAATGCAGAGATCTCTCATGCCTAAGTGAAGCATTTTATTTTTCTCATATTATTTGACTTATGAAATATACATATAGTGGGGTTTTTAGCCGAGGCTTTCCCTAAATAAATCTTTGTGTTGTGTGATTGAAATTCTTTCTCTTTCTTGTTCATGTGATTATGCCATTGTAATTGGTTTCCGCAATTTGTAGAGTGGATTCAAGTATTTTATTTTAGAATATTAAAAATATCAGTTTGAATCTACGTGGATTTTCTACATAAAACTACTTATCACCCAAATAATTCCCCCCATCTACCATTGATCACACTAATTAAAACCCTAGGACCCAGACAATATAGTGCTCAAAACTCCAAATTGAAATAACCAAACCCCACCCACAACATGAGGCAATCATTGCAACCAAATGCACCCAAACAACACTTAGACTCAAAACCCCAATTATGAATTCTACAGGAGGACATAGACACAACATCCAAGGCTCAATTGGGGTTATTAAGCCTCCAAAAGCCCCAACTCTAAAAATAAAAAACAAATTCAAGAGCTACAACATTAGACCATGAATTATTATTTTCTCATAATAACTACGAAATATAATCTAATTTGAAAAATATTAGACCAAAGGAAATACAATTGGCTTACCTCTTCTAAGTGCTAACACGAAATTCCCACAAAAAGCCATTGTATCCTCACGTAGATGCGACTGAGCCAAGAAACTCTCACAAAGTGAACAAATTATGGATTCTTGAGACTCCATGCCTCCCTTATAAAGCAATAACTCAACTGCAGCAAGGCCTATCGAATTACTATGCCAAGAAATCTACGGACTCACCCTCTCTTTGAGAGATTCACCATGGATGCTTACTACCTAACTACTAAAAAAATGATGAGGGACTCCCAGTTTCCCCATCCCATATTTTACAAATTAAATTCACCTCCATCCCCATCAATTCATAACCCATTCGGTAACTGGAGTGTTGCATGTGAGATGCCAAATATGTATTCCCTTCATTAATGTAAAATTAATACAATGAGGGTGGTCGACACGAAGTCCTAGTTCCCTCACCTCCGTTCTTAGCACCACCATTGAGGAATATATATATAAGATTTTTTTTTTTTTTACAATACTAAGGAACAAATATTCCTTATGAATATATGAAATATTTTTTATAATTATTACAAATTTTTTTTTAGGAAGTTGTTGACGGGCTGGAATTTACGACAACTGTTAGGGGATCTCCTCGATGTAGAATCCAAATTAGACTCTACACCATTTGGTTCATGGATCCCATCCGGTATGTAGGCCTAGTGGCCATATATTTGGTTGAAGTAAGCCTCAAACAAAGAGGAACATTATTGAGTGAAGGAACACACAAGATTTGATAAATACAAGTAAGTAATTGATTAGTGCCCTATAAAAGAGATACCATGAATAGAAAGATAGAATTCAAATCATGAAACTTAAGAAAATCATTGTTAGCAAAACCTTTAATAATATCACACACATAATAATAATAAGCTTAAAAACTAGAAAAGAGTTTACGATAGCTAAGTAATTGAATCATAACAAGTGTACAATAAAAAGTAATATAATTTTGATATCAATAATTTTTTTTATCAACATAGCATGAGATTAGCATATCATATACCATCGATATGTTGCAAGAAAACTCATAACCCCAAAGACTACATGAGAGAAGAGTGCACCATAGCTCAAATAAGCTTTCATTTCATTAAGAAGACGATATTCATAGCACCACCATACAAGAGGCTTTCATTGGATCTAATAGTGAAAATGAGCTATTACTCATTGTATTCACAAAAAGAGCACAACTTCTCAAAACAACATATCTCGCAAAATAGTCCAAATACCAAAGTCCTTTATAAAATGACATGAGGGTGTATTTATAGAATAGAGGGTGGCTCATGGGCTACCCATGACTCATGGTCTCCCTATGACCCTTGGTCTCCGTCATGACCTTTGAGATACCTATGACCTTTCAACTCCCTCATGATTCTCTAGAATCTTAATTTTGATATTCTACTCTATCATGTTATGCAAAAAAAAATGAACTAAATCTTTGTTAACAATCTAGTGATTGAAAAATTCGGGACTTCAGTGTGTTCCTTCTCTCTCAGGTAGGTTTTCCATAACTTGTAATCAACAGATATCGGGGCGAACTGTGGTAAAAATGAAACTTGGAATAGATTGCATCCATTAAACATGAGGCCATGTAAAACTTAGATGGTTGGTCTTCCTATAAAACCTATTATGTGATGATGTTGGTCCTTAGTTCTGAGACTAAGATATTGGCCCAGTTGATCATTGTTCCTTTGGTAGCGACCATATGCATTATAGGGACCCATGTCCCGTAAAAAGTGCTAATGTCTACCTTGCTGTATATTCTGCTCATTATGGATGCTATGAGTTGATATAATTTCCTTAGGCCTTCCATTTTGTAAAATTGATAATTATTTTCCCAAAACTTAGAAAGATCCTGCCACCAGTTTTTAATGGTGTTTTGGACTGGAATCTTATGGTCTACTAGCCACCGCGAATTAAATGATTATTCTTTTTCTAGTATCCCGTAATATGTTGCTATCTCCATTGAATGGATAGTTGTGAAAGGCTACCTTGTGTGGTTCCTTATTACCCATCTCATGGTGTTCGTGTTATGGAATACCCAATCCATAACTTCTGCACACGGGAAGATAGGCGGGCATGCTGCAACTTAGTGAATTTTGGAAGTTTTGACATTTATGTATACTGTGAAATCCTCACAGTCCTCTTTGATATATGGATTGGATAACTCTATGTAAACATCATACAAGGCCCACTTGGTGCTTTTGTTGAATAGACATGCAATATCTCCGTAAATGGGAGGCACTGATGGGATTTGATAACTCGCTAGCGTGTTGACCTAAGGAGTCTTTTGATGATTCCTGATCAACGGTGGTGCCATTTTTCCTGAGAAAGAGGAAATCAAAATTTACTCAAGATCCACGTCGCCTAGCATGTCAAAAGCAAAATCCCAAGATAAGGCAAATGTCATGAAAAATATAATATAAATATTGGTAGAAAAATTAAGCAATCAAGGCCACTAAATTCTTAACAAAGATTGAGGAAATATTTTGTGTGAGACAGGTCACAGGGTCGCATAACTTGGGGAGACGCAAGTGTGAATGTGAGAAATTCACGACTTGTGCGACTTGGAAGGGATGTCGCAAGGAAAGACAACTTGCGTTGGTCTCGAGAGTTGCGTCGGTTGCAAGGTCACATAAGTAGCAGGGGTCACGAGGCTGCATGGTTGACAAGGTCGCAAGGTTGTAAGGTTGATGAGGTCGCAGGGATTCAGCTATCACGATTTTAACTCACGGGACCTATCTGTCAAGGCAGCTCCTGGAAGGGGCTGAGGCTAAATACTTGGATTTTAGGTTTCTCTGGGTCAAAAGGACTCAAGAAAGGGGAAAAATAGGCTAAGTGGATGAGTAATGGGCTTCGTTGCTGAGGAAGAGAAGGTGCAAAGGCTAGATGCTCAGCTAGGAGGGTTTTAGGAGCAAAAATGGGTTTTCTATGAGTTTCTTAGGTAAATAAAACCATCATAGGGAGAAGGTGAAGGGTCTGGAGTAGGTAAAAGACACATGTCAAAACAAAATCGTTACTGGGAGGTGAAAATCCACTTACTTGGAAGAAATCACAGTCTTGTAGGGCTACCCAGGCTCTCGAATGCTCCATCGAATTGAACAAATGAGTGATTGAATCAAGTGACTATATATAAAAGGGTCGCACGTGCGAGAAAATAAACTAGGTCACAAGGGTAAAAGCTCTATATTTTTTCACTTTAGCAACCTTTTTGAGCTTGCTACCCATTTTTAGGTCGCTAGGTCACGAGGGTCGCAATTGTTGGGTTTTAGACTTGTTCGACCTTTATGCCTTGTGTGACTTTTGCAACCTTGCGATCCTATTGAGGTCACGAGGTCGCTAGGTTACGAGAGTCTAATATCAAATGGATTGCAAGTTGTGCGACCTATGCGAGGCCATCAAGCTTCCAAAGGGTTACAAATTTGAAAAACGCAACTTAGCAACTTGACTTAGGAATAAAAATTTAAGAGGTCGTAAGGTCACAAGATTTAGGCTTAAAACATATAAACTTGTTGTGATCTAGGCTTAGGTATAAAAATAGTTTCCAAAATTCTGAGAGATAGACTTGAGGGAGAGTTGAAGGCAAGAAGCCTACTATTAAGGGTCTCAAGTTAAGCTTAAGGATGCAGGGGCTCCAAAATTTTGATGGGTCAGAAATTTTGGATAGTTTTTGCAGTGGCTACGACAATTAGCGATTCACTAGTATAACCTTAGTATCCCTACTGCACCTAACCTTTGGGTTGGGGTAGACCATTAGGAATGTTTTTCTTCCAAACTATGGGCTCCAATGGTATTTCCTTATCATCTTTAGTAGGCCCTAGCTTTATTGACTCGAGTTACTAACACCTAAGGAAAAAATATCTCTAGCGGCTTGACATAGGGGTTCGTATAATGATATGGGATGCATAGATTTTCAGTATATTTGTTACATGTCTCTGGTATTTCTCCACTAACAGCAAGCCTGAAAAATACCCAAACAGAGTCGCTACCTAGAAATCATAAACGTTACTCTACTTCCAGCTAGCCTGGATAGTACCCCGACAGAGTTGTTTCATTTCCTCTCTGCACATAAAACCTTTCTCTATCCTTTTCCCCTTATTTTATTTTGTTTAATTATGTGCTCATATCAGTTATTCATGTGTGCTTATTAGCAATTATTATTATGGAGTTTATTTTCTTGGGAAGATGAGGGATCCCGACTTATTTTACTTGCAAGAGAGGTTGTTTCTGGTTTTTCAGAGAGTTTATTATTTTCCCAAAATATGTTTTTACCCATTAAATTTTTTTTTCCCCTTTGTCAAGTTGATTGAATCAACCAATTCGTTCTGAATGCATATCCAAGTCAAAAGTTGGGGCTTGTCGTTCAAAGATAGGATCTCATGGATAACCCGAGTTCCCCGCTAAAATGGATTTCAACATTTAGCCTTGGTCAGGACTTAAGGGATGGTCAGGTGCAGGAATAGAACAAGGCATAGCTTGGTCGTCAGTGTAGAGGCTACCTCGACCCTTAAGATGTCAGACTTAAGTGAATCTGTGGAAAAATATTTATTCAAAGTGAACCCTTTATTGAAAATGGAAAACAAAAATCATATTAGGGGAATTTTGAGGTCTAAAATGGGCCTCCTAAGGAAAATGTACAATCAAAATTCACTTTATGAGAACCAATCACATTTTAGGGGATGACATCATCCCTAATGGTTGAGGTGGAATTTCTTGAGTTAAAGGTACGTACTTGTCACATTCTCAATGGTGGATAAAAACTCATGGTTAACCATGGTAGTGCTCTAAGTAATTTTAAAGTCAAAGTAAAATACTCATAATAAATGTCATTTCATACTTTTTGAATAAAAATATATTATTTTCATTTCATATTTCTTGAAAGAAACAATACATAGCCATATACATTTATTATATTATATTATATTATATTATATTATTTTTATATAGTATATTAATTACATGCTATTATACAATTTAAATAATATAAATTTTAATTAACAACATATAATATAATTAAGAATTTATAAATTTATATTTATATTTTATTTTAAGCTATTTAATTACAAAGGACAAATTCATTAGTTGTTCAATGATACTCACTTTTTCTCGAAAAGATCATTCTTATTTATAGTCACATCAATACAATTTTTTTTTATTAATTTTATTTTGGTATAAATTTTGAATCGAATTTAACTATGGTTACATGGATGTGGTGCAAAAAGTGAATTGACAATTCATAAATATTATTTTATTGGTTTAGATATTGTATTATTATTTCCTTATGAGGCCCATTTTAGACCTCAAAATTCCCCTAATTGAACACAAAACAAAGAAAGAGACAAACTATGATACAAATATGGGGTAACAAGATTCAAGAGCTTTTAAGTGAATTAAAACTTGAGATCATGGTCATTCACAGGGAGGGGCTCAATCCTCCCTTCTAGGGTTTTAAATCTATAGGTATGTTTTCCATTCTTCTCTCTAACCTAAAACAAACCAATCTACATGGCCTAAAATTTGGTATGCTTCCCTTTGTCTTCATGGGATTTATCCCATTTGAGGACAAGGTCACCTACGTTACACTCTTCATTCCATGCATAATTCTTATCAAACCATCTCTTGATCTGACTTTTATGAACACCAAATTTCTCCCTATGATTTTTCCTTTATTCCTCTAGTTTAAGCAAGGTGTTATTAGAGGTCCGCATGGCTAGGCATGGTGAGCCATGGGATTCTTGCGACAGCTGGAGGGCAGGTAGGCAGAGGTTTTGTGATAGAATGGCTTATTTACCATAGAACAACAAGAAAAGGGAGGTTCCAAGAGACGGTTTTGGGGTGACTCAGTCTTGATATAGGGATTAATCAGGGCGTTATGCTAGTTTCGCTACACTAAGAGAAATTTTTTCTTGATAATGTGAATACATTTTTTTTGGTGGGCTCTTTTAAGTCGTTGCCTTGGGGGTAATAGTTAGTGGAGTGCATTAAAACAATACCGTTATCTAAAGAAAAATCATACAAATTAAAATATGAGAAGTATGTAGAATTATCAAACATAAGAGAGGTTGGAATGCCGAACCTGGTTACGATAAGTTGATTTATAAAATATATTACCTCCTCTTGATCATGGAATTGTCGTAATGGGACAACTTCCACCCACCTTGTGAAGTAATAGGTGGCAGTGAGAATGTATCAGTTTTTCTTTGACAAATGTGGCCCAATATCCCCGATGACGTCCAAGCCCCACTAGTGGAAAGGTTCATCTATTGCTATGGACTGAATTGGAGTAGACAATGGAGATTCTCTGGTAGCGTATTTCTGACAGATAGAAAATTTGTGAGCATATGTGTGAGCATCCATAAATAGGGTAGGCTAATGGAAACCAGCCTTCATAATCTTATGGGCCATGGTGTCACCAACATAATGGCATCTTGCGGGTCCATCATGCACCTCCTTCAAGACCCGTTGTGTGTCATCGAAATCTAAGCACTTGAGTAGTACACGGTTGTGATATTTGTGAAACAACTATCCTTGTAGTAATTGGTAGGACACATATCTAATCCTTACAATTTTTTTTTGTCTTGTAGACAAGGTTGAAGGAAAGGTTCCTTGTCCTAAATGTTGCTTTATATCATCGTAACAAGATGGGGAGTCAGGTACAATTGTGAGATTTGTTTCGTACATCTCGATCTCATGACCCCAGTGTTATGATTACTCACTATGCAGATTTGTATCTTCTGCGGCTAACTTACATAACCTATATCCTTTCACTGTATGAGTGGGATTAAACACCATGTCATATTATTGAAGGCACTTCATCCAATTTAACCTTAGTTCATCGAGTTTCTATTGAAAAAATAATGATGATACGACACGGTGAGGAAAAAATACTGTTACATGGTTCTTCAAAATGTATGGCCTGAAATTCTTCACTGCTTTGTATAATGCATACGCCTAGTTATTCATTTCTAGGTAATTAATTTTAGCACCCAGCAGTCCTGTGTTCATGAAAGATATTGGTCGTTCGTAGTTAATGATGAGTCTGAGGTGAAAGTGTAAAGTATGAAGTCCTTATTGTAATATACATTGTATAGAGACGATGCCTCCGCGATGGATTTCTTGATTTGATCAAAATCCTCCTTCTCTTCCTGATTCCATTTAAACATTAAGCCCTGCTTAATCATATTCTACAGTGGTTTGAATATCTGGGAGAAATCTGAAATAAACTTGCATAGGAAAATGATCTTTGGCAGGTAATGATTGTTGGGTCAATTAGTAAGTAAACTAACACATATTTTACTTATCAATCTAGGTTTGTCAACTTGGAAGCATGGCCAAAATATATGTATTTCAGATGTAGTGAATTTTAGAAGACAAAGTGTAGAAGTTGAAAGAAATGCATATTACAAATATATTCTAAAATAATATGTAATAAGTGAGGGAAGAGACTCCTAACTTAGGAGATCTTGATTGTCCTTCCCCACAGTATTACCTTCATGAAGAAAAACAAAATAACTGATTAACAATATTTTATGATGTATAAAAAGTAAGGGAAGAGGCTCCTAACTTAGGGGGTCTAGGTTGTCCTTCTTTAAAATTCTATTTCATCACTGTTACCATTGCATTAAAATTGGAAATTCAAGAAATAACTCAAGCAAGGAAAAAAGGATGAATTTTAGTTGTTGTTCATGATTAGATAGAAGGAGAATTTAACTTAAATTCTTGTTTGTCCCTTCATCTGCAAATTAGAATTAAACCAAGAATCATCCATCAATCATAAGAAATATCCACACATCTAAATGACAGAATAAATCTGAATCAAAACTAGTTCATGAAAATTATGCTAATTTAACTAAAAAGTGTACTTAGCTTGGTGTGGGGGCCCTCCACCCTTGCCTTTCACACTTGAAGAACTTCTTAGCTACATAAAGCTTAATAAATCATCCACAGCATAAACAGCAAATAGAAAATGGAACTGGTTCTTCAAATTATCTCCAAGTCTTCAAAAGTCTCAATACAAAATTATACAAATTTTACATGCTTGAATGGTTCATAAGCTTGGTTTAAATTAAAAAATAATAAACAAACTTGAGCTATAATGTATCTAAAAGTTTTATCCATCCTAATACCATCCATCTAAACAAACTCATCCATTCAGTTTCACAAAATCAAGAAAATACCAAAAAATACTAATTCTTCCCTTTTTCCTGGGGATTTCTAAAAAACAGGTCAAGTTTGACCAGCATTGACTGGGCCTGTTTTAACTTGGTTTGACCGAAAAAATATGTGTTTTTTCCATATGTGGTTCCAAATATTTCCATATCTATGCTCAGATCACGCCAAGGTGTCCTGCACATGACTTCCATGAAGCTATTAAAAGAATTTTCAGTGCAGTCCAAAAATACTCTTAAAACCCAATTTTTACAAAAATCTCTAAGAATTGAAAAAATTAATTTAATTCCATGAATATTCATAATAAGGTCAAAATGCGGCATATATGGATGATATAAGGTGGAATATGATGGTAATTAGGTGGATTTTTTATAATAAAAATTGACCAAAATTGAGGGCCAACATCCCCCCCTTGCTGATCTTCAAGCATGTCCTCATTCTTGCTTTCTCCTCTTTAATCTTCTGAGTGATGATGTGCCCACTTTCATTGACCATGTAGTCTCTTTTTGTGTAGCCTAGAGAATACCATCAATACCTTCATACTTTCCTTCCTTGTAGATGGTAGCCTTTACCTTCTGCCTCTCATTTTTGTATTGCCATGTCTTCTTCTCATTGAGCTGTCTATAAGATTGTTTAGAGATAAGGTTGTTATTTTTTTCAAGCTTACCAAGTTTTTTGTTCAACTTCTCATTTTCTTTGATTAAATTTTTATTTTTTCTTTGTACATCTTATTCTCTTTCTTCAAATGGCTTTCCAAGATTTTTTTGACCTCCAACTCTCTTGTCAACTCTTCTATCTTCTTAAGGCATTCTTCTTTATGCAACTATCTTTCTTCTCCTATAGTCTCCTTAGCAAATGCATGTGATGAGGTAGCTCCTACCCATGCATTATCAATGTAGGAGTACCTCTCCAAAGGTTCTTCTTTGACATCTCTCTCCATCCTTTGTAATATCTCATTAATTTGTTTTGATGTTGTTGGAGGTTAAACAATTTCTATCTCCGGGCCTTTTTCTTTCTCACTTGGCTCTTCTTGTATTTTCCTCCTAGGATTCCTAGGAACAGATAGGAAGGATCTTTATTTTTCAGCCATGAAACTATCCTACTTTTTCTTTGATCTAGACATAGGATACAGAGGATAATTCATAATGCTTCTTGTCACATGAATTTATTAAAAAATTTCTTTTGTTGTTTTCTCCTCAAGATGATTATGAACCAAAAATTCTTTCCAAACCAATCCCTTGTTTCTCACCTGATGTTCCATGAGTATTTTAATGATCCCTTGATGATAGATTTTTTCCTCCTTTGCTTCATTTTTTTTTTAACACTCTTTATCATTTTTATCAAGTTCCTTGAAAAGAAATAGGGTAGATTGATCTTGGACTCGCCTTTCATGTGTTGAATTAACCTAATGTGATAGAGATATACCACACTATACCAGTTGTCACAAGTAAAATATATTTGAATAATAAAAACTAATTCAGACCATGGTTCACTTAACCAGTCCCTTGGAATTCCTTTTGCCTTGTCAAAGGATATTTTTCTTTGTTTTTCTAGGAAGAATGTCCATCCTTTCTCTTTGAAGTGTAATCCTTTATGATATTCCTCTCCTGTCAAGGGAAGATATAGTGTTTGGGAGAGAAATTATGGGTTTAGTGTTATGTAGAGATCACCCACTCTTGTTTTCCCATGTTCATAATGGTTTATAAATTCCTTTGTAATCTTGTCATTATTTCCATTAAACTTATGAATAAACCCTATCAATCCTTCTTGATATAGTCTTTTTATGGTTTCCTTCCCCCAATTCTCTAACTTGAATTATTTTGGCTCAATTTTTTTTCCCATTTGTTTGTGCTCTGCATACCAATTAATATATCCTTGTACAATTAGCATCCTCACCATGAATAAACAAAAAAAATATAGATACCCTTGATCTATTTATTCATGCAATTCTAGGATAATTATCATGGTAAATAGACTTACTCGATTTCTGAAGATCTTTTGAAAAAAATGAGGTTATTACCTTGCTTGAAACTTCTTCAATTTCCTCTCTTCTATTGTAAATGATACCAGAAAGAAGTCCTATGTTTATCAAAATTAAAAAAAAAATCATTGTGTAAACGACCAAGACCATAAAGATATCTCGACAACCGTTTTACTACTCTTCAAAGTCGTGCCTCAATCTCTGTTTGCAACATTTGTTCAAGGAAATCCATTCTCTGTTTTAAAATTTCTCACTGTGTATATGAAATAGGACTCTCAACGTTTTCATTTTGACAATTATGCATGAGGCCTCTCTGCATTTTCGTATGCAACAATTTTGACAATTATTCATGAAGAAAATCGAGCTAGAATACCTGATCTTTGATTAACTGGAAGAAAAATTGTAGAGGTTTATGATTAATGGATTTTTTTCATGTGTTAAACAATACCATTTTAATTAAAATTCCTGTCAACATCTTCGAAGATTCATAAATTCCACAGGTGGCAAGGTATGTTTAATGGTGGCAGGGTTGACAAATTCATAATTGGAGTCTTGTTCCCTCATATAATGACACATATTAACCAACATCTCGAGCTTAACTACACTTTTAACTCGTTTAACTGCTGATAGAAATCTGGAATTGATTCTTACCTCTTCACTCATGGAATGTTTGGAATTTTTGAGGGAACACAGTCAACTTTGCGCAGAGGAAATCCCGACCTCAATCTCCTCGTTAAAACCGATGTGGCTCTCCTTATTTCTCCACACAAACTTCTCAATTTCCTCACCTATATATTATGCAATTTCTTCTCTGTTCAGGGATTTTCTGACTTACGTAGACCTCTCTTCAATTCTTTCGTTTCTCCTTCATGTTTTCTCCTTCCACGATGGTTCTTCCAACGCTGTGTGAGTGCACAATGTTTCTCTCATCTTCGGAGTTTTCTTTTTTTTTTTGATGGTGGAAGAGAGCATTACGCAAAGCTTGGTATTTGTCGTGATGGTGGAAGAGAGAATTACACAGAGCTTGGTTTGTTTGTTTTAAAGTGTTTTGACCATTTATCTTATGCTCCCAACTCATACTCTGACCTCTGTACTCGTGGCTACCTATGTGTCACAGTTTGACTACGTTCTTTGTTTCATGACCATCCTTCCTTCCATGGGTTTACATTCTTGTCTTGTCATCACTATATTTGTATTACCCACGCTCCATCTTATGTACATTATTCATCATGGTTTTTGCATCTTCGTTCATTTCTTTGTATGCCTACTATTGCATGTATTTGCAATCATGCATTTGTCCTTTTACTCCTCACTACTACATTTGGCGGAAATTCCAACACTTGGTTCCGACGCTTTTGACCAAATGTCGGAAATTTCCCCAAATTTTTTCCATCCCGCCCGAAACCATCGCTATACCGATGTTTATAGAAAAGTGTTGCAATTTCGATGTTTGGAGGAAGACGTCGTAATTGCGACACTATGGCCCAAAGCGTCGCTATTGCGACGACTATCTCCAAACGTCGCAAGTGCGACACAATGTCGAAGTGTTGCAATTGCGACGTTTGGAGCCACCTGTCGCAATAGCGACACTTTGTCCGCTGTCGGTATAACGACACTTATATGCATGCTACATAAAAATACGAAACTTATATGCGCGCTTCATAAAAATGATTTTATTGTTTCGTATCCGTCGCAATAGTTACATTAACGTCTAATATCACGCGTGCATTCGCCCTCTGCTCTTGCAGAACAACATTCGCCCTCAGCTCTTGTAGAACAACATTTTCCCTCAGCATTCACCCTCAGCTCTTGCAGAACAACATTCGCCCTCAGCTCTTGCAAAATGGCAAGTTCTTACTGCAGGCCCTTCCTCCTATAGTAGGGTTGACTCTATTTGGGTTTTTTTGGTCAATTCCATTGGATTGTGTTAGGCTGTAGGGTTCTCTCTAGATGTCAAGAATCAAGATTAAATACCCTCTATTATCTTCATCACCCAATACAAGATTTAAATTTTTCCCAAAGAAACGCTTATTAATTTGGTAGCCATTATTTCTCCCTGCTTTAAAAACCCTACATTTAAATGAAAACAAGCATTGCATTTCAACTACAAAAATCTATTATTGTTAAAATGTACATGTGTGCTACATTAACGTCTGATATCACGCGCGCATTCGCCCTCCGCTCTTGCAGAACAGCATTCGCCCTCAGCTCTTGCAGAACAACATTCGCCCTTAGCATTCGCCCTGAGCTCTTGCAGAACAGCATTTGCCCTCAGCATTCACCCTGAGCTCTTGCAGAATAGCATTCGCCCTCAGCTCTTGTAGAACAGCATTCGCCCTTAGCATTCGCCCTCGCATTCGCCCCCGCTCTGCAAAATGATAAGTTCTTACCGCAGCCCTTCCTCCTATAGTAGGGGGTTGACTCTATTTGGGGTTTTTTGGTCAATTCCATTGGATTGTGTTAGGCTGTAGGGTTCTCTCTAGATGTAAAGAGTCAAGATTCAATACCCTCTATTATCTTCATCACCCAATACAAGATTTAAAATTTTCCCAAAGAAACGCTTATTAATTTGGCAGCCATTATTTCTCCCTTCTTTAAAAACCCTACATTTAAATGAAAACAAGCATTGCATTTCAACTAAAAAAATCTATTAGTGTTAAAATGTACATGTGTGAAGTCCTTGTGTGTAGGGTATTCCTTTTCCACTTTCACATTATCCAAGAATGTGTGCAGTATAGTTCATATTTTTTGTGATTTATATTATCTTGAAAAGGAAAGGTAAATTATTTCCCATGGAAAAAGAAGGTTTTTCCTTTTTACTACTGGAAATGTTACAACAAAGTTCCATTTCTACCTGAAACTCCCATGAAACAAGAACCAAATAAAGGCCATGTCCTCAATGGACATCATTTGGCCTTGAAAATGGCCATTGCACCGTGTGGTTTCTTATATTACATCACGATAGTTTCTTAGGTCATTTATTGTTTCTTGAGATGAAAAACAACCAAAGAAATTGTGAAGATCCTTTCAAAAAATAAATGACCATTTCTCAATTATATCTCAATTATTTTTTATTTTTTATTCAGTGGGTTGCTTACTTTGAGAGAAATTTCGACACTTTTATAAGGAATATAACATAAAAACACAAAATGTAAAGGAATTGATGAGGTATATGACCTTTAGTTGTCATTAATTAAGAATTGATAATACACGTATGCATGTTCTCGTACTACAAACTAGATTCCTTCCTAGAGTTAGGAGTCACGTAGCATCAATCAAAGTTGTAGTTTCTAACTTCTTGTATTGGTTCATCAATCTTTAAACTCGTGGATATTGCATGGTCTTCATTTGTCATGTTTGTGTAATTTTGATCATATCGCATTACAGGAAATTAGAATATGATTATTATTGCTTTATGGATCTGTTAAGTTACTTTTAAGTTTGCATGGTTTAGTGTGAAATTATTCTAGTGTGCCCCTAGGCCCAGGTGAAGGAATGCCAAGGACTGAGAACCCTAGTTTTTAAATGGTATCGTTTCTTATACCCAAAAACCCCTCAAAATCACTTCTTATTAGTTCTTAACAATAGTGTTGTAAACAATTTGAGAATTGATATAGCAAAATCTCGCACTTCTCAAGATAAAGTCCTAAAGCTAAAGTGTGATACCATGTGTAATTCAATAGCCCCATTGCCACCTCACCAACCTCTTTTCACTTTGGGCTAGCTCTCCTCCAACTCAAGGGGGGTTCTCCCTAGTAGATGTTAGGGATCTAATGGCCCAACCAAACCAAGTCAAGAGCCCCCTAACTCTCTATGTTTACTACTATCAATCAAAATATTGAACAATAGGGTCAGACATGCATCTTGAAGATAAAATTGCCAGAGTATTTTTGGGTAATTTCAAAGGGAAAGTCCCCAAACACATATAATCAAGGAATTATAACGTGATTTCAAACATTAAATATCAACAAAATCGTTTAAAGGATATTGAAAGGAAAAAGGTGATGGAAGATAGAAAGTGCCTTACTTAAATGCTCTAAGGATTTTTCAATAGTTTCTCCAAAATATTCACTTCAAGGCTCTTCAAGATCGTCTCCAACAATGCGATACCATCAGCTTCAACAATGTTGCTCCAAAAATGTCCTCAAGGTATTCACAACAAGTTTACTAGAAGTTTCTCCAACAATATATTCAATAAGGTCTTCATTGTCAACTCATCTCTTGTTTAGGTGCCTTAATGTGCAATGACATGTTTCTAGGACTAAATTCAATGCAAGGCATATTTGAAACTCTAACTCTGTCTTCCGGTGTCTTATTAGAAATTATTTTAGTTTTCATTTTGTGTTTTCAAGTTAGATATTGTTTTCAAGTTTTTACATTTATAATTTTATTGCAATGTGGCAGACTGATCAGATCAGTGCAGGAACAACCCCGAGACGGGATGATCGCGGAAAGAGGCCAGCAGAAGAACATGTAAAGTGCCAGCATTGCTCTATCTTCGGGTATTTTAGTTATTTACATAATTGAAATAATATTAATTTTGTTCAAATATGCAGACACCTAGCCATGGTATGCCTGATGATTCCCTCTTTGAGGAAGAGCTTTCTTCATCCCTATCTCCAATGTTCTTGTTGCGAAAAAAGGCATGAGATGCAAGGTCGGAATTTAATACTTTGATAGACATGCCTCAAACACCTGAAACAGAAGAGAGGATAAAACAACTTATGAGCCAACTAGAAACATATCAGGTAATAATAAAAAGTCAAAAGGATATTTTTTTTATTCTGCATGAGATGAATTTTGATAGTTTGATTTTTAATTTTTACATTGACTAAACTAACAAAAAATTATTTTGTATGTAGCGTTTTCTGGAACTTGCTGAACCCGGTGTTGGTGGTAGTGGGACACAAGGGCAAGAGATTGCCCAACAACCCTGTCGTACACCTTCTACTCCTTTAGGTGCCAGCCAAGAAACACACCCTGCCCAAGTAGACACCCAGCCAACCGCTGAACGTGTTGGCAATGATGAGGCTGATATGGCAAACTACATTATTGCGTTTCCTGGAGCTACTCGTGTCAGATCCACAGGGACCATTAATGGCACGTTGTTGGTGAACGATGAAGGTGTCCCTATAAAGCATGTACAACTCCTAGGTAAATTTTAATATTTTAACTATTTCATGTACTTTATCTAAAACATATTTATCATGATTTTTATTTTTAAATTAATGATAATATCTTCTTCTTTTTTTGGTTTTATTCTGTGTAGGAAACAATGAGTTCTACAGGATTCTGGAGAGCCATGCGTTGGTAATTTTTGGCCCAACCATACGTACAGGGTGGAATTCCCAGAATTCCAACCTGAAAAAAGAACTTCTAGATTATCTAGAAGCCCTTTTTGGGGTCGGCACATTTGACAGAACAACGGTGGCTTGGGTAGCCGGCAAATATTTGAAATATACCAGGGACACCTATAGGACGCAATTGAAATTTAACCCTAGATATGAGCGTCCTCTCACAGTTCCGGAGAGTGAGTGGAGAGCACTCATCCATGACGGAAAAGAGAAAAGGGCAAAGAAAGAAGGAAAAATGCCAACTGGACCCGCAAGGTAAATTACAACTTTAATTCAATAGCTTTAATTTTCTCTATGTCTAAAATAAAAGTGTGCTACGTCATATCTAACTTCAATATTTTGATACTAGGTTGCCTGACACCTCAAAGGAAACCAAAGCTAGGATTGAAAAAAAGGGCCATCACAAGCTAGGCCAGGGCGGCTACTTGAAATTAGTCGCAATAATTGTAATTAAGTAGCTAAACATCTTATAATAAATTGTATCGCCTTCCAACGTTTTTGTAATCATATCAAATATGATTAAAAATACACAATCATATGTAATGTAGGGTGATGACTTTGGAACAGAAACTACAGACGAAGATAAAAATATCACTTTCCATTTCGACTATCAAGCCGTAGTTGAACGTCGCAGAAGCTTGGGGCAGGTCCCAAGATTTAGAATGCCTGATAAGGTAAAACATTAACCTTTCAATATGTTTGTTTTCGTCCATAAATTTAATGTCTAACAAATTTGTTTAAATCAGGAGAGCAGCACTACCGACAAGGCAAATAACCCAGTTTTAGAGCCAGATGTAGATGATCCTCACGTGCAACCTGATCATTGTAGTGGGGACCAGGGCGACAATGCTACTATCAGTGAGGGCCGTGACGGTAATTAATTTCCACCTATATTTTTTTCTAATTATACCTTGATGGTTGTCCTTATAACATTTTTTGTTTAAATGGCAGAGAATGTTTCTCTTGAGGATCTTACCACTAGAGAGGAAGACAGGGCAACAGTCCCAACGGCGACTACTGGTGCACCAGGTAAATAATCTCATTGCAATTTTTTTATTAATATTACCGAACTAGTTCAATGATATTTAAAACTGATAATTAAAATTTAATATTATCTGTTTTTGGAGGCGATGCCCCGTCACTGGATGAGACCAGACATCGTGACAATGCAACTAGGTCAGCGGCGACAACTGGTGCACCAGGTAAATAATCTCATTGCAATTTTTTTTATTAATATTACTGAACTAGTTCAATGATATTTAAAAACTGACAATTAAAATTTAATATTATCTGTTTTTGTAGGCGATGCCCCGTCACTGGATGAGACCAGACATCGTGACTACGCAACTAGGTCAGTGGCGACAATTGGTGCACCAGGTAAATAATCTCATTGCAATTTTTTTTATTAATATTACCGAACTAGTTCAATGATATTTAAAAACTGACAATTAAAATTTAATATTATCCGTTTTTGTAGGCGATGCCCCGTCACTGGATGAGCCCAGAAAGTGAATACGCAACTAGGTCAGCAGTGCGGGTTGAAAGGCACGAAACAGGAGCAGAGCACGATGATATTGATGATGTAATTAGGAGCTTTAAAAATAGGAAGAAGAAAAAGAAAATTTGACAATGTAAAATATCGTATTATTATAAGACAAACGTTACCATACTTGGAACGTTTTTTGCGTTATATAAAAAACTCATTTATCATACTATTTTTATGTCAAGCATTAATTGCAATGTTTCTTTGCGTACTTTTTGTTGAATTGTTTTTTTATTAGTTATTGAATATTTTTTTTTATGCTCATGAAAGTAAAAAATGAAATATAGATTGGGTATTGGGGAATTGAGAGTGATGTGAGGGGGGGGGGGGAGGGGCTATAAGAGCTTCCACCTTCATGTGGTTGGCCCTGTTTAGTAGAGAATAATTTATTGGAGCGATTTAATCTTGGAGCAAATCTCCCTTGATCCAACGTAGCAACAAAAAAGTCACTGTTGACTTAGTTGCTACTCTTTCAGATCGTGGGAGGCTTGTTCCAAGTTCATGCGACTCCAATAAATTGTTCTTGAAACGAAGAGGAGCTTATTCAAGTATGTTTTGACATTTTCAACATATGTTCTAATATTATCATAAGAATGCATCTTAGAGTAAAAAATACTACATCAATTACTTGTATTTATTGTATAGATAATGATGGATTTTGATTGACTTGGCAGTGCAGGTACAAATCCTCTTGCATCATGAGCAATACAAATTTTCAACCAGGGTCATGTCCAGGATATTTTTTCTTGTGCGCTTGACCAGGTTCATAATGTCACATTTTGTAAGTTCCTTTACAGTTCATAATTCAATATTAAGCTTGTTCATGATTATTATCTAGGTTTTTTGTATGTGTTTTTTCATCTATTTGATTGTAAGCAACTCTGCATGTTTCCTGTTGTTCATTATGATTTCTCCCATTACCACTCCCAAGATGAATCCGACTTTATTGTTACATAGGTTACTTTATTTTTACTATGATTTCTCCATTTACGATTTCATAGGTTACATCATGTAAAGTTGTCAATCTCAGGTTGGTGATGAGCTTTAGTTCTCCAGATTTGGGGCTTTTCTGATATTCTCTCCCTCATGTCATTCCTGCATCACCTCGTTGTTTGAGCATGCCAATTGTCTACCACTTGTACCAATTGGCACATGTCAATCTCTGAGTGGTGCCACATTTCACCTATTTTCAATGAGAGTTTAGGGTTTCTCTAACATAGCTTCAGAAATCCGATTCAGTGCCTGCTTGAATATCGTCACATAATACTCATGGTTTGGATTGATGAGCATGTTATGAATGGTTGGTTGATTCATAAGAACCACCCATATAGTCATCTTGAGATATTTCATAAGTTTTCTCGGGTTTCCTTTTTCATCGTTTCTAGTGGGTGGGATGGTGTGGGGTGATCCATCAATACCGGTGCTCTTGTAGTAGGGAATTTGTTTTTGGGGATATAAAGGAGCATTTGATGTAGATATCCCATTGGATGCATTCATAGATGGGCACGAGAGGTCAAGAATTTAAATTAAAAATATGTAACCTCTAGCATGGCAACTTGAAGGCCGCGAGAGACACTGGTTAAAGATTGTTTTGTGCTGGCCTTAATATAGTCGTGATTTCTTTCTATTATCTTAATGCAAATATATAGTCCGGTCTCATTAAAATGAGGATTGTGGTTGTATTTCTCTTTGGTTGTTTCTCTTTTAATGCTCCAGAAGTTGCCAAAAGTTGCGATAGTTGTTTAGTTTGCCTGTTACAACTTAAAAGTGGTTTTTAGCAATGGGAGTCATGTTTTTTAAGGTTCATACTAATATGAAGATCTTGTAATTCTATATTCAGCATAAGAGAAGATGGCCTCTGCTTTGGGCAGTATGACAACAATTGCCACATCTACCTCATTGGGTAACAATGGAAAGGGGAAGAAGGTGGGTGCAATGTTGGATAATTATGGCAGACAATTGTCTTCTCTTTCAGTTTTTTCACCCATTTCCTTTAATCGCTCAAGCAGAAGAGGGACTCTGAGATTACGCAACAGAGAGAAGGTAGTTAATACAAGAGCTATGGAAAAGGAGTTGTACTTCAACAAGGATGGCTTAGTGACAAAAAAATTGCAGGTCAAAGAAAAAATTATGTTTAAAGGAAGGTCACCTGCACGTGAAACTTCACTGCGGTGGATCTTTCCTTGTCCACTTATATTTGATTTTAATGTGTTATTTTAATTTTTCATGGAGGGTTGTTTTGGCATATGGTCTAGCATTCAATTGCACACTTACCGAAAGCATTGTCAATTTGTCTTGCAGGCGGTGTGAACAAACTTGCTGATCTTGTTGGAGTCACCCTTGGGGCGAAGGGAAAAATGTTGTCTTGGAGAGCAAGCATGGTTCTCCGAAAATATTTAATGATGGTGTGACAATAGCTAAGGAGGTAATTTGTAGATGTGTGCTCTGGTTTTCTTTTTAACGTTGTATTAGTTCCCCCTCTTAAATGTCTTAGATTTGGTAGGCATAATTTGAAAACTCAAAGGGGAAAGGAAACATATTTGTTACCCAGTGGTCTACTTGGCCTATGGACTAGCCACATTAGAGTAATGCATAAATCTTTTCACAACAATAAAAGGAAAGGGTTATGGCTGAGTCAAATTTTATTGTTATTGATAGTGTAATGAAATGTATCTCAATGCTATGGTTTTTGCCTTTTTATTGGTTGAATTAGAGGACCCAGTTGAAAATATTGGGGCCAAGTTGGTAAGGCAAGCTGCGGTAAAGACAAATGATTTAGCTGGGGATGGAACCACAACATCTGTTGTTCTTGCACATGTTGGAATATTGAAAAATTCCAGAACAATGAATGGAGAATAGATCTCCCTTCTTTTAACACAGAGAAAATAAAAATTTCTTTGACAGGAGACAGAGTTTCAATACTTTGAAAACAAACTTCTATTCCCTTCAATAACTCAAAAAAAAACTATTACACTACTTCCTCACCGAGAGGGATTACAAAATTATGACTGCTACAAAACGCAGTGCATAAAACCAACTCACTGTCTGTTCAAAACAAACATACTCTGTCTCTAAAACACTCTGCTGTGTTTTTCCCTTTCGCACTGCTGTGCATACACACTTAAAAAGTTACACTCAGTCTTTCAATTTTTACACACTGCTGTGTAATAAAAAATTTACGTACTGTCTATAAAAAAAACTACCAAGCTTTTTCGACCTTTTTATTTTTATATGCCGTAACATATAAAAAATATTATAATAAACCCTCTTTTAAAAAAAATAAAATTAAAACTAAATTCTATGGCCCACCTTTCATTTCGCATATGATATATATATAACATATGTTTAAAACATATGTATATATTAAAGCATACATAAAATTAAATTATCAAAACATTAAAGAACCCTTTCCGTTGGACTTCAAAAGTTTGAATAGATTGAATTTCAAACCAAATTCGCTTTCCAAAATGGGATGCTGATGTCTGCCTAATTTGTAACGCGAATTCTCAATCCAATGTGCCTTATAAAAAATTCGGGTCCGGTTTTCAGGTTTTCAGATTCCCTTCAATTTCATGCGATCCAATATTAATGCTCCACGTGTCCTCCTTTTGAATTTACAAAACTGGGGGGTAAATTTCTATTTGTTTAATTTCTAGTTGGTGAATTACGTTAATGTTGGTTGTTGTGTTTAAATACAATCCTGTACAGAAATATGGCTGTGGCCGTCTACAAAAAAACTTGCAGGAATTTTAAATGCTGAATTAAATTTCTGGATGGCGTGCAAGCAACCTCCAAAAAAAAATGTTGCTGCTGCATCCATCCTTCTGCTACTGTAGTTGAAGTTAAAATTCAACAACACAGGGTTTAATAAGTGAGGGTGTAAAGGTAACTTTTTTTCGATAGTACTGGATTAAGATCATCTATTCATTTTTGTAGGGTCTTCTGGTGTTTCGTTTTTTAGTTTTGGGTTGGGCTTATTGAGTCTAAGATATTTTTTGAGTGAAAAAAATGCTATTAGGTATTAAAAAATTTTGGTTCTTTTGTCAAAATTTATGAGCTTGTTAGGAAATACAAAACTGAAAATGGTTGTATCTTAAATTTGTGGAAAATAATTTGAAATGAAACCTTTTTGTTTAGGTTGTTGCAGCAGGTGCAAACCTCGTTCAAATTACTAGGGGCATTGACAAGACAATAAAGGCCCTTGTTTCGGAACTCAAAATTTTTTCAAAGGAGGTAAACGCTTGCCTTTTGAGTAGGCTGGTTTTCCTTTTTGCTAATGGTTTGGTGTATCTAATTGAATTAGTTGCCTAAGGTATTTTTGGTTGCAAACTCCTTTTCATTTTTCATACAATATTGGCCTTGTGGAATACATTTGATTGTGTGGTCTTGTTAGATCTACAACATTTGTAGTTGCTTAGTCTTATGGCCGAGGTGCACTTTTATTATGGAAATAGTTGATGCAATATTGTCATTTAATCCTTACTGCAGGGTAGCATGTTGAGAAGTTTCTTGTGAAACATTTGGTATTCAAAATGACACTTGATCCTATACAACATCATGCACTTGACTTCAAAATTAATAGTCAAAGTGTGCTAGACAATTCTTGCAAAATTTCAAATATTTATGTTGTTTTAAACCATTATCTATTTCATGTATTGGATGTTGAAAATGAGAAAAAGACTTTGGTATGAAACCAACTGGTGAATAATTTCCAGCAAAACAACCACTTCCAAGACATGATTTAGAAGTAGAACATATGTACTTATGAAGCATAGAGAGATATCCTTGATGCATTGTCAATGTTTGGCTAGGGTTATTTTTGGAGAAAATAACTCCTTATTCCTAGAATAGTGATCTTCAATACAATTAAATGCCAGAGAAGAGAGATCATCGTGTGACATAAACCTATTAACAAAAGTGAACAGGGAATGATTATTAATTATGGCATACTAAGTTGTCAATGATTTTGACTATTTGTCTTTAACATGTAAAAATGTTAAATTCCAAACTTACATCATCATGGTTTGGCATCATGAGCTTGACTAATTGTCCACCATGCTCATAATTTCATTGTTGTCTTCATATCTATAAAAAATGTTTCAAATAATAATAAAAAAGTTCTATAAGAAAAATCCAGACCTCCATGCTGCTGCTCCTTGTGAGACAAAGTCAAAATTGCATTACATAATCTGACACATAAGAATATCCTATATCCCAGTGGTATGTATCCAAATTCTTATAATAGTGTCTTCAAGAGTTATGTTGACATTGGTAATGAGATATTTAAGCAATGAAAGATGGAGCCTTCTTCATTGTTGTATATGTAACAGTCTTTTATTAATATATAGATTGATGGTCTTTTCTTTCTGAAAATGAAATGTAAAAATAATTTATTGTGGTCAATTGAAAAGTTTTTTTTTTAAAGCTTTTCATTACGGAAGGGCAACATAGATATATGCCCTTCTAATTGAAATTCGGACCTGCTCTTCAAATTTGATCACTGTGTGGGACCTTAACAAACAATAAAACTATTCCGCCGCGCGTTATATAAAACATATAACAAAACCTTTGTCAAAACTTCAAACGAACCCTTTAGCCGTGGGTATTTCATCACGAATTGATCATTTTACCATGTACATTCTTCTAGAGGAATATTCTTCCACTTGACTAGGTACTTCATAATGGTTATATGTCAAAGAGATACAGAATGTTTATCTATAACTTTTTGTGGTTCAAGAATCAGCTTTCATTCTTCATCTAATTTTGGAAGTTCTATTTACATTGGCATATTTTTTCCCAAAACCTTTTTTAGGCAAGATACATGAAAAACCTTATGAATGCAAGAATAAGGAAAATATAACTTCTATACCACTAGTGCAATCCTATGAATAATTATTTAGGGCCATAACATTTTTGAGCTAATTATTTATTCTTCTTTTTCTTGAATGAAGATTGCTTATAATGCTATAATCTAAAAAATACCCAATTACCCTCCTCAAATTATCTTTCACTTCAATGTTGTTCCCCTTTTTGTTTTATCATGTTTCATGTCATTTGAAGGTTTTCCATAATAATTTTCAAAGTTTCTTTAGTATTTTCCATATGTCACTCTGTTTCCTATACTTTGGACTTATCTTGCAAAAAGTATGAGATACTAGGAGTTGGATATCCATAAAGGGCCTTAAATGGGGAAATTTTAGTAGATGTGTGATAGGTAGTATCATATTACCATTCTTCCTTGACGAACCCACTTCATCCATTAAGATTGATTTTCTAAAGAGTAACATTGTATATAACCTTAAAAACATTTGTTAACAATTTTTGTTTGACCATTTGATTGTGTTTGATATGTAGAACTCATGGCAGCTAGTGTTTCTCCACTCATATTAAATAATTATTTCCAAAAGTTTCTTGTTACTATTACTTTAGAAAAACCATGAAGACTATGAATTTCTTTCACGGACACTTCTGCCACTTGGCTTGTTGTTTATGTACTTTGAGCTCTACAAAAAAAAATCTACAAAATTTGTCTGTATAAATGACCACAAAAATGTAATACTTACCTTTATATTTCAGTAACCCTGTAATAAAGTCTATTGATATATCTTCTAGTCTTTGAATATGTATGTGGAATGGTTGAAGTAACCCTAGAGATTTTACTATCTCTCTTTTATTTATTATGCAAACCTGACTTTCTCTTACAAAATTTTGAATATCTTTCTTCATTCCTTCCAAAAATATATTTTTTGATCCTTTGAGATGTTTTAAGGAACCCCGCGTCCTACCATCAGAGAGACATGGGACTCCCTTAATATTTGTTTATTCAAATATGCTTGCGTGCATAAAAATATTCTACATTTGCACCAAAGTATATCTCTCTTTCACTCCCAATGCTCCATAGAGTTCATCTCATCCTTTATAAATTTTAGTTTTTGTTTAGTACTATTGTCATTTTTCCACTATGGCAAGCTTCTTCTAGCCACCTAGGAATAGAAAATGTAATTGGATATAAATTTGAGGCCTCTTCTATTTTAGAAATAGAATCATGTACTAAATTTTCCTTACCCTTTTTGCATATTATCTCAAAATTAAAACTTTGCATTTTTTCTCCTCATTTTTGTTAATCTTCCAATGAAATCCATAGCTTCAAAAAATACTTTATGTTATCATGGTATATCTTGACTTTAAAGTACCTCCCAATGATATACTATCCCCATTTTTTATTGCATGTAATATTTCTTCCATTTATTTTTCATACGTAGATTTCACCAAATATTTTCTTTGAATTCCTTGCTTTTAAAAGCCAATGATATCCCTTATTGTGTTAATGTTACGTAAATTCCTTGTCCTAGTGCTTCACACTCTACTATGAATGTTTTACCAAAAGTAGGTGCAACCGATGTTGGTGTAGAAGACATGGCATCCATTAAAAGAGAGAATGCCAAAGTAGCCTCATCGTTCCATATAAATGATATTTTCTTCAAGAGATATGTGAGTGGACTTGAAATGCATGCATAATTCTTAACAAATGATCAATAATATCATGTAAGTCTAAAAAAACTTCTAAGAACCTTGATTTTCTTAGGAATAGGTCATTTTGTAATAGCTTGCATCTTTTGAGGCTCCAACTTCACTCCTTCCTTTAAAACAATATGAACCAAATACTCGAATTCTTATTTCCCAAAAGCACATTTGGATATTTTTACATAAAAAATGATTGTTCTCAATAATTTATATAAATTTTCCACATGTTTAGTGTGGTATTCCCATGATTTATTATAAATATGTGTATTATCAAAGAAAACCAACACAAATTTTATAAGATGGGATCAAACAAAATTGTTCTTAAGTCGAGCCCGCCGGACTTCAAACGGTGATAAACCATAATTCAAACCAAATTCGCGTTCCAAAATAGCCTGCCGACGTCGGCCAATTTTGTGACGCGAAAACCAAATGAATTCCTCCCTAATATTTTTCGGGTCCGAAGTTGGGTTGGTGTACGGAGGGAGAGTTGTGACGTGAATTTCTTATCAAATTCGCCCTAATATTTTTCGGGTCCGGATTTCCACTGCGTGAGCAGCCCAAAAAAAGATCCGCTCCAATCAATTTCTGCCACGTGTCCTCAATCAAAACTTGCCCTGCTCCTGGTTGCGAGTGCATTCGATGGCATTTAAGGCGATGGGACATGGATGTGGCGATTTCATATCAATCACATTAAGTTTTAACGTTGTTCAATTAAGTTCCAAGGTTTTCACATCAAATCCACATTAATTAACTTTTAACACTGTTCAAGATCGGACTTCCACTCCTGTTAGCGATTCCGCATGCTCCAATATGATCCAGCCTTCAACTCTCATTAATGATCAGAGATTAATTATGACGGGCGTCCTTTGATTGCATTGCAGTTGGGTCGATAAAATGGTGTTTCGCTATGGTTTTTCAGACAAGCAAGTTGCTGGGTTACACTGCCCGCTCACTGTGATGAGAAGGAGAAGTGGCCAGCTGAATTGCTGCTTAGACCTTGCTACATATCTGCATTTCTCTCGGTCTCGTCTGTGTCTGTCTTCCTCTGTTTCTTGGAATTCTACTTCTCTGTCTCCTCTTGTGCCCACTGCTAGTGAGACTGCACCCATGCCTCGCTTGCATCAAAGGATGCGTTGCTACAGGGGGAGCACTAGAGGTCAACCCCTGCGCGCTCCCTCCAGCCCCTTAATCGAGTCGTCTTCTGGCCAGTCCAGTGATTATTACGTAGGTCGCTATCCAAATACTAGGAGTGGGCGGGGTCAGGTTGTAGGATCTTGCCACCGTATGGATTCCCTTGCTCCTCGTTTCCCCACCACTAGTTCACCTTCTCCCACGACGTGCACTGCACAATTTTCCTTTAATTTCTCTCTCAACTGCCCATGAATCACAGCTTCAGTCACTGTGGTTTTCCGCGAGGAGGCCCAAACAGAGGAAGAATGCACCCGTCCGGCGGGTCTGAGCTCAGAAAAAGCTGGCCAGCATTCGGGCCTTCAGGACGGCAGCTGTGGCATGAATGTGGAGGTAGCACCTAGAGATCCTGGACCTTCCGAAGGATGGTGCCGAATCGTCAAGGAGCCGGAGGAGTAGTTTGGTTAATTTGTTTTTCTTGCTTCGCGGCCCACTTAATTGGGCTGCTTTTAGATTATTTTACTGTGCTGGACCTTTGTAATATTTTTTAATTCTATAAATTAAACGTTCAAGACTGGTTTCCCCGTATGAGGGCAGTCTTCTTAATTTTTTGATTTTTTGATGACAAATTTGCCATGAGTCTGGGCAATGATTTTGACTTTGGTGTAATTTTATTCCCACTGTTAATAGATTAACTTTACTTAGAAAAAAAAATGTTTCCCTGTTTCTATTTTAAACCTGTTTTTTGAAATACAAAGCCATGTTTATATGGTCTACGTATTATACTCTTTCTCTGTATATCTACAGGAACCTTTTTGCTATGAACAGGGTGGATGCTGTAGCGGGCTACTAATGGAAACAAGCAAGCCTGAACCTTACATCTTGGATGCAACAGATGGTTACCAATTTTGGAATCAAGCGAGCTTGATCTTACAAGCGAGCCTGGGTTTCTGCAGATGGTTTTTATTTCCGGGAACAAGCGAGCCAGAACATACAATCGACCCTGGGTTTATACATATTTTTGCTTTATCATGGATGCTTTTTGTGTGAGGTGTATATCAACAGTACATGTCTCTGCACATTTCCTGTATCTGCTTTATGATACTATTTTATGTGTTGACAGGTTATCACTCTGCCTTCAAAACTAGCGATGCTGGTTTATTGATATGGTGTGATGGTGTTTTTATATTTTGGACATATCACACTCATCACATGATTAGCGTTTTCCTCTGTTCAAGGATTTTGGGTACTTTAATTTGTATTTGGAACAATGGACGTCGATATTCTCTCTGTTGCTTTACTATTCTACATACTGTTATTTCACTTTCTTATAGATGCCTCAGGCATATTTGGATGCTTTCTCAGATTTGTCGATAATCTCCATGTGGACCGTTACTGGGTTTTATATCATATCCCTGTATGTGCCATGGGGTATTTTTCTATCATTGTCTAGGGTGGGACTTCCACTTTTCTGGATGGATATTTGGGTTCCAATCTTCAGATGTGAAAATGTAATGACTTCATGGACTGTTTTACTTCATATAATATATTCAAAACAACGTTTTTTTTCTTGTGAAAAAAAAATGATTAATGTTTATCACTCTGCCTTCAAAACTAGCGATGCTGGTCTATGTTGCTGGTTTATTGATATGGTCTAATGGTCTTTTTATATTTTGGACATATCACACTCCTCACATGATTAGCGTTTTTCTCTGTTGCAGGGTTTTGAGTACTTTAATTTGTATTTGGAACAATGGACGTCGGTACTCTATCTGTTGCTTTACTATTCTACATACTGCTATTTCACTTTCTTATAGATGCCTCGGGCATATTTGGATGCTTTCTCAGATTGTCGATAATCTCCATGTGGACTGTTACTGGGTTTTATATCAAGTCCCTGTATGTGACATGGGGTATTTTTCTATCACTGTCTCGGGTGGGACTTCCACTTTTCTGGATGGATATTTGGGTTCTAATCTTCAGATGTGAAAATGTAATGACTTCATGGATTGTTTTACTTCATATAATATATTCAAAACAATGTTTTTTCTCTTGTGAAAAAAAAATGATTAATGTTTATCACTCTGCCTTCAAAACTAGCGATGCTGGTTTATTGATATGGTCTGATGGTCTTTTTATAGTTTGGAAATATCACACTCCTCACATGATTAACATTTTTCTCTGTTCAAGGATTTTGGGTACTTTAATTTGTATTTGGAACAATGGACGTCGGTACTCTATCGGTTGCTTTACTATTCTACATACTGCTATTTCACTTTCTTATAGATGCCTCGGGCATATTTGGATGCTTTCTCAGATTGTCTATAATCTCCATGTGGACCGTTACTGGGTTTTATATCATGTCCCTGTATGTGACATGGGGCATTTTTCTATCATTGTCTGGGGTGGGACTTCCACTTTTCTGGATGGATATTTGGGTTCCAATCTTCAGATGTGAAAATTTAATGACTTCATGGACTATTTTACTTCATATAATATATTCAAAACAACATTTTTCCTCTTTTAAAGTTTCATTTTTTTTTTAAATTGAACCTGTCGTCGGTATACCAACGCCTTGTAAGCGTCGGAATTGCGACAGCTTAAAAACGTCAGAAGAGCGACAGTATAAAAACGTCGGACGAGCGATGTTCAAAACGTCGGACCACATTTCGTCGAAATTGCGATAGTTTACAAACGTCGGAAGAGCGACGTTCAAAACGTCGGACCACATTTCGTCGGAATTGCGACAGTTTACAAACGTCGGAAGAGCGACGTCCAAAACGTCGGACCACATTGCGTCAGAATTGCGACCATTTACAAACGTTGGAAGAGCGACGTTAAAAACGTCGGACCACATTTTGTCAAAAGTGCGACAGTTTACAAACGTCGGAAGCGTGATGGTTCGGGAAACGTCGGAAGAGCGACGCTTGTTTGGAAGCGACGGAAAAAGTGTCGATAGTGCGACACTTTTTAAGTGCGTCAGAATTGCAAAGGTATGGCAAACCACGTTTTTCCCGCCCTCGAACTGTCGCTCTTGTGATGACTATGTGTCGGAATAGCGACGAATTGGCCGTTGGAAATTCTGCCAAATTTTCTAGCGCCTTTTGCATGTTTTCATTTCATATGTTTGCCTTTTGATTCCTTTGTTTATCATTTTTGTATGCTTATCATTAATTTGTTTTTGAAATGACCATATAAATAGGTCATTTCAAAATCAAATTTATCTTATAATGACACTAACTCCTTTTTGGTTTTGTAGGCAAGCAAGGAAATTCTTTATGAGGCAAAAATTTGAGCCACAATTTTTGATCAAAAATGCTTATGTAGGAGGATAATGTAGGAGTATATGAGGTTAATGTAGGATTATGATGAAATAATGTAGGATGTAGGATAATAAATGTAATAGGATTATGATGAGGGTAGGATGAGGTTAATGTAATTATTATGATGAGGGTAGGATGAGTTTAATGTAGGATGTAAGTAGGATAATGTAATAGGATGATGAATTCATGAAATGAGTATTGCATATCCAGTTAAATTAGTTTAAGAATCCTAGAAAAAAAATTCAATATAAAAAGTTTTAAGAACACTTTATACACTTACAATACTTTTCCTTCCGCGCTTAATAGCTCAATGCCAATGCTTGTTGATGATGACCTTTTTTAGTTAGTCAACACTTGACTTTTTAAATGATAATAGTTCTTCAAAGATGAATTCTGATGGAATTTAGATGTTTGTATCTGCTTATTGGATCCACTTGATGTATGTTTATGATGTTTCAAGTTCTTTTTGCATATGATATTGATTCAGGTCCGTTCTTATGAGTATTGATGTTTTAGGTCCCTTCTCCAATCATATGATATTTGATTTTGTTCAGGTTCCTTCTGCAATGATATTTGAATGTGGTTTCAGGTTCCTTCCAGAATAATATTTTGAATGATGTCTCCGGTCCCTTCTGCAATAAAACTTCTTAAAAAAATTTGCATATTTTTATTATGAATCTCCCCCCTTGGTTATTTTGAGAGTTGTCCTCATGTCTTGGAATTTTGGAGGATGATTTATGCAAAATAAATTTGAATAAAAAGTAAAAAAAAGTAGGGAATTCATATTGTCCAAACAAGTTGGTTTTTCGATATGAATTCGAGTTTGTATTGTGCCAGTTTCATAGATTTTCACAACCAAACTCCTTTATTATTATTATTATTATGATTATGGTTATTATTATTATTATTATTATTCTGGAAGTAAGGAAGGCATATCACTATGTTGTTCCATTATTTGCATATTATTTTCTGTTGAGACTCTTTTCAGAAATTCCTCTTTATTGATAGGATTATTATAGACTTTGAGCATATGTCCATTAACTAGAAATGAAATTTCTACTTCATCGATTGTTTCTATTTTAACTGCTCCATTATCAAAGATTTCTTGTATCTCATATGGCCCAAGCCAATGAGCTGTAAAATTTTCTTTGAAATATTTTAACTTGGAGTCAAAAAGTAATGCCTAGTCTCCTTTATGAAATTTTTTATTTTTGATAAATCTATCATGCCATTTTGATTCTCTATTATTGCACTAGTGATGTATGCTCAACTTCTTATTGTCTCATTTCATCTAGTTCATTTAATTGCATGAATCTTTGTTGTTGTTCTTCTGACATGTCTAATCCTGATTCTGCTGCAAGTTTGAATGTATTAATTTGAAATTCAATCGGTAACAGAACTTCCTTACCATATACCAATTGATATGGACTAAATCCAGTTGTATTCTTCCGTGTAATTCTGTATGCCCAAAATGCATCTCTTAAATTTTCTGACCAATCCTTTATGTTCATTTGAACTATCTTTGTCATGATGTTTTTGAGGATTTTATTAGTGGATTCTACTTGTCAATTTGCTTGGGTATGGTATAGAGTAGACTTTTTGTGTTTGATTTTATACTTTTCCATAATATATCGAGCAAGTTTAGAGGTGAACTGTGCTCCTTGGTTTGTAAAAATATGTCTCGGAACTCCAAATATTACAAAGGTTTATTCAAAGAGGAATGAGACCATTGTTTCTTCTGTTGCTCTTGCAACTACTTTTGCTTTTACCCACTTTGTAACATAATATGTACACACTATAATGTACTTATTTCCATTTTAAGGCGGGTTAATTGGTCCCACAAAGTCAAGAGGCCATTGTTCAAATGGCTCTATGAGTACTTGTGGTTTCAATGGCATTTCATCTAATATTACAGTTCCTCCAGTTCTTTGGAAGCTATCACATCGTTTAACATAGGATTTTAAGTCCTTGAAGACTGTTGACCAGTAGTAGCCAAGTTTGAGCACCTTATATGTTGTCCAATTGTCTGCAAAATGGCCACTACATGGCTCATCATGGCATGATTTCAAAATATCAAGAATTTCATCTTCTCTAACACATTTTCTTATGAAAAGATCAGAACTAGTATAAAAGAGGTCACCATTGACCAACTATATCTAGCACTTTCTCTGATTATTTTTCTTTTTTGCTTGTTAGTTAAATGGGATGGTAATATTCTAGATGATAAATAATTAGCTACACCTACAAACCATGGGGTTTTAGTTGTTATAGAAAATAAATTTTCATCTGGAAAATTGTCTGAAACAGGAATAGGATCACCAAGTGAATGAAGTCTTGACAGGAAATCTATTACTTGATTGTCTTTACCTGGTCAATCTAGAATAGTGAGATTGAATTCTTGCATTAATAAAAACCATCTAGTAATTATGCCATTGGTAATTTCTTTTTTCATTAAGTATTTAATGGTTGAATGGTCTGCATGAATAAACACTTGATATCATATTATATATTTCCTAAAGTTATTGACTGCATGCACTACAGCTAGCATTTCTTTTTCAGTTACTATATAGTTCAATTTTGCTAGAGTTAAAATTTTTCTTATGAAGTATATGGCATAATTAAACTAATTTTTTTTTAAAGTGATTCTCCTATAGCTGTATCAGATGCATCAGTAGATATGTGAAATGGCAATGACCAGTTTGGTTCTCAAAGAATGGGTGCTATTGACAATTTTTCTTTCATTATTTCAAATGCACTTTGACATATTGTTGTCCATTGAAACTCAATGTCTTTTGCAAGTAACTTTAACAGAGGTAGAGCTATTTTACTAAATTTTTCAATGAATATTCTGTAATAGTATGCATATCCAAAGAAACTTCTTACTTCTTTATGTGTTGTTGGTGGCATTAAATTTACAATGATTTGTATCTTTGTTGGGTCCACCTTGATTCCTGAAGAAGAAATGTGGTGTCCCAACACTATCCCTTCAGTTAACATCATAAAGATTTTTCATTGCTGAGGGATAAGTTTTTCTCTATACATCTCTTTAAAAAAATTTCAAGGTTATTCAAATAATAATCAAATGTACCTCCATATACAGTAAAATCATCCATGTAGACCTCTACACATTCATGAATTAGATCAAAAATTATGGCTATGACTTCTCTTTGAAAAGTAGCAGGTGCATTACATAACCCAGAAGGAAAAACATTGTATGCATATGTTCCCCATGGACAAGTAAATGTGTTTTTATCCTAATCCTCCAATGCTATCTTAATATGATTGTATCTGCTAAATCCATCAAGAAAAGAAAATAATTTCTTTCCAGCCAGTGAATCTTGTACTTGGTCAATAAATGGTAATGGGAAATGATCTTTCAATGTGGCTTTATTCAGTTCCCTATAGTCTACACATATTTTCCATTTTCCATTTTTCTTTGGTACCACAACTAAGGGAGAAACACATTGACTATCTGAAATAGGATAGATGAATCCTACTTGTAATAATTATTGCAGTTCTTCTTTGACTATTTCTTTCATCATAGGGTTCATTCTTCTTTGTGGTTGTCTAATTGTTTTGATATGATCATCAGTATAGATATGGTGAATACATGTCTTTGGGTGAATTCCTTGCATGTCTGTATAATCCCAGGAAAAATATTTTGAATATTTCTATAATAATGCAATTAACTAATTTTCTTGTGATCACTATAGATTATTACCAATATTTAGACTCTTTCCAGGATTGATTTCAATGATTTTGGTTTGTGAATTGGTAATTGAGTTAACAGGAAAAATTCTTTCAAATAAATTTTGCAATGATTGAATAGTACAATTTTCCTGAAAAAATTGATTCAAAAGATGATTTGCAGCTTCATGTTGTGTTATTCTTAGCTGCTCAGATATATCAGGTTTTGAGATGAAAAAGTCTATTAAATCCTCATTGTCTTCCTCTTCTCTAAAATTAAAGACTTGATTAATTCTTAGAACAGATTGAGTTTCTTATTGTTGTTGCTCATCAAGCCATGATAATAAAGAAGGAGATTGTGTTGCAAGATAAAGTGTAACATTTTTCCTTTCATCTCCACGTTTTATGATCATACTTCCTGATTTGCATCCAATGCAGGCATCTCTTGTGGCTAACCATGGTCTGCCTAAAATTAAAGGATGGCCTCCTAGATTTGTTTTTGGTTGCGAGATTAGAAATTCTACAAGATATTCCCATGAATCCAAAGAAACAATTATGTCTTCTAATATTCTATCTGGTACAACTTTAGATCTATCTGCTAGCTCCAAAATTGTACTAGGAGGTTGAATATTGGGCAATTTTAAATATTTCATAGTCTATGTTGTCACGACATTTATAGCAGCTCCCAAATCAATTAAATTGTTTGGAATTGAAAATTTATTGATTGCAATGGTAACCATAGGTATCCTAGGATCAATATACTTTTCAATTGTTGTTTTTGCAGACATGAGACTAGCTAATTTGCCAATGACTTGGATTTTGGGTGGATCTCTTTTCTTTATGCTAGTTTTCTTAATACATAATTCCTTTATTGTTTTTGCATAGATTGGAATATCATTGGTAGCTTGCACTAAAGGAATTTTGACATAAGAGTTCTTTAATTCATCCAAAATATCGAATTCCGGAAGAGAAATTGGAGTTTTTTTCTCTACTAACCTCTCTAGATAAGGTGGTGTTTGAGTCATAATAGATTTTCCTTTTTGAATTTGATTTTCTAGATTATATTTTTCAGATTGTTCTCCTTGTTCAGTTTGCTCTTCAATGATTGGTGGAGAATATTTGTATAATAATTTCCCAGACCTTAAGTGGACATCTTGTATAGGAAGAATATAATATGTAGGAAAATATGTTGCTTCTTCCACACTATATGTTGGTCTTTCCACCTTGTTACTTGGATTTGCTACTAGCTGAGCTGGTAATTGAGTTGGTCTAGGTGGGGGTTGGTTAGAAGGAAGGTGAAGCTGTTGTGATTGAGTTAGTAAGGGTGCAGGATTCTTTTTGTGGAAATGGAATTAGTTGAGGATGTTGCTGGAATTGCTGATACTGAAATGGTTGTTGATATGGCTTTTGGTATTGTTTTTGAGGATAGATTTTTTGAGGTGGACAGGTTACATAACTATATCCTCGCCAACCTTGTCTAGGTTGGTTTTGGTATTGTTGTGGAGGCCAAACTTGCCATGGCATCAGAGAATTCCATGAATTTTGAGGAGGATATTGATAATTCTGATGGATTTTTTGAGAAAATTTTCGAGCAATCCTTGGCTGCCAAGGTCTCCTTGGTGCCATATAGTAAAGAGAATCAATCCCTTGTACTTCTTCCATTGAATTTATTTGCAATTCCTTATGCTTTGGACAATTTTTTAGTTGAATTATTTTCTGTACAAAATCCACACACCTAAATATGATCCAAATGACATTCTCTTAGTGGATACTTCTTTCTACACTCAGGAAAAAAGATTGATACGATCTGATCTTGTTCATCTTACTTTTTCTTGGCTTTCAAAACACCAACTTGCATTCCTAAAGTGCTCAAAAGATCTGTTTTAAATTTTTCTAACAAACTCCCTATTTCTGCTCTTGTTACTCCTCTTGCTGCTGATTTGGAAGCTCTTGAATTAACATCTATTTTTCCACTCTTTTATCTTCCCCTAGAATATTTTTTACGTAGTTCAGCAATTTCATCAAATCGAAAATTTGAGATGTATCCTTTGCCCATTACATTGAGAATATCAAGGTATTAATCTCTTATACCTTTAAGAAAAAATGTGTGAATGGTATCAGGATTCAAAGAGTGTTGTTTGGATTTTTGTATATTGTAAAGGAATTGTTCTAAGCATTGTTCCAAACTCTCATCTTATTATTGAGACATCCTGAAAATATCTTCTTTTGAATCTCTAGGCCTGCAATAGGCTTGATACTTCTTGAGAAAAAATCTCTTCATGTCATCCCAAGAGGCAATAGTGTGTTCTCCAAATCCCATAAACCATTTTAGTGCAGCTACTTTAAGAGTAGCAGGAAAGAGATGAAGTTTATGTGTGTCATATGTGCATCCATAAATACGACATACGATATCAAACTCAAACATAAATGAATCAGGATCTTCAGTAGACATTCCATAAAAATTGGGTAAAATAGAAGGTGGAATATTCTTCATTTTTACCTCCTCTCCAAGAATTACTCTTGTCTCTATAATTGGGAAGCCAAAGGTGGTTTCATCATCATTTTCTGGTTCTATATCATCATGTCTCTTGTTGTCATATACTCTTTTTGCATCTTCTTCTCTTTTCCTCTCTGCTTATATTCTCCTTTCTTCCTCTCCTTTTCTTTGTCATTATTTTTGTTGCCTCTCATACTGAATGATTTGTTCTGGAGTCATTATTGGTATATTGTATCCTTGTTATTCCTCCATCGTCTTTTCAATTGTTTGTAATGTTTCAATAAGAGGATGAATTGGTGTTTCCTCAACTTTCTCTATTTGTTCAAGAACTGGTTGCTCTAATTGTTTAATAATTGATTTTCTTGTCTCCTTTTGTTTTTCTATGAAAGGCATTTCTTTTGGTGTTTATTTTATTTTCACTTCATAGGCTAACATGGTTTGTCTTTCAATAAGAGTCAATCTTTTTCTTGATCTTTTTTTTTCTTCCAATTACTCTAAAGTATGTCTCCCAACAACTAGTGTAATTAGTCTTGATGGTATTGCTCCTATGGGTGGTTGAATTTTTGGGGGGTTTTGTTTAGTAAATATACCTTTTTTATCTCTTTCTCTAGGCATAAAGAAACATAACTGAAAGAAAAACTAAATTTTGTTGTTTTTTTTGTTGTGTTTTATTTTTTTTAGAATCTTCCTAATTGACTATATTGAAGTATGCTTCCCTGGCAATGGTGCCAAAAATTTTGGGTCAATTTACTAAGTAAACTGTTTTACTTATCAACCCAGTTTTGTAGACTTGGAAGCATGTCCAAAATATTTGGATTTCAGATGTATTTAAGTTTAGAAGACAAAGTGTAGAAGTTGAAAGAAATGCATATTACAAATATATTCTAAATTATAAGGTTTATGGAAACACATATTACAAATATAAAATATAACTAAGAAGTTTCTAATTCAATATGTAATAAGTGAGGGAAGATGCTCCTAACTTAGGAGATCCTGATTTTCCTTCCCCACAGTATTACCTTCATGAAGAGAAACCAAATAACTGATTAAAAATAGTTTATGATGTATAAAAAATAGGACAAGAAGCTCCTAACTTAGGAGGTCCAGGTGGTCCTTCTTTACAATTCTATCTCATCATTGTTACCATTGCAATAAAACTAGAAATTCAGGAAATAACTCAAGCAAGGAAAAGAGGATGAATTTTAGTTGTTGTTCATGATTAAATAGAAGGATAATTTAACTTAAATTCTTGTTTTTCCCTTCATATGAAAATTATAATTAAACCAAAAATCATAAGAAATCTTCACACATCTAAATGATTGAATAAATCTGAAGTAAAAGTAGTTCATGAAAATTATGCTAATTTAACTAAAAAGGGTACTTAGCTTGGTGTGGGGGGCCTCCACCCTTTCCTTGCACACTTGAAGAAATTCTCAGCTACAAAAAGCTTAATCAATCATCCATAGCATAAAAAAATATATATAAAATGGAATTGGTTCTTCAAATTATATCCAAGTCTTCAAAATTCTCAATACAAAATTAAACAAATTCTACATGCTTGAATGGTTCATAAGCTTGGTTTAAATAGGAAAATAATAAACAAAATTGAGCTATAATGTCTCTAATATTCCTATCCTTCCTAATCCCATCCATCTAGGTCGAGCTCATCCATTCAGTTTCACAAAACCGGGAAAATCCCAAAAAGTACTAATTATGCCCTTTTTCCTAAGGATTTCTGAAAACCAGGTCAAGTTTGACCAGCGTTGACCATACATGTTTTAGCTCAGTTTGACCGAACCAATAGGTGTTTTTCCATATTTGGTTTCTAATATTTCCAAATATATGCTCAGCTCACGCCCAGATGTCTTGCACATATTACTTCCATGAAGCTATTACGGAAATTTTTAGTGTAGTCCAAAAATACTCTTAAAACCTAATTTTTACAAAAATATCTAAAAATTGAAAAAATTAATTTAATTACCTGACTATTCATAATAAGATCAAAATGAGGCATATATGGATGATATAACGTGGAATATGATGGTAATTAGGTGGATTTTTTATAAGAAAAATTTACCAAAATTGAGGACCAACAATGATTGCATACCCTTCTTACTACTTAGGAGAGGGATCTGAGCGATATATTTCACATGGTCTGGGTTGATGGTGATCCTGTAATTTTTTATGATATGACCTAATATATTAAATTTCGATACCACAAAAATTCTCTTCCTGGGATTCAGTGACATCCCATATTTTCAACATCGCTCGAATATTTTTTTGAGGTGGTGTAGGTGGTCAGATCTCCTCTTCAAGAATATCATGACATCATCTAGATATACCAACATGATTTGAACCATCAGTCCCTTAAATGTGATGTCCATTTCCCTTTGGAAGGTTTCTACAACATTAATTATATCAAAGGGCATGCGTCGAGAAGCAAAAGTTCCCCACTTCCTTCTAAAGGTGTCTTCAAATGGTCTGGTTCAACAACCAAGACCTGGTTTTATCCAGAGAAGCAATTGAGTAAAGAGGACATCTATGAAATAGACATAGTTTGAAGAATATACTCCATAGAGGTTACAATATAGTTGTCTTTTTCCAAATTCTGGTTGAGATTCGAGAAGTTGATGCATAGTCGGACCTCACCAGAATTATTATGTACATGAACCAGGTTCGAGACCCATGTAGAATTCCTGAATTTGAATATAATACATTCATCAAGGAGCTTATTTAACTCATTTTGTATAGGAGGCTCCAAGGTAGGACGCACCTTCCTCAATTTCTGTTGGAAATGATTGACTCCTTCTTTCATCTGTATTACATGTTGGGTAATCCTAGGTTCATACATTTTGAGGTCATCATAAGTCCAGGAGAACACATCCCAATACCTCTTCAATAAGTTGATGAATGATTTTTTTTTCTTTGGGTGAACATCTGTTACCAAGTTTGAAAATTTCTGGTTTTCTTCCATTCCAATATTTATTTTCTCATGTGAAAGTGTGGATATTTGCATCTTGGTATTCAGTGGGCCCCAAAACCTATTATATAGATCAAAAATATTTTCCAGTGTGACAACTCCTTTTAGCGTGGAGTTACCCTTGCACTCATTTTATTCCTTTTGCAAGGCATGTTCATTTTCTTCCTCTTCGATCATTGCATCCTTCAATATGTCAACATTCAATATGAAGTCAAGAATCTGTTGATCATCATTAAAAATGCATTAAAAACACAAAAATTAGTTACATTATCTGGAACCATAGGTTGATACGCAATTTCAATAGAAAAGCCATCTCTTAGTGGGGTAAACCTAGTTGCGACATTAGCCAAAGTTTCAGGGAAAACATTATTCATTCTAGGAATAGACTTATTTCCAAAATATTTAAAGGAAGAGATTAATCGTGACACCTCTTATTGATACCCTTTTAATTGTGGCGACAATCAATGTATTGTATTACGTACCTGCCTAGTGATGATTTCTGAATCACCGATTACCTTCAAGCATTCAACCTTTAGGTAGATAACTTTCTTGAGCCCAGTGATCAGTTCCTCATACTCTATGGTGTTGCTGGTTCACTGGAATTCTAATCTTCAAGAAATTAAAAAATTTATTTTTTGGGGGTCCATAAGGATATGGTTGGCACCGACTCGATCTTGTGTCTTGGACCCATCATATATTATGTCCAAATTTTATTTTCAGTTGTATCTATGCAAATGTATTTACATATGATACATGGTTCTGTAGCATCAGTTAGAGGGAAAGGAAGGATTTCCAGCTGGGTGTCAAGTGCGATGAGTGATGGCAAGGCTTGATAGCACCCAAAGTTGGCCTCCAAGAAACACATTCCCAATTCTTCTTCAGAAAAACTAATGTTTTCGTTAGTGGCTTCCATATCCGTGGCTGTGTATTTCATTTAGAGTTCACTATTGACTTTGATCTAGTTATTATTTCCTTTGTAAGGGAGCCATAGGTGGGACGAGTCGGTGGAAAAATATCCCTGGATTTTTCTTGACCAATATCTGCTAATCGATAGGTCATATGCTTCCAGGATGTCTACTGCGATTATGTCAATACATTTGTGCACCCTAGATTTTGAGGACAGTTTGGGTAGAAAATTATTCAGCTCACCTATAATGGGGATATAGGATCTATCTAGTTGAATGATCCTAGTGTTGGTCTTCTCCGGTTGGATATTCAGATTTTTTCATACAGATAAAGGCATGAAATTGGTCAATGCACCCAAGTCAACAAGGTATTTATGCACATTAAAATTTAAAATGTTGAAAGACCAGAGAAATAGGGGGGTCAAACCTCTCGAATTGTCATTAACAACATTGACTAGGGATTGGACATGGAACAAGGCCCGAGGTTGCACAAAATAACTTATATTTGAAGAGGGAGAAGCTTTGTTGGATGAGGAAGTGGTAGCGAAGGCTTTGATGATCAATTCTCATTGGCTAGCTATCCTTGCTAGCTCATAAAGTGAAATGTTGGCCCAAGTCTTCTTCATGTCTTCAACATTATTATACCCTAGGTCCGAGGATGTGATGCCTTCTAAGGGTGACTAAGGAAGGGAAGGGGATTTCAAAGACTTATATGTAGTCCTAGGAGTGGAGGAGTTGTCATTCTCGTGGGTCGAAGTATCTTTTCGGCTATGTCTATACGACACCTTAGCAGCAGGGGCCAAGGGCTAGTTTGAGTTGTTAGGAGGGAGGATCCTTGTTAACAATGCTTTATTTTTCTCTTCCAGTATAGAATCAGGTATATTTCTTTTTCTCCTAAGGTTATAAGTCTTCAACAATTTGGATGGGGGAACGTTTCCTACGTTGGATTCTAGGAAGGATTGAACCTCTTCCCCAGGGATTACTTCGAAAGCTAAGATGTTCAAACCCATGTTTTCGTCGTGGGTTGGGGGGGTGGGTTTCTTCCTAAGGATCTTTAGCCTCGTGCTTAAAATGTCTTATCATTTGATCCTCAAGGATTTGAGTAACTATTTATGTCATGCTATGTATCCATTGTGGATAGCTGTTTTCAAAATAGGAGGCTTGGTGAAAGGTGTAGAAGTTGTCTTTACCAATATCCTCAGTGTTGAAGTTTGTGTTTCTAGGGGGACTGTGTGGGAGTGTTTTTTTTCTTCCTAAAAAATGGTTTATGCAGCCTATTACGTGATGAAGAATCACTAGTTTTCCTTTTCAAATCTGAAACTTCTTTTGTCAGTTGTTTCAAGAATTTGACTATACTTTCGAAATCAAAGGAGTCCTTATCCTTATCACCAGAATTACTGGTTGGTGTCTTATTTTTCTTGTTTGTATATTTGGACTCATCTCGAGTGTCATGGTCAATAACTCCTATAGAGAGAATATCCCTTTAAAAAACGAGAGTTGTTGTGAAGTTCTCCACTAGGGTGGCCTTAGATTCGTGTTTGACAAACACAACGATATCGCGTGGAAGGGCCCTGGTGTAATAGTATACATTAATAGAATAATTGTGGGCCACATTCGTGGGAAATTTTCAAAATAGTGGAAAATTGTTGGTTAAAGTCTTTGACCTTCTCCTTTTTTATGAAACTTCAATGTGCTCAACTGAGTGAGGAGCATGGAAGGGGTCTTATCTTTTGATAACTTCTCAAGAAAGGTCCTCAAAAATTCCTCCCACATGCGTGTTTATCAATTTAATGGTCTTACATTGCTTACATAAATTATCGACCGGAGTTGGTAAGCTTGTGCAGTGCAAGTGCACTACATATGCTAGAATCCTCTTTTAATTCAATTTATTGATGTGATGATTGAGTTTGTAGAAAAAACTTCTACGGTTGCTTTTTATTCTTATGCTCCTAATGAAATTGATGCTTTCAAATCACAACTTAAGTTCCTCAAATCAATATGCATTTTACTCTGCAAAATAGAACTAAATCAAACCTAACCAATCTAATGTTAGTCTCTAGAAACATAGTTACTTAATCTACTATTCTAATAGACATGTGCATAAAGACAAAATCAAATTTCTTGGAATGGAAACCATACATATTATCATATACTGGAAATGAAAACTTGTAAATAAATTACTGCCACTCTTGAAAAGAAATCACTCATAAAATTATGAAGAAAAGTCTATTTCTTTGAAAATAACTCATTCATATGCTGAAAGGAAATCACTCATGAACTTGTAAAACTATTATGAGATAAATCACAACTACTTTTGAAATGAAACTATGAAGAGATTTATGAAAAATAATTACTCTGCAATTTGAAAAATCAAACTGGAATATTAATAAATTTACATCTAATGAAAAAATTAAATATATGAAAAATAACTACATCAAATGATAAAATGGAATTTTGGAAACAACTACAACAAATGAAAAAATGAAAACATAAAAATAACTATATCAAAAACATAAAATGCGACACCTTCACTGTTTGCAGGGGCCCTCCAGAAACAAGCAGTCCCAAATAATTTCTCCAACAATCAGCTATGCATCGAATATTCAAAGCACCTCTTCATTAAAAAGGATGAAAAACAGAGTTTTAAAATATGACAGTCACATCAGAAATTATGCACACACCGTTCAGGTTTTGTTTGCACTGTATTTATAAAATCTCGTGCTCATAACTCTTCGAGGATTTCATGCCTACTTAAGCTTAAAAAAACTCTCATTTCACTTCTATAAAAATCATAATAGCGCTTATTCATGATTTTATATTTAGGAGAGAAAATCGTGAATCATGAAGATCTCAAACTCTCGCTCGCATGTACAGCAACGTGTTGACCCACTCCTTTGACCAGACAATTGAACAATTTATTTCATGATCTGGTTTGCATGAATAGGAAGAAATCTTTGAGGAGATCAATCTCCACCTCTCCATGTACTTCTTCACTTAGCTAGCACCTCAGAGTCAGGTAAACCATGGAGTTGGTTATAGAAACGTGGATTAGCTGCATAATCATGTCAATTTCATAGCTAATACAAATATTAACTTAATAATAAAGAACATTATTAAACATGAAATACATCACATTTAAATACCTTGCCATGTCAAAAAACTAAATTTTGATGCTTATTTGAGTTTATGGTGATGGTTAAAAAGAGGAAAAATAGGTAAAAAAGAGTGTCAAAATGAAGCAATCATGAGGCTCTACATTCCCCCACACAGAGGTCATTGCATGTCCTCATGCAAAAAATTAAAAATTAATGACCCCTGTCAGCTACTGCATTTCTCCTAAGACTTCTTCTATTACATTCAATTTTATCTTCTTTACCTTCTTTTTAGCCATTGCCATTCTTGGCTTTTTCATCAAGACTTTGTACTTCAGATTTAGGACATTTATTTTAAGAGCTCTATTCTTTTGCTTCAACTTCTTGTTTTTCTTATACCACAGGCCCAAATATAAAAGAATATTATTATTCTCAGTTTTTTCTATTTTATTCTTCATCCTTAAGGCCTCATGCTCCTGTTTTATGTGTTTATTTAGTGTCTCCAACTCAAAGATTTATTGTTTCAAAATGTTTATAAGTGGAGGTTATTGTGGACTACTAGACTGAGCTTCTTTCTCTTGATTTAAAACTGATGTTTTCCCTGCATCTCTCTTCTCCAAAGATTCAATGTTATCATAGATTTATTGCTACATAGGGTCACTTTCTGGTGTCTTTCAGCTTGGGCTATGAATAGGTGAGATGACAGTAGGCGATAGAATAATTGGTTCCTATTTTTCCTCCAAATCAATATACTTAGTACTTTTTTGGGATGGTTCTTTCATTGCTTAGCTAAGCTTGGCACTTCTTCTTACATTTTCTAGAGGAGGGTTTTGAGTTTTAGCTCTTTTCTTCTTTCTTTTCTTAGGGGTACTCTCTTCTTTTATGTTGTCCTTATTTCTTCTAACACATTTCTTTTTAACGTTTCCTAAAATTTATGCAATAGGAATCTCATCCTCTAACTACTCTTGTGGTTTTTGTGGTATATTTTCAATAGGATCTTCAGTTTCTTTCTTCCTCCCTCTCTTTTTTTTACTACTACTGGGCTGTTCTTGATCTCCTTCCTTGAAATGATTCCTAACTAGGAAGTTATCCCAACAATCTCCCAAACTTTCAAGATGAAATTCAATGAGTGTTTTTATAAGTCCATGGTGATACATGGTGTTTTCTATGAATTGGATCCTCCTCTAAACATTCGCTGACATCTTTCTTAAACTATTTAACATAAATTATGGAGGATTTAATTCATTTACTTCAAGAAAATGCATCAATAGATTAATGTGGTAGAAGAACATACACCCAAATCTCCCTTCACAAGTTACAAACTTCTTAATTACTATCAGAAAATTTCTCCATTTACCCTTAAGTGTTGTACTTGGAATACCTTTCTTAAAAATGGTCATGTCCGTACTTGGATTTTTCAATAAGGTCTTCAATTATTTTCCTTGATTGCCTTTGTTCTTGAACCATATGTCTCTTATTCTCATTAATCTGGTAGCTTCAACAATGAAGGAATTTGTCACTACAAATTTAATGTCTCCAATTTCAACCTCCATCTTGTCAAAGGCCCTGGAAAATGATTTGGTTGCTTCCTTGTTAAAACCATCAAATTTCTCAACAAATTAAAGCCATTATGCTTTCTACAGCATTTTCTTCACCTATGGGTATCCTTCTATGAAGTTTCTTTCCTCTGGATTTGTCCTTACTATGACCCCCATGGTTGAGAAGTTTTACCTCAGAGTAGCTTCTTCGCAGAGTATGAGTGAGGGTTTCAGAACGATGGCTTGATGAGAGCGCAAATGAGGGTGAGAAGAGAACGAGTGACCATTAGGGTATGAATGAATGTGAGTTTGGAAATCTTAAAAATGATGTCGAGATTTGGGTGGAGTGTTTATGTAATGATGAGGAGCGAATGGGGGATTTTGGATTTTATTTGATTTGAAAACATATTTTCATCTCAACTCTTACCAATAATGGTTTTTTAACTGGTTCTACAATGTCCGTATAATTCATATACTAATGTTTTGAACCTTATTATAAAATAAAATATTTGGATACCTTTAGAATTGATTTTTCTAACCCTTGGTTTCTCATTTTCTTCAGGTGCTTTCAGTGGTGGATTCAATCATTTCTTCAATTGATTTAATCAAAGGTTCCTATCAAACATTAGTTGCAGAAATCTGTTAGAGCTGCAAATTATCAGCAATTTTGTAGTTGTTTTATTCCAGAAAGACAAGAAAGGGATGCAAAGAAAATGGAATTTAGAACAAGTATGAAGAAAATTTAAGGTGCTAAGAATTCTTGATTTTCACCTTATATTTTCCGTATAAACATGCTAACAATTGTTGGTTTTCATGTTTATACGTATATATATATATATATATATATATATTCAATAAAAAGGGATTTAGGATGGAGAAGAAGAATAACTCTTCCCAAACAACTTCAAATCAGAATTGTTTTGAAAAATCTCAACAAATTCCTCCTTTGTTAATGTCTTGTGATAAATTCTTAGTCGATGTCCATTCAGAAGGAGAGTAATTTTTCCTTCATCAATGACCCTAATCCTCACTGCTTCATTATCAAATAATTTTTCAATCTCATAAGGCCCAAGCGAGTGAGGTTGAAATTTTCCTTGAAAATACTTAAACATAGAATTAAAGAGTAATGCCCAATCTCCTGCTTCAAATTTGATTTCTTTGATATATTTTTCATGGAACTTTTATCTTTGTTGCTGAACTAAATTGGTCTTCTGAATAGCATCTTGCCTTATTTCATCAAGCTCATTGAGTTGTCCCATCCTTTTCTTTTGCGCCTCTAAGAGGTCCAACCCCATTTTAACTCTTGTCTTGAAAGTTTTTATTTGAAACACAATTGTAAATAAGACTTGCTTCCCATAAACAAGTTCATAGGGAGTATGTCAGTAGTGCTTCTCCATGTGGTACGATAAGCCCATAAAGCTTTTGGCAGCTTTTCTGCCCAGTCCCTTCTATGCAAATGGATAGTCTTGGTAAGGATTGGTTCAATCACTTTCTTAGTATATTCTAATTGCCCATTTTCTTGTGGATGACATGGAGAAAAATTTCGATGCTTGATTTTATATTCCTCCACTATCTTCCATACCATTCTAGATGTGATTTGCGTACCTTGATCTGTCACAATTTCCCTTGGCACACCAAAACGAATAAAAATATCCTCAAAAAGAAATGAAACTACAACATTTTCAGTAGCAAAAAAAGTGCTTTAGTTTCTACCCATTTAGTAACATAATCAATGCACACGCAAATATACCTCTTTTGTCTTGATGGTAGATTGATTGGTCTGAAAAAATCTAGAGCCCATTTTTCAAAGGGTTAAATAAGTACCTGAGGTTGTAGAGGCATTTCATCTGAAGGAATAGGTCTCCCCATCCTTTGGAAAATATCACATCTCTTAACATATTCCTTGGCATCCTTAAAAAGGGAAGGCCAATAATATCCTAAGAAAAGGACTTTGTAGGCAGTTTTTTTATCATCAAAGTGTCCTCCACATGGTTCATCATGACATGATTTTTGTATTTCAGGTAATACTGATTCTCTTACACATATTCAAATGATGAGATTTTTCCCTGTCTTGTACAATTACTCATTTATCCATCAATAATATGCACTCATTTGAATTATCTTTCTTCTTTCTCTAGGAAAAAAATATGATGGAAATTTCCCTGGAGCCAAATATTTAGCAATATTTGCAAATAATGGAGATTTAATGGATAATGCACAAATATATTCATTAGGATAATTATCCTCTATAGTTTTATCATTGTTATAATTTTGAATTCTAGATAAAAAGTCAGCAACTATGTTTTGTTTTTGAGGTTGATCCAAAATAGTGATATTAAATTCCTGTAACAACAATAACCATCTTGTGACTTTTCCATGGGTAACAGATATATTCATTAGATATTTAATTGCATAATGGTCTATAAGAATGGAAGTTTCACAGCCAATGATGTAATGTCTGAATTTTTGGATGGCATAGACAACATCTAAAAAATCCTTTTTCAGTAATAGTATAATTTAACAATACATGATTAAAATTTTTATTTGTATAGTAGATAGCATAAGGATTCAAGTATTTTTTTCCTAATATGGCTCCTAAAGTTCTGTTTGAAGCATAAGTTGATATATGAAAAGGTAATTTCCAATTTGGTCCTCTCAAGATGGGTGCTTTAGAAATATTTTCTTTCTAATTTTAAAAGGATTTTTGGCAATCACGATTCCAACTTAATTCACAATATTTTGTGATCATTGTGAAGAGTGGAGATGCAATTTTTGTAATTTTTTCTATAAATCTTCTATATTATCCAATAAAACCAAGAAAACCCCCAACATCTCGTTGACCAATTGGAACTGATAAGTCATAAATAAATTCTACTTTAGATGAGTCCACCTTAATTCCGTTTCCTAAAATGTGGTGTCGTAAAAAAATTCCCTCAGTAAACATCATAAAAAAAAATTCATGAACAAGTGAGAGATTTACTTCCTTACATCTTATAAGAAAATTTTCCAAATTTTTAGGAGCTTCTTCAAAATAATTTCCATAAAATGTAAAATAATCCATATACACTTCCACACAATCATGAATTAGAACCAATAAAATACCTAATACTGCTCTTTCGAATGTAGCTTTTGCATTACATAATCTAAAAGGAAGTACTTGGTAAGCATAAGTTCCCCATGGTCAGGTAAATGTCGTTTTGTCTTGATCTTCTGCTGCTACCTGAATTTGGTTATACCCACTAAAACCATCCAAGAATGAGAACTATTTCTTCCCTTCTTGTCTGTCTAAAACCCGATCTTTCTAAAAAGGAAGTCGAAAATGATATTTCAAATTGGCGTTATTCAGTTCCCTATAATCAATGCATACTCTCCATTTTCCATTATTTTTAGGAACAATTACTAAAGGTTCAACCCATTGATTGTCTGATATTGGATAGATTAAATTTACATTCAACAATTTCTGTAGTTCCTCTTTAACAATTTCCCTTGAGTTTTGATTCATTCTTCTTTGAGGTTTTTAGATTGGTCTAACATTCTCTTCAATATATATGTGATGCATGCAAGTTTTAGGATTAGTTAGTTTCATGTTAGTGTATTCCCATGCATATGAAGAAGAGTTTTTTTGTAGTATTTCTATTAATTTACTCCTTTGAAATTATTCAATGTTTTTATTTACAATTAAACTTTTTCTTGGAAAAAATTCTATTGAATAATTTCCAAATTCCTCCATAGAATGTAAAGACATCTCTCTATATGATAAATATTCAATATTGCATTTTTCTTGAATTTTTTTACTAGTCTCACAGTATGAAGAGGATTCATTATTTTCTATTGAAATTAAGATTTGATCCTCTTCACTTAATTGTGAGATAGTAAAAATAGGTTGTATATAATTATCATCATCCATCCATTCTTCACTTTCTACCTCTATAATTCTTTTTGCAGGTGGATACAATGTGAATTTCTTTGTTGAGTTTCCATCAGAGATAAGCATATCACCAGATCTACAACTGATAAAAGCATCATTTGTAGCTAACCGAGGTCTTACTAATATTAATGGATGTCCTCCTAAGTTATTATTAGGTGTCAATATCATAAAATAAACTAGGTATTCCCAAGAATCTAAGGATACATAAGTGTCTTCTTACACACCATCATGTTTAGTTACAGATCTATCTGCTAGTTGTAATAATGTTAGGGTATATTGGAGATTAGGGACTTTTAGTTGATCCATAGTTTGTCTACTCATGTTTTTTATAGCTACTCCTAGATCATTCAGTGCGTTTGGTATTTCAATACCATTGATGTGTGTTTTCACAATGGGACTTCTTGGATCCAAATATTTCTGAATTATTGTTTTTCCCATCATGATATCTGCAATTTTTCCAACTAACTAAATTCTTTTGACTTCTTTTCTTTTTTTTCCTGGTCTTTTAATACTTAACTTCCTAATTGTCTTTTTAAAAATTGGAATTTCTTTGATAGCTTGTAGAAAATGAATTTTTATGCAAACATTCTCTAGCTCATCTAACATATCAGAATCATGCAACATGATATTTTTTTCTACCCCTTTATCAATCTTTAATATTTCAAGGAAAGGTGGTCTTGAGACAAATACTGAAGGTTGTTATATAATATGATTTTAGTTTATTGGAGTACTATCAAAATGTGTAGGAATGTTTCGTGTTTGAATATTTTCTTTCTGGTGGAGAGGGATCTCTTCTTCAGATTGATTATTTTTCTTTTGAGGATTTACATTTTGATGAAGAGATGTATCCTCCTCAAAATGATCATCCTTTTTATTTTACTGAATAACAACAGATGGTGACTTATTTTCTAATATTCTACCAGATCTAAGTTGAACGCTGTTCAGATCTAATGGAGTTATCATATAGGCCTGGAAATTTTGTCCTTCCATGTTGTAAATAGGTTGTGAATTTTTATTATTTGGGTTAGGAAGTGGTTGAGCATGAAAATGATTTGGTCGTTGCTGAAATGGTAATGAAAGTTGTGGATTTGGATTTTGCATTTGAGCTTGGGGTGGTAGTTGAATAGATTGAGGAAAATATTGTGGTGATAAAGTAGGATAATGTTGAGGGCTTTGAGAATATTGAGGATATATTCCATAAGTATTTTTCGATCCTTATGCCCAAGGTTGAGGTTGAGGCCACGACTTCCAAGGCATAGGTGCAAGCCAATTGTTTTGTGGTGGTTGTGCATATGTTTGAGTGTTGAATCATTGATTTTTCCATGGTATTTTGGAAACAAAACAAATGGGTCTATTTGATTTGGAACTACTTCCTCTGGCTAAACAACTTAAGACCTTGTATTGAGGGGAATTTTTTTGTATCATGATTTTCTACACATATAACAAAAATTTCTACACTCTTTAACTCAAGAGGACATTCTCTCAAGGCATGTTTCTTTCTGCAGTTAGGACAAAAAATAGATAAGGTATCAGTTTCAAATTTTTGCTTGTTTTGTAATTTTAAGGTGTTTATTTGTTCACTAAGACTCCCTAAAATGTTTGTTTTAAATTCATCAAGAAAATTTCCTATTTCAGCCCTATTTACTATTCCTGTTGTAGATTTATTAATTTTAGAGATAATAGGGTCTCTTGAACTCTTTCAACCTCTTGACTTACCTCTTGAAAGATGTATGCACAATTCAGAAAATTTTGGTATTGATAACTCAGAAATATCCCCTTTCCCCATCATGTTGAGGATATCTATACATTCATCTCTAATGGATTTTAATAGGAGAGATTTCAAATTATCTTCATCCAAAGTTTCCATTTTAGCTCTCTTAAGATTATAAATAAATCTTTCAATTAAATCCTCAATATTCTCATCTTCTCTTTGCATCATTTTAAAAACTCCATCCTTACGATTATAGGGCATGCAATAATCCTTATATTTTGATAAGAATGTAGCTTTAATTTCTTCCCATATTATAATAGATTTTTTTATTAAACCCATGAACCATTTTAATGTTGCATCCTTAATAGTTGTTGGAAACAATTTCTATTTTTGATAATCGAGAAAATAGCCATAAGACCTACATAAAACTTCGAACTCAAAAATAAATGTTTCACGATCCTAACTTCTTAATCCATGGAATTTAGGAAGGATAGAGGGTGAGATATTTTCATTGTTGTTGTAGAATCTTCATCATAGATAAGAAACCCAACAGGATGTGGTTCTCCTTTGACTCCTTCTCCTTCTCTTCCCCTTCCTCTTCCTCCACCTCCAATCCTAGGTCCACCTCCTCCAATTCTCAAATGTTCATCATTTGCATTGTGTACTTCTCCTTCTCCTTCCCCAACCATTATATATTCTTCAAAACTAATTCACAGTTCCAAAATTGGGCTTGTTTTTTCTCCTTCCAGTTCTTCTGGTTCCTCTATGAATGGTATACTAAAATATATTTCTTCTTCTTCTTCTTCTTCTTCTTCACTAGGGACTTCTAATTCTTTGGCTAGAATTTGTTCTCCAGTTGAAGTTAGGAAAATTACTCCTTCTATTGGGGATGTGGGATATTTTTCTTCTACAACTACTTCAGTTGATAAAGTTTGTGAATTTCTAGGTTGGATTTCATATATCAGTACCTCAAGAAGTCTATGTCTGCCTCTAATGGATGGTATGCGAGTTTGGGTGGATTGTGTGGCACTACAAGGTCGTGATGGGGTGAGTGGCGTTGTTGGAATTAAACTTCTACCTCTAGCTACAAATATTCCTTTATAATCTCGTTCCCTATGCATATCAATTTTCTGTTTTATTATATTTTTCTTTTAGAAAGAAAAAGGCTTTGATTTACCCTTCCTCGGTAACAGGGTCAAAATGTTTGTCAATTTAATGGTCTTAAATTTCTTACATAAATAATTGACCGGAGTTGGTAAACTTGTGAAGTGAAAGTACACTATATATGCTAGAAGCCTCTTTTAATTAATTTTATTGATGTGATCATTCAATTTGTAGAAATTACATCTACGGATCCTTTTTATTCTTATGTTCCTAATGAAATTGATGCTTTTAAATCACAACTTAAGTTCCTAAAATCAATATGATTTTTATTCTGCAAAATAGAACTAAACAAAACTCAACCAATCTATTGTTGGTCTCTAAAAACAAAGTTACTTAATTTATTGTTCTAATAGACCCGTGCATAAAGATAGAATCAAATTTCTAGGAATGGAAACCATACATATTCTCATCTACTGGAAATGAAAACTTGTAAATAAATTACTACTACTCTTGAAAATATATCACTCATAAACTTGTGAATAAATAACTATTGCTTTGAAAGTAAATCAGTCATATGTTGAAAGGAAATCACTCATGAACTTGTAAAACTATTCTGAGATAAATCACAACTTCTTTTGAAATGAAACAATGAAGAAATCCATGAAAAAGAATTACCATGAAATTTGACAATTCAAAAGGGAAGATTAATGCATATACAACAAATGACAAAATGAAAGTAACTATGATCAAATGATAAAACTATGAAAGAAACTATATACATTAAATGACAAAAGGGAATTTATGAAAAATAACTACATCAAATGATAAAATGGAATTCTGGAAACAACTACAGCAAATGACAAAATGAAAACATAAAGATAACTATGTCAAAAACATAAAATGCAAAACCTTTATTGTTTGTAGGGGCCCTCCACAAACATGTGGTCTCAAATATTTACTCCAACAGTTACCTACGCATCAAATATTCAAAGCACCTCTTCATTAAAAAGGATGAAAAACAAAGTTTTAAAATATCACAGTTGCATCAGAAATTACACACACACCGTTCAAGTGTTTTTTTCACGGTATTTATAAAATCCCGTGCTCATAACTATTTGAGGCTTTCATTCTACTTAATATTAACAAAAATCTAATTTGACTTTTAGAAAAATCAGAATATTGCTTATTCAGGATTTGCTATTTGGCAAAGAAAATCGTGAATTGTAAAGATCTCAGACTCTCGCTCGCCTGTTTAGGAACGTGTGGACCCACTCCTTTGACCATACAATCAAACGGTTTATGTCATGATCTAGCTCAGATGAATTGGAGGAAACATTTGAGGAGATAAATCTCCACATATCCATGTAATTCTTCACTTAGTTGGAACCTTAGAATCCGGAAAACCATGGAGTTGGCTACAGAAACACAGATTAGATGAAGAATCATATCAATTCCATAGCTAATACAAATATTAACTTAATAATAAGGAAAATTATTAAATATGAAAGAAAATACATTTAAATACCTTACCATGTGAAAAACTTGTAGTTTGATGCTTATTTCAGTTGACGATGATGGTTAAAAAGAGGAAAAATAGGTAAAAGAGAGTCACAAAATGAGGAAATCATGAGGCTCTACAGTGCGTATAGAAGCATATGGGAGGGATTGATACCAGGTCATGAATTTGTTCTCCAAGGTGTCGGGAAACAAATTGCAAGATACCTCATCATATTGCACTGTCATAATTTTCAAGGCCAAGTAGAAATTTCTAATATGATTCTTGTTGAAGTTCCCTTTTTAGGGTCAAACTTTGGAAGGTGTTTCTCAAGGTGATGAGGCATGTCATGAATAGTACCTTGGATGCCTAGAGGGGACTGGGCCATCTAGGCTAGTGGTTGCACTCGGTTAGCCCTAAGCAGTGATTAGAACAAAACATGGTCGGTGCTACCTTTTGATTCATTTTCGATACCTGAGATAGACCATTCAATAGTGTGGTGTAGGTGCCTTTCATTACCCATAGGGACCCTCGAATGTGATAAATACCTGAAGTTCCTCATGTTTATGAATTTTCCAAATTTTGTCGGGAACCTGAAAGGTCGCTCATTCTAGGGAGGATCCAAGTGGTAACGATAATTTCTATTTCGAACGCTCTCTTCATTTCTTACACCTTGAATCACTTATGGGTTTCTCCCAGGCAGAGGATCATTAACTCGATCTTTTTATGGTGGAGGTTGATTATTCCCTTGAAAATTCTTCTGCCATATGTTATTATTGACCCTGGTAACTATTCTCCTTGGGGATTCTCTCTCAAATGCTAGGGTACTTTGTAAACCTTCAATCAAGAGTCTCTCAATGACATCCACATAGTATTCCAACATCATTCAAATAACACGCGGTACCTAATTCACTAGGATTCCTTGGCGAGTAAGGTTCGGGTTGTAAGTACATGGGTTAGGAAGTGAGCTTATAGCCGGGATGCCTTACAGGCCTCTGACGAACTGTTAGGTCAGATGACAAAAGGCCTTTATTTTTTCGTGTGTGACTTCATAAAAAGGAGTGTACCCTTCTACAGGAATATCCTCGAGTGAGGGAGGTTGGGAGTTACCGCGCTGGAGATATTTGAAAGGCAGACCCATGGATGGATGGAGAGGAGTCTAAAGAGAAGAAGGATGATGTGAGTTACTATTTTTCTTAGAATTTTTTTAAGTTTTTGGGCGAGGGCGTGTGTTGGTGTCTTCCATCAAGCCCTCGTAGCGCCAAATTTATTGATGTCTGGAGATTACTGACAAGATTTAGGGGATATCCCCGAAGCAGAATCCCAATTCGACTCTAAAATATTTGGTTTAGGGATCCCATCCATTATATAGGCATGGTTTCCATATATTTGGTTGAAGTAAGCTTCAGATGGGGAGGAAACTTATTGAGTGAAGGAACGTACAAGCTTTGGTAAACACAAGTAAGTAATCGATAAGTGCCTTATAAAATAGATACCATTAATAGCATGACAAAATTAAAAGCATGAAACTTAAGAAAAACATTGTCGGAAAAACCTTTAATAAGATCACACACATAATAGTAATAAGCCTTACAACTAGAAAATAGTTTACAATAGCTAAGTAATCCAATCATAACAAGTGCACAATACAAAGTAATATAATGTCTACGTCTTTAGGCCTTGATGTCTCGATGGTGTTGGCCGCTTCATTCAATGTTGTAAATGTGAATATGTACATGGAAGTTGTTTGGTTATCATACAAGGAAATCAACCCTCAACATAAGTGGCAAAGTCTCTCCACGAGATGTTCCACTGCAAGGAACTGTCACTCATAATAGACCTCCTATCATCATAACATAAACTCACACATAACGACTATGAGTATCTCGCCAAAATGGCAACAACGGGATCTCAATCAAACATACATGTGACAATGAGTATCCTGCCAACATGGAATCAAAGGGATCTCAAACATAAATGACAATCCATGATAGAAATTACATCTCACATCAAGAACAAAAAAAATATCCCACATCAAACAACAAGCAAGGATCTATATAGCATAATTCATATCATAGAAAAGAGGAAAATAAGTACATGATCAGACTGCATATACCTCACACTCAATATGACTGAAGAATAGGCTACTCTACTGCTAGATTTGAAATCATCATCGCAATCATGGCGTCGAAAGGCATGAAATTGACTTCTCACTCACTAAATGCTGACACATGCAACTCCACTTTGAAAAGTGGCCAAAAAACATAAGGCTCAGATGGAAAATCTGACTAAATCGTTGAACTCGTGTCACCGAGAGGTGTAGGATCGACTGTCAATTTGTTGAATTCTGACATTGTCTAAATCTGCGCCTTAGGGAATCTTTTAGATTCCACCTAGATTCCTCAAAGATGCTGTTCCACAGGGAATATGGAAATCTACAACTCATAACAGGAATCTAATCTCATTATTGATATCCTTATGAAATTTTGAGAAGAATGAGTATAAGATTGACCTCATTCTCACAGCGGCGAATTTCGGCCTCCAAGGAATCTAAAAGATTCCCTCAAGATTCTTGAAGATTATCCTCCACAGGGCATCTTCAAAATCGTTGCTCAAAATTAAAATCTAGGCACACCATTGAGCTCCCTGCGAAATTCTGGTTAAGATGCATATAAAGTTTATACATTCTAACACAGGAAAATTTTACCTCCTTGGAATCAAAAGATTCCCTTAGGATCAAAAAGGATTACCTTGAACTGGGGGCACCATCTTGCCTCGAACTGCGTGTCCATATGGCGCCCGAACTGCCTTCTCTTTACTCACGAATCCATTGGCCTCCCTGTGCCCTCATCTCTCATGTATTCTCCATCATTCTCCATGGTTTACTTGAACCATTTGAATGACATTTTATAATAAAGTGTGAGAATGAATAAGACAAAGTGTGAGGCTCACAATGGTTGGAATAATCATATTAAGATAGTTGTTGGTGGTAGGTTTTTAGTTCAAATCCCATTGAGTCCAAATATTGTTTTAAAACCCAATTTTAGTTTTAATATAGTTTTTTTGAACTATATAATATATGGAATTCGTATCTCCATATTGTAATGACTCCCAAAAAAAAAATGGATGTTTTGTTTAATATAGAATTTAAACATATTTAATATGATTTTTGTTACATAAAAATTTACCATATTTAAATTGATTTTGATTTTTTAATAGCTATATATATATATATATATATATTTTTAATGATTTTTTTTGTTTTTATGTGGGAAATTAAATATCATTTTGTTTTGTCTTTTTTGCAGGGGCAAGGTGCCAATGGAGGAGTTCAATGTGTCAACAACTGAAGGGCTTTCCATGTGGGTCCCACGTGCTTACTGGGATGCCATGTGGAATGCTATGGGCCCCACTTCCATTGCCTTAACAAAAATTCAAAATGCTCTAACTTTCTTATACGATCTCGAATTGACATGTCGTTTGCATCGTTGCGATCAGGGAGACGAGTTGTTCAACTTGAACCTAGTTCTAGAGAAATCTAAACACTTTTTTTTAAGCTTTCATTAGCCCTCTTTGTCCTGTGTGTGTCTCTGGAGCCACCTAGATCATTCCTCCCCACCGAGGAGATTTTGGTCCTCCAAAAGGATCAACAATAATCTGCAACTGCTATGTACAATGTTTGCACCACAAGTGTCCTGAAGAAGGTCGCCCTTCCTTCTCCTTCACCTTTTCCCTTCAGAGCCATAAGCTATGAACCGACACCTACATCCTATGAAAACCTATAGTACAGTGTCTCACAAATTACATGCTCAAATATGACCAACTATGACCCAAGCATTCCATACTTGCCACGAGTTTAAATACTCGGTGGTCAGGTTTACATCAAATGGAAATCACATCGCAGCTATCATTGCAAGACCAAAAACATCATCATCGCATTTCGAAGTGATGGAAAACACCTCATCACTTTTACACGAAAGAAATGCATCACACGATTTATAAAACAAGGCCAAAATATCGTTGTAGCTTAACAAGCGATGGAAAAACACATCATCACCTTTACAGTTAAAAAAATGAAACATATGATTTAAAAACACGGCCATGAAAAGCTAACATATCTAGAAAAACAATCTATAAAAACCATCTCTCACTTATCAAAGTGAATGGATCATCTCCCTATGGCATTTTTTCTTGTCAAACAATCGTTTCAACTGGTTCACGCACCGACGCTTTGTCCTTAAGGTGCTGCTCTAGATGGAGCCTCGAACACGAGGCTCTTTGATGGCCACTTTAGTTGTAATGGCTGCAAAATGTCTTCTTTTGACAGACCTGCTTAACCAATTCCTTTCCCTACTGTGGAGAGGGATTTTCACGCCTCATCCTCCTTTGTGTTGCCATTATTTTCCAACACTCAGCAATGATATGGCTATGTAAACCACAAAAATGACAATTTTTTCGATGCCATGATTTATGAACATGATTAGCAACATTCTTATAATCAAAATGAACTATGGAATGGTGAGACTTGTTATACGTTCCCTTGTGGTCTCTGGTGCGATCATGGTGATGAGAGATTGCCTCAGCTCTTTCACTGCGACATGCACTTCCATGGGATGATGGTGAAGTGGTCCTATCAATCCTTTATCCTGATGAGTCCAACAGTGTTTGTTTGCCTTTAATGTCCTTTGAACATTCTCCTTTAGTGTATCCCAACCCTGCTCAGCGAGGTCTCTGCATAACCTCCAATGGCTTAGTTATGCCTTGGCCATGAATTCCAAGTCCTCCTCCTTTGTAACCCATCTTGGTGAGGAGTCTCATGCCAGTTCCTGTAATGGGCATCTCCACACTTCCAATAGAAATGATATCATGTGAAGATGAAAATGAAGAGAAATCAACATTGTTTACCTCAGCTGTCGATTTTGAAACAGGTGAAGAAGGCTTCTCTAAGCCTTCGTTGCACTTCACTTCCTCCAAGGCCTATGTCGTGGCTTGTAGCTGAAGCTGCAACCATTTTTTCTCCTCATTTTCTTCTCGTAGAAGTGTCTTTAATGCATCATGATCTGTTTGAGGACTTTCGTCGTTGTGCTTCAATTCTTCCCATGCCTTTGTCGTGGCTTCCGACTGAAGCTGCAATCGATGTTTTTCCTCCTTCTCTTCCTCTAGGAGTGTATTCAATTCAACATTGTCTACTTCTTTTTTCTCATAAGCTTCATACAACATGTCCTCTTTCTCAGACACCCTGAGCATGGTCTCATACATGTATTTGACATCCTCCATTGCTCAAATTACTGATACCCTTAACTAGTACCTTTCACTTCGGCTGACATGTTAGAATTGCATTAAATCAAAGCATTAGTGAACATAAATGAACATCTGCATGTTATAAAGAAGAGGAACATACCAAGCATTAGCAACATAAGACACTGATAACAGAGGTTTAATAATGAAGCTTGTCTAGTGTGAACTACGTCTCCGGGCCTTAGTGTCTCAATGGTGTTGGTCGCTTCACTCAGTGTTGTAAATGTGAAGATGTACATAGACATTGTTTTCTTATCATACAAGGAAATCAACCCTCAACATGAGTGGAAAAGTCTCTTCATGAGACGTTCCATTGCAAGGAACTCTCACTCATAATAGACCTCCTATCAGCATGACATAAACTCGCACATAACGACTATCAATATCCTACCAACATAGCAAGAAAGGGATCTCAATAAAACATACATGTGACAATGAGTATCCCACCAACATGGCATCAAAGGGATCTCAAACATAAATGAAAATCCATGAAATAAATTACATCTCACATCAAACAAAAACAAGATCCTGCATGAAACATCAAGCATGGATCTATACAACATAATGCATCTCATAGCAAAGAGACAAAGAAGTACATGATGACACTGCATATACCTCACACAGAAGATGAATGAATAATAGGCTGCTCTGTTGTTGGATCTTAAATCACCATCTCAATAGTGGCATCGAAAGGCATGAAACCAACTACTCACTCACTGAATGCTAACACCTACAACTCCACTTTGAAAAGTGGCCAAGAAACATAAGGCTCAGATGGAAAATCTCATTGCACCGTTGAAATCGTGTCACCGAGAGGTGTAGGATCGACATTCTGACACTGTTGAAATCTGGGCCTTAGAAAATATTTTAGATTCCCCCTAGATTCCTCAAAGATGTGTCTCCATAGGGAATTTGGAAATTTGCAACTCAAAACAAGAATCTAATCTCACCATTGAGATCCTTGCAAAATTCTGAGAAGAATGAGTATATGATTGACCTCATTCTGACACCAGCGAATTTTGGCCTCCAAGGAATTTGAAAGATTCCCTCAAGATTTCTGAAGATTCTCATCCACAGGGAATCTGCAAAACTACTGCTCAAAAGGAAAATCTAGGCGCACCATCACGCTCCCTACGAAATTTTGGTTAAAATTCATATAAAGTTTAATACATTCTGACACAGGAAAATTTTACCTCCTTGGAATCAAAATATTCCCTTGGCATCAAAAAAGATTCCCTCGAGCTGTGTGCACCATCCTGCCTCGAACTGCGTGTACGTCTGCCGTCCCACCTACCTTCTCTTTGCTCACGGATCCATTGGCCTCCATGTACCCTCATCTCTCATGTATTCTCCATCATTCTCCATGGTTTCCTTGAACCATTTGAATGGCATTTTATAATAAAGTGTGAGAATGAATATGACAAAGTGTGAGGCTGGCACATTGGTTGGCATAATCATATTAAGATAGTTGTTGTTGGGAGGTTTTGGGTTCAAATCCCATTCAGTCCAAATATTGTTTTAAAACCCAATTTTAGTTTTAATATAGCTTTTTCAAACTATATAATATATGGAATTCTTATCTCCATATTGTAACGACTCCCAAAAACAAAAATGGAGGTTTTCTTTAATATGGAATTTAACCATATTTAATATGATATTTGTTACATAACAATTTACCATATTTAAATTTATTTTGATTGTTTAATAACTATAATTAATATATAGTTAATTTTTTAATGATTTTTTTGTTTTTATGTGGGAAATTAAATATCATTTTGTTTTGTCTTTTCTAGGCAAGGGGCCAATGGAGGCGCGCCATTTGTCAACAATTGAGGGGATTTCCATGTGGTTCCCATGTGCTTACTGGGATTCCATTGGCATGTTGTTGGCCCCACTTCCCTTGCCTTAACAAAACTTAAAACTGCTCTAACTTTCTTATATGAGCTCGAATTGACGCATCATTCACACCGTTGCGATTAGGGTGACGAACTCTTAAACTTGAACCTAGTTCGAGAGGTATCCAAACAATTTTATTTTTGAGCTTTCATCAGCCCTCTTTGTCCTATGTGTGTCTCTAGAGCCACCTGGATTAGGATGTTTGTAGGAACCAAAGTCTCTGATGAACGTGATTTTCCGTATTGGGAACCAATGTGCCACCTTGGTGATAGTATCCATGGATCTTTTAAACATACATGGGGAGTCTTCTCCGTTGAAAAATTGGTACAACAGGGTGATTAATGCATCTTATATGGAGTCATGTTCCTTATTGTACCATGAATCCCAGAAAAACCTGCAAGTACTTGTGTATTGGCCCTCCCATCTCTACATTCCAGTTGTAACTCGAGCGGTCAAAGTGAAACTTGGAATAGATGGAATCCACTAAATATGAGGTGATGTAAGACTCAAATGGTTTTCCTTCCTCTAAAACCTATGCTATGATGATGTTGGTCCTTAGTTTTGAGACTAAGATATTAGCCCAGTTGAACATTGTTCCTTTGGTAGCGACCATATGCATTATATGGATCCATGTCCTGTGAAAAGTTCCAATCTTGGCCATGACGTATAGTCTTCTCATCACCACCACTATGAGTTGATATACTTTCCTTAGGCCTTCCATTTTGTAAAATTGATATTTCTTTTCCTGAAATTTAAAAAGATCCTGTCACTAGTTCTTAATGGTGTTCTAGACTAGAATCTTGTGATCTGCTAGACACCATGAATTAAATGATCCTTCCTTTTATGGAAGTGCGTAATATGTTGCTATTTCCATTGAATGAATAGTCGTGAAAGAATGCCATGTGTGGTTCCTTATTACCCATCTCATGGTGTCCGTGTTATGTAAGTCCTAGTTAATAACTTCACACAATAGGCTAGTGTATTGCAACCTGGTGGATTTTGGACCTTTTGACATTTATGTATACTGCGAAATCCTCCCAATCCTCTGCGGTATATGGGTTTGAGAACTCTCAGTAAACATCATACCAAGTCCACTTGGTTCGCTTGCTGAGTATGCATACAGTATCTCTGCAAATGGGAGGCAATGACGGGATCTGATAACTCTCATGCGTGTTGACCTTAGGAATCTTCTAACAATTCTAGATCACTGGTGGTGCCATTTCACCTGAGAAAGAGGAAATCGAAATGAACTCGAGATCCATGTTGCGTGGCATGTCAAAAAGAAAATCCCACGATAAGAAAAATGGCATGAATAATATAATATAAATATTGAAAGAAAAATTGACCAATTAAGGCCAATGAATGCTTAGTGGAACTTGAGGAAAGATTATGTGTGGGATAGGTTGCAAGGTCACATAACTTGGGGAGGTCACAAGGGTGAATGTGAGAAATTCACGACTTGTGCGACTTGGAAGGGAGGTCGCAAGGAAGGATAGGTCGTGAGGTCATAGGAGCCACGTCGGTCGCAAGGTTACAAAAGTGGCAAGGGTCACAAGATCGCAGGGTTGAAGAGGTCATAAGCACAAGGCTGATGAGGTTGCAGGTCACAAAAAATCACCTATCGTGATTTTAACCTGTGAGACCTTTCTGTCAAGGTGGCTCGGGGAAGGGGATGAGACTAAATCATTGGATTATGGGCTTCTATAGGGAAAAAATACTTAATAAAGTGGAAAAAGAGGCTAAGTGGATGACGAATGGGCTTATTTGGTGAGGCAGAGAAGGTGAAAGGTCATATGCTCAGCTAGGAAGGTTTTAGGAAAATAAATGGGTTTTAGAAGAGATACTTGGGTAAATAAAACCCTCCCGGGGGGAAGGTGAAGGTTTGGGAGAAGGTAAAAGACACATGGAAAAACAAAGTCAATACTGGGAGGTGAAAATCCACTTACTTGGAAGAAATCACACTCTTGTAAGGCTTCTTAGGCTCTCGAACACTCTGCCGAACTGAACAAATGAGCAGTTGGCCCGGGTGATTATATATAAAAGGGTTACACGTGTGGGAAATTAATGAGGTTGGAATGGTTGCAACTTTGTATTCTTTCACTTGTGTGACCTTTGTGACTCTTGTGACCTTTGCGACCTTGCGATCCCTTTTGAGTTCCCGAGGGTCGCAACTGTTGGGTTTTTGGACTTCTGTGACCTTTTTGACTCTTGCGACCTTTGCGACCTTGCGACCCTATTAAGATCACAAGATTATAACATCAAAAAAATTGTGACTTGTGTGACTTATGCGAGGTCACCAGGTCGCGAGGTCACAACAAGGGCGAAGGCTCACAAATTTGAAAAATGCAACTTAGGGACTTGACTTAGGTAGAAAAATGTAAGAGTTTGCAACGTCACAATATTTAGGCTTAAAACATAGAGGCATGATGTGATTTATACTTAAGTAGAAAAATGGTTTCCAAAATTCTGAGAGATATACTTGAGAGAGAGCTGAAGGTGGGGCATCCTGCTGGTAAGGGTCTCAAGTTAAGCTAGAGGATTCAGGGGCTCCAAAATTTTGAAGGGTCGGAAATTTTGGGGGGTTATTGCAGCAGCTACAACAGAAATCCACAAGGTCTTGAATATATTGTGATCAGGTGCTCTGTTAAGGCACACCTTGATGTGAAGTCATCGATTCAATTCGTTTCCCTGATCGTGGTGATATAATGGACATGCTGAAGATGTAATCCTTCCAAGATTATATATATATACTGTAAAAGTAAATTTTAATTATATAAATATACTCATATATGAAGAAGAAAACATTATCATGGATAAGAATTTTAAAGTAAATTGTAAATTTTACCAATAGGAGAGTTTTTAGGTCTAAAATGGGCCTTCTAAGGAAAATGATAAAATTATATATATAAAATAAAAAAATAAGTGTTATGAATTTTATTTTCACTTTTACACTACAATTCATGTAGCCATTGTTAAATTCAATTGAAAAAGTTGTACAAAAGTAAAATTAATAAAAAATGCTATTCATGTGACTAAATGATATTTTGAAGAAAAATTCATTTAAGTGGCCATTGCATTCGTGGATGAGTCAAATCAACGCACTCGATGGTGAATCTCCTCGCATGTTTGGGACAACAAAATTCCAAATAGTCCAAATCTCTAAAAACCCTTTCTGTATATTTTGAACTCTTAGCTTGCAAGAGCTACCCACCAATGTGGAAAACGTTTTAGAGGCCCTAGGTCAGTGACCCCGTCGATCCCCACATAAAATTATTTGGAGGAGGTACTTGAATTGTTTCATTGCAAGAACATAGATCATTTCCCATATCTAAGTTTCTTTCGGAGTAAATGTAACATTTCCTCTTTAGCTTCATTTGCACAAATTTTTGGGCCCCTTTCCTTTTCATCTTGCAATTTGTTTCTTCTTGGAAAATTATCCAGTTGTAGTATAAAGATGGGTTTCATAGGATTATGTTAGCGCAAAAATAATACATACAAAAAACATGTTGTATGACCAAAAAAATGGAGGAAGACAAATTTCAAAGAAGGAAGGTTTTGTTTTCATTCCATGTATTTATGTTTTTTTCCAGTTATTTCCTTTCATATTGCTTGTAATTATGAGACTTAATAATTTTTTAGGTGCAAGAAAAAGAATTGATAGATGCATGTATGTTGTGTATGTGGTTTTAAATTGATGTTTAGAAGTTAAGTCTTATTTTGATGATGAAGCATCAATAGTATAAAGTGTGTCAATGCAATGATATATAAATTGTGTCATCATATTCACATGTTGAGTGTTCTTTAATCAAGGGAACAATGTTATATTCACCATAAAAAATTGATAGTTATCTTTTAAGGTGCTTCTATTCATTCATAGGAGGATGACCATCATAGAAGATGAATAATAAGCATCTCCTAAAATTCTCTTTATTTCCAATTTCTACCCAGATTTCGTCAAGGGGTAATTTGAATTTGGTGTATCATTAAACATGTTATCTCTAGAAGCAGTTGGTTTCACCTTATTTTTCAAGCCCCTCTAGTCATTGGATGGAGTGAGTTCACTAGAAATATATTACTGATTTGTTGTGTATAGCAATGGCTCATCTTTGCAAAATCCCTTAGTATACCTCGTACAAAATTTGCAAGATTACATTTTTTTACCAGTTTTACCATCATGTAGCATCCCATGAATGACTTATCACATACTCTTAATATAAAAATTAAATGATACAATCAAAATCGCTAAGTGAAATAACCATAGGAATTAAATAGTGGATTGCATAAAGGAATACTCGTTAGTGTAACTTGTTGTCATAATGTAGTCGCTTGCAAATTTGCATCATTATCATCGTTCAATTAATGAGGGCTTATTAGAAACATGATGCATGATAAAATATCGAAAATTATGCATGGTAACAACATCATCAAGGCAACAAATTAGAAAATTACATAAATGAAAATCGATATTACCTTGGAAACCCCGAAGGGAAAAACCAACAAATGTTTATTTTATTAATAATTTCACGAGGAAGTTCATCCCTCACTAAATTGAAACAAGGGATTCTATCCCCTATCCATTGTTGATATTTTACAAGAAAAACATAATCTTTCATTCCAACATTATTAAGTAGAGGCCCATACATTATACATGTCGTCATGTTTCTCAAAAACATTACCCAATATTTCTTAGAGTACAATATCCTCGTGACATGACTATTTACCACAATAACCTTATTTCCCTTTTTTCATCACAAGTTAGCAATATATCGTAGTAACCAAGTTGCTCATTGTAAAACTGAATCTCGCGATCTATCACTTTGTGTAAAACAATAGTTATATATAATTCTCTCCTCGCCTGCAATAATTTAAAAACTACTCAATTCCTGGTAAGCCATGAATTTATCCCTGCAACCAGTATCGTCAATAAAACTCTAATTTCATGATTGCCTGAAATATAAATTATAAAAAACCCAACGATATTGGCTTTTCATCCAAATATAATGTGAGAGAATCTAGATCTCTCTATCTCAAGGATTCAATGTTTACTAATTATTATACCTCTTGGCATGAAAGCACTTCCTTGCATTTACATAAATGAAATAAAAATTCATAGCCACAACTAACCTTTTGAATTTTTAAAAAAATTTTCAATTATAGAACCATAACTCTCATGCCTTTATCACATGCAATACTATAACTACTATTGCAAATCATACTATTATTGTGTTTAAGAAAATGTAAAACCATGGATTTAACCCCACAAAACCATGGAAATAATTCTCGGTTATCTTTTTCTTCTTACAAAACCATGAGCATCAACGCACATGTTCCTTTCACTATAAAACATGTTACCAACATGAACTACAACTATTCTTGTTATTATACATAATATGAAATTTAGTTATCCTTTTTGTCTATCTTTCAAATTCATTTTACCAAATCCATGTCTATTTACTTGAATTTTATTGAAATATCCCAAGTTAATGAACTATAGTAATTGTTAGCTAAGAATAGCATAATTTATTACTTCGAATATATTATTTATTTAATAAAAGTTAACCAATACTATTTCCATTATCACTTAAATTCTATCTTTGGGCACTAAAACAAAGGTATTATAAAAATAAAATCATCATAGTTAAATTTTACCTCTACACATAAGAACAAAGTAATATTTTCAAAAGAAATCATCATCTTTAATTCTACCTCTATGCACAGGAACAAAGTTATTTTTCAAAATAAATCATCCTAGTTAATTCTATCTTTGTGCACAAGAAGGTAATATTTTCAAAAGAAATGATCATTGTTAATTCTATCTCTTCGCAAAAGATAAAAGAAACATTTTCAAAATAAATCATCATAGTTAATTCTATCTTTACACATGAGAAAAAGATAATATTTTAAAAAAAAAATCATCATAGTTAATTCTATCAATGCACATAAAAACAAGGTAATCTTTTCGAAAGAAATCATGACAATTAATTCTATCTCTACATAGAAGACAATAATTGAAAAACAATAAACAAAGCTGCCACACACCTTGACATATATATTCATACCACTCTTTCTTCAGGAAACTTTATTTTGTAGGTTTGAACATGCAGAGCTTATAAGCACCCTAATGACTCCAAACTCATAAATGATTACATGACACGCCAAAGGAGAATATGAAGAGGATTTGGCCATCAAATATTTAACCGTCTTTAATATATTCCTTACTACTTGTTTTCATCACCTCGATTTATCTTTCGAATGTCATTATTAGTCCCTGCCATCAGGGCTGGCAGGGACTATTGTAATCGGTTGGCGGGTTTGGTTAGCTGGTTTGGTATTAGTCATGGCACGGTAATCAAAACTTGAAACCGAAGGTTTTAACCAAAATATTATGATAAATTTATTTTCCACCGAATAACACCTTATCAAATGTTCACAAATTTTCACATTGTTTTTTGTTAACCAATAAGAAAGCATTTCATCTTATTTGGCCTCTTCTCGAAGCAGAGAGGCACAATAGTTACGGTAAAAGACATTATGTGATACAAATTTTGTCCAAATCAACTAATGCTAATATTATTGAGTTAACATTAATTGTTTGTTTGCTTTTAAAAACATTATTGGTACTATGACCAAGGCTTCCAAGGAGATATTGTGACCAAGGCTTTCGAGATCTCCTGAGCCCATTGTTACAAGTAGCTGCCCAGTGTCCTGCTCGTTGCTGCAAGTGGCTACCCAGTTTCCCTGAAGTGGCTGCGTTTCGTTCTCTTTTTCTCTTCAATTTAGCTGCTTCTTGTTCTCTTCACCGGCCTTCTTTCATGAAAGAGTTGTTTACTTTTTTCTTTCCAGTAATTACCTACTTTGATCAACCGTCTTTTATGTCTGAGTAGCACTAGCTCAGACAACAGCTTCAGTAGCAGCATAACCAGGGGACATACAGTGTGTGCAGTGTTGTTTGGATGCACCAGGGGCTACCAGCAAAGGCTGGCTTGATCTCTGGGCATCCCGAAGTTGAGAAGAACACTAAGAGTCGTCATGGCGATCTGGACATCCAACATAAGATATCCTGACTTGCGTCCCACCGCACTGTGTCAGACGGTAGAATCTCCCTACACCGCACTGTGTCAGATAACAAAATCTCCATCAAAGCCTTGAAGCTATTCCAGTAGAAACCCTCAAAATCCCTGAAGCCCTCAAAACCCTCCAGGAATGGAGGTGAAGGTACTGAATCACAGTTGAATCAGCTGAGATCCTCTCATCATCGGAAGAAGCCCAGAAAGAAGCCGTCTGCAAGCTCTGGCTACTGGGCACTGCCTCACAGCCGTGAGGAGCCTTCCTATGCCAAAATAACTGCCATACGCGATAACTATTTATAACGCAACGAATGGAAGGTATGGATGAAATGAATGGATAAGAAGCAACAAAAGTTCATGCACGACTGATTAAGGAAACAGGGAGTTTTAAAAGTCGATACCACCAAGAAGGGAGTTTTCTTCATACTGCAAGTCGTTTTGTATGATAGGCGCTAAAGTAACTGTATATCATGTTTATGGGGCATCTACCATAGAGAGAGAAGTTGCATGATGTGAAATATTCCAATTTCAAAACTATATGATTGGGACCTAGAAAAAATGCCATGAATTAAGATACCCAATGCATGAAATGAAAATTAGGAGCAAGTTCAACTTCTTGCCTGAACCTGAGCAGAGCTGTGCTTTTATGTTGACCACCTTACTCGTTCATCAGCGCATAAGTAACCTTTCAAGAGCTTCCTCACCTTCCTACCGTCAGGTTCGCAGTTTCTCGTCACCTTTGCATGGGTTAGTAATACAATTTATGTCAGTCTCGCAATTCTGCCTTCTTCTGAATGTATCATATTGGGAGTAAGTTGTTGCATCTTTTTTCTTGGGTCTGGGTCTGGCTGGCTATGTGTGGTTATGATATTTTTACTTATATATAGAACTTATCGCAGCTCATCAAGATAACTAACTCCATGGATCTCTAGTAATGAATGGTCTAGAACACCTTATCATGTTGAGCTTAATCATTATGGTAACCATAGTATTGTATAGAATGTATCACTTACATAATGGTTTTTATTTTAACACACATATACCTGGGATACAAGTGGATTACTAGTACAATATCTATTCACACAGGCTAATGTAATATTGTTAGCCCATCTCCTAGGAGGTATACCCGTCCTCATTGAAGGTCCAGGTGTTCCCAAATACTCGTCTGCATCCTACAATGCCTACGTAGAGGTTGATTGCCTAAGTAGACAGTGAGGATGTATCTTTATTTTTGGGAAAATTCCACAACCCTGTTTTGGTACTTTTCAATATTCAGTATTGAATGCGCAATAGGAGGTTTATATGGCAGTAGGAGTGTTTACTTTGCGGAATTTTTTTTGAAATAGTTTCATTAGCACCTGCTTTCAGCCAGAAGAAGATTGCAGTCGTTGTATTGATTCAGAATTAACTCCAACATCCCATTATTTTGGCAAACTACAGTAGGTATATATGCAAGGGTTGTCTCTTTCGAACGTTGTTTCATCATCTTCTAACAAATGGCTTTAAAAGTACTCTTCAATTCCATTTTCAATTTCCATCCTCTGAGGATTATCATAAACATCACGTTTCATTTAACTTCATTATTTTGAAATCATCTAAAGGTTTTCGAGAAAAAATCAGTCCAGCAATCGACTTCTAATTTTGTTATTTTTATCAGGAAGTACTATAAGTTACCAGTTTACAGTTTCCAGTTAGACGTACTCCTAACTAGCCTTACCACCTGCCAGAAATACATTCTATGTAGCTGCCCTAGAACATGAGGTATTCCCAGTTACCAGTTACCAATTAGAGGTGCACTCCTAGAAGACCTTAGAAGCAGCACCAGATTACGGAATGGGTTGCGATTGACTCTCTATAAGCCAGGAACACAAAAGTAGCTTTCAAGTATTCCTTCTATGAACTATAACCCCTTTGTCTACTCTTTCACCTGCTAGAATTAGACCTGGATCCTCTATAATACACGTAGTTAGTCAGCATCCCTTGAAGCGCTGAATGGGATGAGCCTTGGGATGGATTAGTCCTTGCAAGATAAGTGGTGCATGAAACAATCCTTACAACTATGATGATTTCTTAATTGCTTTATAAGTGGTTTCACAATGGTATAGGTTATGTATTTTTATGTGTCCGGACGTAGACTTTGGGCTTTCCAACAAGATTTTTCACTGTGCTTGTAAAGTTCATTAACCCAAAGCAGAAGGGCATGTTAATCATGATTCCATATTCACAAGACATAGTGTATAAACATGAAAATGCTTCATAATAAGATGCAACACATGCATAATTCGCTTGATTATTCTGATTTCACTAGTGCAAATATGCCTCGGTCCTAATTAGACAATAAAATCCACAATTCTTTGAATTACAATAAGGGCATTGCATGGGGACTAACAAAATCTCAGTCCTTGGCCTCTATTGCTTATTTCCCAAAATCTAGATCTTACATATGAGTTGAAGTGAAGAGGAGAACAAGAATAGACAAATTATAGAATTAATGTGCTAGATCCTCCCATCACGGGGTCAATATTGTTAGTATCAAAATTACTGATCCTTTTTTTTCATGTTGAGGGTAGCTTATATAGACTTGAAATATCGGGTCACAGTGCTGCTTCTGTGAGCATTACCAGCTCTATTCTGTTAATTAGCTTTGGGCTAGTCTATAATTATTGTTCGTGTTATGATTCATGGGAATGTATCAAATGTTTTTATCCATAAAATTTCGTTCCATTTGGAATTGAAAATTTGTATAATGTCAATCTTGTTAATAAGCCACCCTTCCAGATCTCCACTCGCTGTAGATGTATCAGTTATAACCTCCACTACACAAACGATGACATATAAGTAATTAGGAGCACTTCTTATGTGTATGACTCCCATAAGACGATAACAATGGGAACCATAATGTGACCTATCCTTGTGGTATTTTGCACCCTTGTGACCTAGTTCTTTTTCATAGATCCCCCTTTGTCTTATAATGTATTGTTGGGTCACCCATGGATTCATTGCATCAACCATAAAAATCACACTACCATATATAATAAGTCACTGTCTCAAGGCTGTTACATAAGATGAAAGACTGCTAACCCTACTGCAGAACCAAGACATGAGATAACAAATGCTGGCTAGATGATCAATAAATTTCAATGCTGTTCAAAATTCTTGAGAGATCATGACTGCAGATGAATCTATTAGCCTTGTAGAGATCTATAAGCCTTCCAGGGACTTTCGCACAACAATCCTGAACCAAGAAAAAAAACTCATTCGCTGTTCTTGCAAGGTCAACTTAGTTTCTGCCTAGCTTGAAGTAGGCTGCAAAAAAAATCATTCACTGTTCTTGGAAGGTCAACTTAGTTTCTAAGTGGCATATGAACTCTATCATAAACTTTAAAAATTGTCACCTGAATTGCTCAGTAATTCGTCTTAGCTTCTCTCCCACCACATACATACCATTTCCATTAAAAATTGTCACCTGCATTGCTCAGTAATTCGTTTCAGCTTCTCTCCCACCACATACATACCATTTCCATTGTTCATTGCTACCTTTCTGGCTAGGAAACCATGTATTTTCGATAGGGCTGTTTCATATATGCCGTGTTGATTTCCTTCATATATCAGTTGTCGTATACCTAAGGGCCATTGACCAGTATCGCTGATTCCATGTGTTAATTATTCCTAATGAATTTAAAGAATCCATTGATAGAAAATGCCTGATGCACCTTTCAGGATTTCAATTGTTAATGACCATGTGTTAATTATTCCTAATGAATCTAAAGAATCCATGGATTTCAATTGTTAATGACCATGTGTTAATTATTCCTAATGAATCTAAAGAATCCATTGATAGAAAATGCCTGATGCACCTTTCACGAATTCAATAGTTAATGACCTAGTTGTATCCCTCCTAGATGCAGCCATTGACTAGTATCGTTGAGTCCATGTGTTAGTTCTTCCTAATGAATCTAAAGAATCCATTGTTCTTCCTAATGAATCTAAAGAATCCATTGATATAAAATGCCTGATGCACCTTTCACGAATTCAATAGCTAATGAACCTAGCTCACCAATTAGAAAACAATTGAATGATTTAATATGCTTTTTACTTCATAATTCCTCCTTGTTTGAAGTCCCAAACTGTCCCTGGCTGCAAGGCAGGGACTAGCTGCCTTGCAGCCATCCTTGTTTCACAATATTCCATATATTCCATACCAAACATTGACTCTTACATTTGTCGGTTCAATTATGTTGGCTCTACAAATCATTCACATGGTCTGGTGCAACAATAGTCGCAGAGCGCTCGAAATCCCCACCACGAAGACTTGGGGAATGGATATTTATTTCATGGGCGAGTTCTAATCTTATTTTCATCTATAGGATTTTGAGTGTTAGGTTTATTGCAGATTTATCAACTCCATAACTTATTCTTGATGTCGCCAATTGAAGCTAACAGTTTCAGATTACATCAAGCAGTTCAATTCAATAATAATTGTTTTCATATTATTCAAATAATAAATACCAAATGTTTCAAAATTAGACACAACTTCTATGGACGTTACAATATTCTTTGAATCAACAAGCTCATCATTAACATCGAGCTTTGTAAGACCATCCTCTTCTTTGTATTCACGGAGGTCTTTAAATTTCATGTGTAAAAGGTTTTATATATAATAAAATATTTTATATATAACAATATTTAGTATTTGCAAAATTTTATTTTTTTGAAAAATAATGTTACAACAACTAACATGTTTGAAAATTAAAAGACTAGGCCACCAACAACTAATAGAAGAAAGAAAAATTAGCATAATAATAACTCATATTATTGTCGTTTTAGCTAAGATAAGTAGTCACATTCCATGTACATGTATTATTTGTTTTATGTGTGAAACTCCATTTCTAAGAAACACTATCTGTGAATCATATGGATGGGGTGATTTTAGTTCCTTATGGAATTCTTCCTTGGTTTCATTATGCTCTATTGATAATCTTTCTTTTATAACTAAATTTTTAGCCTTAGCAGTGTCCAAAACAACTCTTGAATCCCCAAGGTTTTCCACATAAAGGGTATTATTTGATATAACTCATACAATACAATACAATAAGAACATGCCAAAGATATTTGGGGATGTTTTTCCCATAATATTTTGACAAAATGTAAAAAATATTCTCCCTAAGTGGCTTTCAATGATTTACGAACTTGTGACCACTTGACTCTAGTCTTATAGGCATATGGCCATATAGCAATAACCAGATGCATGATATTTCCACTCCATTATCCATAATAGAGGGTTGCATGCATCTAATTATATTATATTGAGTAGAAGGTGTTAAAGGAAGATAAAATAGGATCTCAATGTGGTTATTTCCTTATGGCCATATAGCAATAACCACATGCATAATATTTCCACTCCATTATCCATAATAGAGGGTTGCATGCATCTAATTATATTATATTGAGTAGAAGGTGTTAAAGGAAGATAAAATAGGATCTAAATGTGGTTATTTCCTTAGGAGGATACCTGCAATAAAGTATGGGCACCTTTCATTTTTCATATAGACATGCCCCATTAAATATTTCTTGAATTTTCCATATCCAATTTGTCAATAATAAGTGTTTCCATCTATAATTGGAGCCAATTGAGGAGGAGTGTGTCCTAAACTAACCATTCTACTTGAATACACATATCACTTGGCCATTTTCATCTAGCTTTTAATTGAAATTTCAATGATCTCCCATGTATCTTTTCAGAAGCATTCTAATTCCATATATTTTTTTCTAGTACCATGGAATTATGAGTCAAATACCATGGAAAACGTTTCTTAATAAATTGAGACCTTGAAATACCCATTTCAATCATTTTTTGCAAGATCATGATGCTCTTAATATCTAGACAAGTAAACAAATAAGTGCAATGGCTTTCCAGTTCATACATCAAGGGAACTTGGAGAAGGAGTCTACTATGAGTGGTTTGAAATGTAAAAATATTTGTTGCAATTATTATAAGAACACAAAAATGACATGAAATTAACATCTATTTGGTCTTTTGGAGAGTTAGTCCAAACTCCAAAACAAATCAACCCATTTATGTTTTTGGCTAGTGCATATAGCTTCCTTTGGCAATATCGCTTCCCATATCCATCTAAGACTTCCTCAGCAAGGTGTAGGACTCATATAACCTTGGAAATCATTAGAATGTTCATCATTGATAGAGAAGACTATTTTTAGAACATTACTAGTCATGCGAATTAATGGCTTAGGTTCTAGTGTAGCTTGGTTACCTTAAACAATTTCTTTGGAGTATTAAATATGAAATATTATTTTGATTCTATACGTGGCATGTTTCTTTATTTTCTAAAAATATACATGCTTCTTAGAATCATAAGGCTGGGTACATGAATTTTCAATATAACATATTTTAGTATACTTATGTCTTTTAAAAATTTCATACATAATTGAAGAAACCCTTGCCCCAAGGTTGGAATTTACAACCATTTCTATGCACATTAATACAATTTTTTATTTGCTGCACCACTTTTATCCATTTCTTGATGATATTTTAGTGCAGCGAGAACCATATTCCGCTAGACATTGAATAAAAAAATGGTTTTCCTGAACAACTGAAGGTTGCAACAAGTGGATGATGAAATTACTTGGCTCAAGTATGTATCAAACTAGGCTTCTTATACGATAATCAAGTTCTAGTGGGTCACTTATCGAACATTAAAGAAAAATATCGAAAAATAACCCTTTACCTTATTTTGTCCTTTGAAGAAAATTCCTCGCTAGGGAACTATGTCAAAGCATTAGGATGAGGGGTTTTAATAAATATGGTTCCTAAGGATTTAATTTTTTTTTCTTAAACAAGTAAAGCCCTATCTTCCATAGGTATGATCAAAGTGCTAGCATCTAAACATAACAAGATAATAACATGAAATATGAGGATAAAAGACTAAAAAAAAATATTAGCTAACATTCATACTTAATATGAACATATATATGTCATTTGATAAGATTGGAAGTGTACATAATAGCTCAATAACATAACACATCTCAATTATATAGAATCAAATCAATAAGCTACAAATTCATAGTGGTAATATAAATTTATTTTCTATATAATCTACTCAGTGTTGACTATAACATTGCCAAGGGAAATAAGGGAACTTGATTCTTATCTTTCCACACAATTTCAAAATGTTTATATTATTAGGTTATGAAAACATGGGAAAATACTCACATATTAAACAAATATTCCATGTGCTGAAACCATAACCATTTGATTAAACTTTAAAAGTTTCAAACTTTTTCAAAAATACAATTCTGTGTCTTTGCCCAAAAGGCAACCATTCAATCAAATTGATTTCTCATTTTTATAGAATATTCCAAAAAAAAAAATTGTTTCAAAAACTAAATAATAGGATATAATAAATGAAGAAACATATGTCCTTGATATGATCTTGTACTTCCAGTTGTAGTCTTTTATTGTGATTTTGTTGTTATGGTTAATAAATTTGTGAGAGAATTATAACAAGTATATCCCACTCAGCTCCAGATGAATATGTATATGTAATTAATTTCCTATAGTCCGAATCCATTTCATTGCATTTCTAAAAAGTAGGTAAATTCCCATAGTCCTAATCCATTTCATTGCATTTCTAAAAAGTAGGTCTGACAGAAAAATGAGATTTGACTTCACAATTAAGGTAAAAGTCGTCAACTAATTTATTCAAAATTATTTCACCTTTTAAGGGCCGAGTCAAACCAACAAATTTACTATCATCCATTCTACAATCATTCAACTTTTTCTTATATTCCTCTAAATGCATAATTTTCCATTTTAAATCCCAACATGATGGCATGCCTTTTTACTGTAAAATATTGAAATTGGTATTGAATATATCTACTTCAGCTTGTACTATTATGCACTTGACTTTCAAGTATCTTGTAAAGTTTCTCTAAGTAAATAATTTCGATGATCATGAGTGTTCTATAAATAATTCCCATCTCTCTAAGCTAAATCTTTCCTCTTGAATTAAGGAATTTTATGATCCTCTTAACCAATGTTGGTTTATTCCCCAATTCATTTTCAATATCTTGCTCAGTTTTGCTGGCCATATTCAAAATTTCATATTTCCCTCCAACAATTTCATTTTATTCCCATACTTCATAAATAAAAGTAATAATTTATGCCCATAAACTTCTTCTAGCTTCAGCCAAAGGATGAGTATCAATCACTTGTTTACTATACCCTTCTACTTGATTTTGTATAATAATGTTTTTCTAAAGCTCATCATTTATAAAACCATATTTATTTAATAATTCTACCTGATGTTGATTTAATGTTTTCTTTAAACTTTCATTCTCTTCTCCTTTTATAATAAGTGATGATAAAGTCTCTGCCAATTTCTCTGTAGAATCTTATTCTACATTGCAAATTTCAGGATTAGGAACCACCATAGTTGTCTTCTCATACTTTTCTTTGTGAAAAAATTCAACTTTTAATTCTATTTTTTCCATTTTCTTGTTTTGTTCGATCATTATTGAAGGAAACAACTCCTTTTATTTTTCGATAACCTCCAACTCTTGTGTTTGTATGTGTTCAATGACTGGAAAATTGAGCTTCTTCCTAAATGATTGAATTTATGCATCCCTCATCTTCATTAAATCTTGAACTGAATCAACATCATTTGGATATATAACCAAATTTATAATAATTCTCTCTAAAGTTTTATTTTTTTGTGTCTTTGGCAGTACATAAAATATTCTCCCTTTTTAGTCCATCAATCATTTTCTTTAATGCATTTTGAAATTGTGTAAGACTAATTCTTGAGCTTATTAAAGTTTTATATAACATATCCACTATTTTTTAGGGAGATTTATCTAATAAATTGGATGGATTCTTTTTGAATCAAAAGTAAATTTTGCAATTTTATAATATTCTGCAGACTTCGGGTTTTGAGTGTTTGGCTCGAGGGAAGCTAGCTGAAATTATTCTTTTTGAACATCTAAGGCTAATAGTAGCATGCTCTATGTAAATGAGCCTTGTTTCCAAAATTAATTGTAAGTTATGGTTTTAAGTGTTGCATTCCTTTCCTTAATGTCCATAAATTGTGTGGAGATGTCGTGAATAGTGCTTGCAGATGATGATGATTGTTCATTAACTGATGGTAAATGTTATAAATTAAATGTAGGCTCACATGATTTGACCATTTCACTTGATGTAACAATTTCATCTAATATAACATATGAAATTGAAACCTCTACATCCTTTGTTCTTTGTCTCTTTAACATTTTGAATTATGCTCCTTATGATTTCTAACCTAACTATTGAGTATCGACGAAAGATATTTTTAACTAATTTTCTTTCTTGTGAGGAGTTGCTAACATGCTAGGTTTTGAGGGTTATTTTTCCTTTCCTCTACTTAAGATATCTACCAAAGTATCTTTCTCCCAAGTTTCTTGGTTGACATATTGTTCTATTAAAGCCTTTTGACAAATGTATATAGGAAAAAGAACCTTGTTCAATTGTCAAAGATGAAAATTTACCCAAAGGATCATAGTGCCACCTCTCTCCCTTTGAAAAATTCGTCTATTGCAACATATTTTCCACCTCTGATATGTTGCTCTCGTATTCACTACAAATGGCCCAACTTCTTTTTATTTAAAAAGTGAAAGGTGCTTTCTAGGTAGAAGTGAAGTTGATATACATTTAAAATCTATTTGATGAATTCGAGTGCAAAAATCCTTAAGTAGACATGGATCTGTAAGGATCTAACTCACATCCATATAATCTGATTTTTGTAAAACTTTCAAATAGATCCAAATCCCCTAGTTTCATCTCCTCATTGAACTTTAAAATTGTTGTAATCTCTAACAAAAACTTGGGTTTATTGAATCATTTAAGAGACTATAACATATTGATAAAAAATTATTTACAAAATATGAAAAAAAGTATCCTTAGACTGCCTTCTTACTAAGGAAGTCTAATAAATTACTAAAAATACATTTCCCTTTAAACTTTTCTTCTGAAGTTAAATATGAGAAAATTTGTGAGACTAAAAGTATAAGAATATATAAACCAGTACTAACTGATACCTAAATTGCCCAGGAAGGTTTAATTTTATCGATTATTCATTAATAGTATCATAGAGGTATTGACTAAAATTAAAACTAATAAAAGACTAATTTACTGGAGAAATTGAAGATAAAATTCCTAACACATTTTCATTTATAGTTTGATCATCATTATACACTACTAAGCAACAAACCATTAAGACGATTTGTCCTAAAATATCTAGAAATATATTTAAAGGATATGAAGGGTTACTCTATGGAAATTTGGTTGTATCAGACAAAAAGGACTCAAGAAGAGAAGATATTTCATCATGTGTTAATAGTTTGAATAATTAACCTAAATCTTGATCAAACAAAGGTTGAGTTTGACAAGGAAAAATGATTTAAAGAATTTATGAAATAGATTATGGAGTAATATGGAATAAAATAACTCCATCTCTTGATATAATAACTTGTTTTCTACGAAAATATTTCTGAAAAAATCAGATAAATAATTCATGAAAGTGACGAGTTTGAGAAATAATAAACTGAGCAAGAAACAACTCTCATAATAAAAGTTCATTATTGAGGTCTTGGAAACATTGAAAATCCCAAATCCTTGGTTGAAAAAGACGAAAATCACATTTCGTTTCATGAACATAAACTTCTCTATCAATTAAGGAAAATTCATAAATGTTTATCGAAGTTTTAGGAAATGGTTTGGTCTCTTTATAAGTCTTATTTGTCTTCCCTTTTGTTTATCCCATTTTTACTTCAATATATTGTAGAAAGGTTGAAAGAAAAATTCCTGGAGTATGATGAATTTGGTTGAAACTTTAACCTCTAGTTAATTCCGTGTGGATTGAGCTTTAATCATTCTCCCGCTTATGCAAATGAATAATGCCAGACAACAATTCCCTTCAACCTTTTTTAATTCTGAAAATTTTGAGGACACATGGTAGAAATTTTTTTGACAATCCTTTGGAAATTAATGGACATCACTGGGTCCCACTGCCATAGTGGATGTGACACCAAAATTGATGAGAAATTAAACCATCAGTGGAATAGCAGAGGGTTTAGTGGGATTGAAAACCGTTAGTGGGGAGGGGGTGTTGTCTGATATTGGGAGTTGAGGTCAAACATATGAGAAATCGTCTAATTACCGGCCAATGATGAAAATCACTAAAATATGCGAGAATGGCCACTGATAGGGGTGATGGTCTCCAAGATGCACAATACAATTTAGTGAGTGTAAATAAGATGTCTTGGCATTTAACGCTCGTAGAATAATTCAAAAGGGAGCCAATGATGAAAACCCCCAATAAAATACACTAAAACCTACCACTAAGGACCGCAAGTTCCTGGGTATTGAAGTGTTTCTCAATATACTTCCTAGATAATATGTTTACATCGATAAGAAGAGACCTATCAAAGGTAGGTAATGAGGAGTGCTACATCAATTGAGGAAAAACAGGACAATAATGATTGCTTTTGAGATTGTTTAGAATAATGGGGAAAAATGAATCAGGAAAAATATGGCATATGAGTTGATGGTCGATAGACGAATTAGAGAGTACGTGTATCCCTTGAATAATAGAAGGCACGAAACCAGGAAGACCAGGAAAATTAGACTCAAAAACACCAAGAGGTGAGAGAAAAAAATATGCAAGGAAACATAGGTATGAACGCAAGGCTCATAAAACATTAGTGCTCACAAAGAAACTGACAAAAAAGAGGAATATGATGAGAAAGTGCCATCTTTAATGGATTTACAAGATACTACTGCCAAAAATACCTTCAAAATATAGATAGTGGAACCACCAATCTGTTCAATTTTTCCCAATATGTTTAGGTTTAGCGATTCCAGAAAGGGTAAACTCGAGAGTCTTTTCATATTTAGAGAGTCTAAAAAATTCATAAAGATGAATCCAAGGGTTTCCTTTGTCATGGTTGATGTCTGGGTGCTGCAAAGGGGTAATAATATACCCAACACAGTTCCTTTTCCAAAATTAGTCCATTGAGTCCAGTTAAAGTGAGAAACCTATGATCAATAGTTGTATTCCTCATTTTGTTATGAGTATGAGGGGATGATGTAAACTCGATAATATTTGTAAAATCTGTTAACCAAGTCAAACAAAGAAAACTCGTAGTATCTTTTTCATTCTTAAAGGGTGAGAAAAAGAGAGAAAAAGCATTGGTCGAATATATTTCATATACATTTTACGAGCCCAAAATAGGCAAATCTGGGGTTTTTAGTTTAACGAGAGAGAAAATTCCCTAAAAAGAATTCTCAATCCAAGTCAATGCTTGTTAATTATGTATAAAATCACTTAAAAAACATTTGATAATATAAAATCATTTGCAAAATAGTTATTAGGGGCATTAGAAATAAAAACAAGGAAAGCATGCTCATAAATGACAAATAATGGGTTGAGTCATACCTCCAAAGTGTTATAAATAAGCACTTTGGTCTTGATTTGCACTAGGTTGAGTTGGTGGGAACACTTGGAGAAGAAAATGGAAGAGACCTTCCACAAATTATTGTGAGCAATTTGGGAAACCATTTGAATTCTAGTTAATTCCAGGTAAGAGCGTTGATCCTAAGCTAACATTTGATTCCCTAAATTTTTATTTTCACCAGTTATTTTAAGTTTTAAGACTTTTTCCTAGATTTCTTGGCTAGGTAACGCGATCGCCTAGGCCAATAGAGTGCGTTAGCATGCCCTTCCTGAGTGGGAAGGCCATGTTATCATGCCCTGTGAGATAAAAGGAGGCCACGTTAACTACCCAAACATAATGATAAATCAAATTTCTCCATTTGTAGGGTTATGCAACCAACAAAAATTAACTAAGTGTTTCTATGATGCAGGGGTCAACTGATAAAAATGAGCCTTTGGAGAGAAATATCCCATGACTGAGAGTAATTTCAAATTTTAAATGATCTAACATGCTTGGCCAATTTGAGACAATGTGATTTACTCAAATACACTAGACTTGATCTAATGATGTACTAGGAGGATCTCTTGGCATGGATAATCCAACGGTGGGAAGAAACACAAGGGGTATTCAGGATGTGGTACCATGAGCTCTCATTTGAGTGATATGACATTTATTTCCTCAATGACTTGTCGAGTAGAGGTGCACGAGAAAATTTAACTAGAGGGAGACCAAATCCAAGAACCACCATTGATTTGATCGTCAACCATTACACACGAGGTAGTCATCTCCTTACTAACAAAATTTCAGTGGAAAGGGTGGCAGAAATACCATTGAGGCCCATACTATGGATGATAGTTTGACTGGAAGCAACTAAGAGCCAACATGTGGCTATTAAAGCTCAGATGCTACTGGCATTAGACTGTCTGCAACCACGGGTGTTTAACTGCTGTGAAAGTGTTCTCCATCGAGTTAAAGTAGAGTTGATAACTTACAAGACTCGAGCATAAAGAGAATTTTAGTATGGTACACTTTATTTTCTCCTTTATGCTATAGAGGGTGCCCATTCTATGGCCAATGGTGAGTATATCCATAGTAGGTCTGAGGGAGCCTAGGCAAGATAGGTGGGAAACCTTAGTACCTCAAATAGGAGGTGGACCTCTCAAACACTATTTTGATGATTACTTATTTGACTGGATTCAAGGCTATATTCCCATGATTGAGGACTTCCCATATACTAGGATGAACTTTTTAGGGGATCCAAAGTTGATTTTTCCACATGACACACAGTGGAGGCCAATAGGTAAGAAGACGAATCTGTGACAAAAGTATTTTTTGACCTTAAATTTTATGCAATTTTGTTTTGATTTAGGGTGATAATTATCCGACATGAGACTTGTCATGACACATATGTGGCATTTGTTCTTCCTGCTAGTATACCTCAACATGCAAGGTAATATGAGTAGTTACGTGGGGTTGGAGAAGTAGCAGGGGCCACAAAAACTACTAAAAAGGGATATGACACACAGATTCTTCGCGAGATTGCAAGGAACCTTGAAGGTATTAGCATGGGTGTGTAACTTCTTCCCATGAGAGAGATACGTATCCATTTTCAGTGGCACATAGTGGGTGTACCAGAGATATTTTTGGTGCCTCTTATTTGCTAGGATTGTGATCTGTTACCATGAGCAACAAGTGGAGTAGGAGTAGAGGATAAATGATAGCCATAGGGTGCCAATGAAAGACTTAACGAAGACATTTTGTATAAAACACTGATTTTTTGGGGAATATTTTGGATCTAAAAGATTGGAAAACAATCTCTCTCTCTCTCTCTCTCTCTCTCTCTCTCTCTCTCTCTCTCTCTCTCTCTATATATATATATATATATATATATATATATATATATATATATATATATATATATATATATATATATATATATAAAAGTGATTTTTGGTGTATTTGATGTTTTTAGTGTAAATTTTGCAATGAAAAGGTACATACATGCATGCAGCTAAAAATAATATGAAAGATGAAAATATAATACATAATTTCCTAACGAATCATATAACACATTAGATTCTCTTGGAATGTGTTCATAAGTAAGACACTCAAAATGATGTTACAAAAGCCTAACTCTTAAAAAATGATGCAATAAAATTGAATTACAAATGTGATAATGATTGTTAAAGTGCATAACAAGTAGCTAGGAGTCTAACCTGAACACTAAATTTGAGATGTCGAAAGATATAACCTCCATAAGGAGTTCGATGATGGAGATACACTCAACAATATTATTGGTAGCATGACCATGAAAGACGCCTCCTAAACTAAGTAGCTCTAACTTAGGTTTATAAAGAACCCAAGAAATTGATGCAATGTATTATGTGTGATGACTGGAAGCATTTGCATATCTGAAATATGACAAGAGTGAAGTGGACATATATGAAAAATAAGACACATGCATGAGACAAATAACCAACTATAGTGGAAATAAATTAGACATGCCAAAAATAAACAAAAAATATATACATAAAATTACAAAGCATATAACTAGTGTAACACTAGATAAAATAGTTTTTGAAATAGAGATCGTTGTAAGGATCATCGATCTAGATTCTATCACAGTCTTGAAGTTCATAGGCTTATTTGAAAATAACCTTAGTGAACATATAAGGACCGATCCACATTTTATATACATAAAATTACAAAGCATATGCCTAGTGCAACACTAGGAAAAAAACTTTTTGAGATAGAGATCATTACGAGGCTCAACGAACCAGATTCCATCATAGTCTTGATGTTCACAGGTTCCTTTGAAAGCCACCTTAGTAATAATATAATGACTAGTCCACATTGGTTGAAGTGTTCCTGCCCCCAAGAGGTCACACTTTTGATTGGAAACTAAAACATGATCGCCCTCTTGGTAAGAACAAGGTTTGAAAGTACATTTTTCATATTGAGATTTGAATCAATGTTTGTGCACTTTGAGATCTAGTGCAACATCTCAATGAGTCTCGTCCAAATGATGTAGTGATATCAAGTGCTCCTCTTCGACAATAGTACTGGGTAGGATTTCAACAACGAGTTTTATTTATGGAATCTAACACTTGATTGGAAGGAATGCTTCCATGTCATAAAAAAGTTGGAATGGTGTAAAGCCAATAGTTTTCTTAAATAAAATTCGATATGCCTAAAGTGTAGAGTATAAAATTCCATGTCAGCTAGTTTTTGATTACTTGCGACCTAGCAGATCATGGTATTAAGGATGTCGTTAATGGCTTCAACCTGGACATTATCATGTGGGTAGTAGGAAGATGAGTGATCTTTGAAAAAACCTTGTATAGAAGTTAAGTGCGGCATCATGTGATTGTGGAAGCGGGAAACATGGTATGTAATGACTATGTAGGGACCCACGACACACCTAAGTGACAAGTAACTTGAGTGAATAGGAATAATGTGCCAGCTTCTCCATCAGTCTTGTAGGTAGGAATGGCTTCAACCCATTCTGTGAAGTAGTCGATCATAACAAAAATGAAATCGTGAATATTAGCTGAAGTGGGATTATAGGTGAAAAATCTTATTCCTCATTTAATGAAAGGTATGACAACAAATACTGGGTGAATGGGGAAAGGGGGCAAGAGTAACATTGCTAGACTGCAATAGTGTAATATTTAATTAAATTCGTCCATGCACGAAAGGTGACTACCAGATGCCCCGGCATGGAAGTCATTAAAGATGTGTTTTTGTTCATCATGGGTGAGAAAACATTGAAGAACTGGTTCATTTCCATGAATATCTGAGGTATCGTTCAACACTAAGTAGTGATTAGCTTGGTGGTGGATGTGACGATAGTCTTCTTTCAATGGATCTGGACAGAATCGTTGAGTCTAAAGATACATAAGGATATATCCATACCATGAGTTAGAAGAGTCATCTAGATAGACATATTCATCTGGCATAAGGTCATGGACTACTTCATCGGTTTCGACTCCAGGAAGATCTGACAATATCTTGGTGAAGACTAAATATTTATTCGACTTGGTGGTGGTCAATAACAAATAAACTTGCTGGAGGATGACTATCCACTTATAAAACTTACCTTCAATAATATGATGAGATAAAATATGAATCATGGGATTCTCCATGGAAATGAGAGTATTCTGACACAGAAGAATATAATGTCGGAAGCAGTTGACAACATAGACTACTGCTAGTGAAAGTTTCTCCACATGTGAATACCTTAATGCAGGTTCAACAAGACCTTTCTCAATGTAATAGACCACATTACAACTGTCATCATCATCATCTTGAACCAAGACCATGCCTATAGAGGATGGTGAGGTTGCAACATATAATAAAATGTCGAACGAGAAGATAAGAGGGCTCAGAAGTGGGGTTGAAGTTAGTGCTTTTTTGAAGGCATCAAACAATGATTTTTCTTGGTCATCCCAAAAGAAGGGAACTCCCTTCGTCAGTAAGCGCATACTACCTTTCATTAAATTGGCATAGTTAATAATGAAACAACGTAAGAATTTTTCCTTCCCCTGCAAAATTCGGAGTTGAAGTAGGGATTATGGTATGGGAAATTGAGTAATCACCATAACCTTATTGGGATCAAGTCATATCATGTGTTTTGATAAAATGAACCAAAGTATGTGCCCAGATTCGACAAAGAAAGCACACTTTTGAGGATTCAAACATATATACTAGAACATACACTTAAGGAAGATAGCTCAGAGATGAGCTAGGTGTTGTTCCCTAAGTTTGGAATGAGCGGGAAGGTCATCCAAGTAGGCTTGAAAAATATGTCTGATATCATGAAAAGCGTAGACCATTTCCCTCTGAAAAGTGGTGCTTGCATTTTAAGACTGAATGGAAACTTGCTGTATGCTAAGGTGCCCTAAGGAAAAATAATGGTAGTTTTATGTTGATCGATCGGTTTGATAGTAGTCTAGTTATAACCCGAGAAGCCATCCATGAAGGACAATGATTCAAATACAGTACAATCATCGATAAAATGGTCAATGAATGAGGTATGCTAGTTTTCTTTGGGACAAGAAGTGTTCAAATCATGGTAATTGACACATACGTAGATGGTACCCTATTTTTTTTCAACGGTAACTATATTAGATACCCATTCTGTGAGGGGAACATTATATATGAAACCATCGCTCAACAAATTTTTGAGTTTTATCTTGATGGAAGTTTTCTTTCAAGGGTATATTGGCCAAATTCTTTGCCGGATGGGCTTGGAATTCAAGTAAGTCTTGATCTCAGGCTAAAAAATATATACATCTAAATTGGAAATTTCCTCATAAGACCAAGAAAAAGCATCGTGGAACTCCTTCAATAGGCACGCGAAGCTTTAAATCTCCTTAGGGGTGTATTCAGGTATAATATGAATGTTTTCCATGATACTTGTCTTGGTTGAGATGTCGATATGTAAATTATTTGAAAGATTAACTAAGTAACCATCTGCATTGATGTCATGAATTGTCATGTAGGTGGAAGGAACAATATTAGGCTAGTCAAGAGGCAGGATTTCTAGAGAGTTTGATCCAGGTGGATATTTGTGGCCACCCACCTATTCCACTCGGGGCCCCACCATTTTTTCTTACGGTTTTTTAGTTTCCTTAATTGTAGCACAATTCACTATTTTTAGTAGTTTTTCAAGTCCTGAACTTCCGGAGCCATTTTGAGGCCCTAAATGACTTTTTTTTTGGGAAAAATGGGAGCAACATGCAAGTTCCTTTTATGTTTCTCACATAAAAATTTGTAGTCTTTGGATAGATCTTTCTAACGAGGTATTGTGCATGTCAAACAGAGATCGTATCTCAAAGTTACGTCCCCAAGAAGTTGATGTACCAATTTACCCAAACGGGGCCCATAGTTTTGGCGCTTCATCTCCTAGGGTTATGTTTTTGTATGTTTATGGTTTTCCATTGTTTCTCAATAATAAATAGGCCATAGAACCTCATTGTAACACATTTCATAGGCCTGTGGGCACCACATCTCTTCTCAAAGATAAAATACCAGTGCCCTAGCTATTTATTTCCATTATATCTACAACAATTTCATTTGAACATCAAGTATAATAAGGGAAACACCAATAATGTTGCAGAGTTCCTTAGCCGACCACCGATCATGGCGCTGACCACCATTCTCAAATCTTGTGGGCACGAGATTTCTGATTGGCTGCTTCTCTACAAGAGTGTTCCAGAATTCGGCCACACATACAAGACACTCCTCTGAGGGTACGCAAGTTCCAAATTTTTACCTCCAGGATGAACTGCTATGTCACCTTGGACACCATTTTGTCCCTTAAAGTGAGCATGCCAAGATGATTTGGGAAGCACACTACAGTTAATTCACTGGGAATTTTGGGGTTGAGAAAAAAGTGGCAGTACTACAGAATTATTTCTATTAGATGAACCTTTGACAAGATGTTGGGAAGTACATCAGATCCTGCATTTCTTGTACCATTGAAAAAATGACCATCAAGAAGAAAGGCCTCTATACCCTGCTACCTACCCATATTCATCCTTGGGAATCCATCTCCATGGATTACATGTCAGGCCTTCCTTCTACTAAGCATGGAAACGACTTTTTTTTCGTGGTCGTCGACAGATTCTCGAAGATGGCCATTATTTCGGCATGTAAGAATAATATCATAGTAGAAGCCACTGCTAAACTCTTCTTTGAATGAGTGTGGGTGCACTTTTGGATCCCACATTCTATAATCTCAGATCGGGATAGCAGGTTCCTCAACACATTTTGGTCCAACCTCTGGTCAATGCTGGACACCAAGCTCACCAAGTCCACGGCTTTCGATCCCCAAACTAATGGCTAGGCAGAGGTCGTCAACAGATGATTGTACACATTATGCGCATGTACAATTCAAAGAATCCACGCACATGGGATGATATCCTTCCCTATATACAACAAAATGATAACTGGGCTCTCCATAGCTCAACCAGCCACAACCCCTTTCAGGTGGGCTTGGGGTTCCAACCACTATGTCCCATTGACGTAGCTATGCCATTTGTGGCTACTCAGGCCAATTTGGCTCATGTGTAATCTGAGGCTGAAAAAGCGAACAACTTCATTAAGCACATTTAGCACATCCACCAATAGGTTCATGAAATATTGGACAAAGCCAATGCTAAGTACAAGCAACGACATGATCAACATTAGGTGCCACACAACTTCCAGGTGAGCAACAAAGTGTGGCTACATTTGCAGAAGCAATGCCTCAATGGACCCCACTGCAAGCTTCGACTGCTCCGATATGGGTTGTACACCATCACCAAGGCTATAGGGAACAATGCCTTTGAGGTCAGTATTCCACCATTCCTTGGTCTGCACCCAGTATTCAATGTGGACCGTCGTCGGCCCTACTTCCCACCTCTACTGGACACCTCCGACATTGCAGAGCAACTCACACCAACAGAGTTAAACCCAAACTACATGGAACAGGCCACCATAGATTGTATCATGGACATTCAAATCAAAAACACTCGCCAGCAGAAGATCCAACTGTATTAGGTCGTCAAAGCTAGCCAAATCTTGTACCAAGGCAAGTTGTTCACCAGGGACCAAGTTCAGTAGATGTTTCCTCATCTCATGGAGGAACTCAACACAATGAGAACCATTGCTTCCTAAGGGGGGAGGAGTGATCGAGGTGGATATTGGTGGTCACAAACCTATTCCACTTAGGGCCCCACCATTGTTTCTTTCAGTTTTTCAGTTTCCTTAATTGTAGCACATTTTACTATTTTTAGCAGTTTTTCGGGTTCTGAACTTCCAGAGCCGTTTTAAGGCTCTAAATGATGTTTTTTGGGAAAAATTGGAGCAAAATTAATGTTTCTTCTATTTTTCTCACATCAAAAGTTGTAGTCCTCGGATAGATATTTCTAACAAGGTATTGTATGCATCAAACAGAGATCGTATGCCAAAGTTACATCCCCGGGAAGTTGATGTACCAATTTACCCAAACGGGGCCCATAGTTTTGACGCTTCATCTCCTAGGGTTAGGTTTTTGGATATTTATCATTTTCCATTGTTTCTCAACAATAAATAGGCCCTTGAGCCTCATTGTAACATAGTTGATAGGCCTGTAGCCACCACATATCTTCTCAGAGATAAGCTACCAACACCCTAGCTAGTTTTTTCCATTCTGTCTATAAACAAATTTCAGTTCTTTGATATTAAAGAAATGAAGTGTTATATCCACTTCATTTTTGTATTTATAGTTATATGTGTATTCTGTTGCATTTCTGCATAAATTTGAATCAGATTTTGTGTTCGAGTTAGATGGGTAAGAGACTGGGACGCGTTGATGAAAATAATCCTAGTTCCTAGTTCGAAAGAAAATGAAAAAATTATAAAATCAAGTGTATTGTCTGGGTTAATGAGAATGGATGCATGAGATAGAGATAACTTAACTTTATTAAATGACTTATTTGCTTCCTCATACCATTTTACTTGAGTATCTTTCTTCAACATATCAGTAATTCGACTTAAATGTTCAACAAGATAGGGAACAAATCTTCTTAGAAAATTAATTTTACCATTGAAAGATTGAATCTCCTTTTTGCTCCTAGGGTAATCTAAATTCTGAATTTCTTCAATCCTTGAAGGATCTACTCTTATACCATTTTTAGATATAATATGCCCCAACAGTTTCCCTTCTTCCATAGCAAAGATGCTCTTCTTTGGATTTAATGAAATACGAGACTTTTTGCACTTTTGAAAGACTATATTTAAATGTTGCAAATGATGTTCATCTCTCTTTGAGAAAATAGTGATATCCTCAAGGTAAATAACCAAAAACATATATTTTTCATTGGCAAAAGCAATACCCATTGGTCTTTGAAAAGTTTCCCCTACATTCTTCAAACCAAAAGGCATTTTGGCATACATGAAAGTACCCCAAGGTGTGGAGAAAGTTGTTTTTTCTTGATCATCTGGGTGGACAAGAACCTGATTGTATCCTGAGTATCCATCTAACAAAGAAAGTTTGGATGATCCAACTACCCTTTGCAGAATTTGATCCATTTTTGGTAGTGGATAATTTTCTTTTAAAGATACTTTGATCATATTTCGAAAATCAATGCACACTATATTTTCTCCTGTCTTCTTTCTCACAGGTACTAGATTAGACATCGAGTCTGAGAAACGAATAGGAACAACTATTCCAACAGTGAATAATCTATTTACTTCCTTATAAATAGAAAGCAACAATTTGGGATTCATCCTTCTAAGATTCTAGCGAAATGGTTTTTGATCTGGCTTCAAAGGAATAGTGTGATGAATAATTCTTTTATCATAGACCTTGAAATCTGAATATTCCCAAGAAAATACATCTTAAAATTGAGACATAAATACTACATACTTAGTTTCATTTCTGGACTCAAGGATTTTGAAATCTGGACCATCTTTGGCTATTCTGAAGTGCCAAGATTTAGATCTTCCACTCCCACCTCTGTTGGTGACATATTAGGCTTCCTTGCAACATCATCCTATTCAAAACGTTCTTCCAAAGGTACAAAACCTCTTGGAATAGAATTATTCCTAAGTTGTAGTACTTGCATATCTGTAGCATGAATTTCTTGGTCATCTATTTGGCCATTAATGAATTCTTCTTCTGTTTGTAGGAAGTTATTCATTTGCTCATGATTTTGAAACACTTGCCAATATTGAACATCGTCAGGGACATCAGGGCGATGTTTGACATTTATTTCATATTTTTTATTTGGATACAGTGGAATTTTGAACATACTAGGATAAGTAGCAAGAGAATCAACAATAACATTACTGTTTCTAGGGATTAATGACAAAGTATATTCAGGAAATGTTTTAAGGATATCTAGGATTGCATTTCAGTAAGTTCTCATTCTGGGATGTTTGGCTTGGTACACTCCTTTGACTTTCTTGATAACTAACTCGAAGTTTCCATATACAAAAATTTTCTTTGCACCAAGCATTTTCAAAAAATTTAGCCCAACAATTAAGGTTTCAAATTCAGCTTCATTAGTTTTGTAGTGAAATGCTACTTTATAGGAAAAAATTCTAACATTTGGAGGGATATCCAATGATTGATCAATTGGGATGTAAATCCATATTCCAATGCCAACACCTTCTTTTCCCATAGCTCCATCAAAATCCATAGTCCAAAGACTATTTTCTTCATCTGGAAGGTGTATGGGGTCATGTCTTTAATTCAAAAATGTTTGGCACTATTTTACACAATTATGTCTCTGCCAATTCTAAAACAGAATTTGATTTTTATTTTATTTTATGATTTTTCTTCAATCAAAAACTCTGAAGATGCTGAGCATTCTTCATTGAATAAAATAAAATATTCTAAATCTGTATGTACATCATGAGTGGGATGATTATTAGGCTTCTCTTTGGTACTCATCATATACTTCATCTTACTTTCTCTGTAAATTTTCTTGAATTTTCCAAAGATAGAAATTGTTGCATATGAAAAGTCAAGTTGTAATGTTCCTCTAAGCTTTACTCCCCATGATCTAGAAAGTAGCATTCCATAGCTAGGTGGGATGTCAACCACAACAACATCCATAAGGACATTCTTGGCTGGAATTTGTTCTAATGGGACCACTAAATCCTTGAAAAGACCAAGCTGGAATTTGTTCTAATGGGACCACTAAATCCTTGATAAGATCAAGAAATTTCACCCTCCCTGAATCAAATGAATAGAGGTCATGGTAAGGTCTTGTGATTCCTAGCCCTAATTTGTCCATAATGGCTTTAGGCATGAGGTTATGGGATGCTCTAGAGTCAAGAATTTCATTGTGAAGAATAAAATCATGGATCTTGAGGCTTAAGTAAAAGGGAGTAACTTCACTATATTATGATTTTCCATCAAAATCAGGAACAAAAAGAAGCTCAGGATGATCATCAATCAAGTTAACCATATCAGATGTTTGATCAACTCTAAGAAACTTAGTAACTTGAAACTTGTATTGATCATTCTTCATTATCTCAGTTAGAGGAATAGAAACCTTCAGTTTAGCAATTTCATTTTCAAGGGAAAAATGAGAATGATGTTTATCTACCTCTTTTAATGATGTGTATTTATTTTTAGGCAGTTATTTGGATGAAGAATATTTCTTCTATCCTCCTTCTTGAAATTCTTGATCTTTTCTTTGATTGCTGGTGGATGCTTCATTAGCTTTAGGAGAAGTAGAAGCAGCAGGTGATTTTACTTTACTTATGTTTGGTGCAGCAGATTCTTTTTTCTGAGTATTGGTTTAAGAGCTCTGCTTCTTGTGATTGGCAACTAGAGGAGAATTTCTACTCCTCAAACCATAATGCATTTGAAATTGGGTGAGGGAATTTTGATATCCTCTCTGATAATCTTCAGTGCACATTAAGTATTCATTTGTCATGGAATATTGTTGGTCTTCTGATGCACAAATTTCTGCAGAATATTGATCTTCTTCAGTGAGGAAGAAAGGTTGTTGATTTTCCTCAAAAAAGTGGTTTTCCCTAGAAATTTCTTCTTCATCATCTTCATCAGGGCCTTCAATATAGTTTTGTTGGAATTGTGTCCAAACTTGCTATTGACTTTGTGGATCCTAACCCCTCAGTTCCCTTTGTTTAATCTTTTATTGGGGTTGCTAATTTTGATCCCTGAAATTGGGATTTCTTATGGAAGGTTTAGCTTGTCAATCAACACTGGACATCTCATCCATCATTTTATCCATGGCTTTAATCAAAGTATCAATTTTTCCTTCTGATGAAGTGGATGTTTCTTCTTTTATTGTGACTCTTTTCTCTGTTTTGACCTCAAAATTTTTAATAATTGGATTTGCCTCTATACTCACTGCATTTCTTCCAAAGTTGATGGGTTTCTCTCCCTCAGCTGATAGGACATGTCAGGGTCAAAACCATTAGGATAATGGAGTAAAGAAAGGCCCAGGGGTGGTTTAATATTATTAGGAATTGAATCATATATCTTATTAAATCAAGTTGTGAATTCTTTGACAGACTCATTTGTATTATTTTTAGTGCGTTATATTTAGCTAGGATTTGCAGTGGATTTTTCTTCTCTTCCCATTTTGCCATGAATAATTCAATTAGCTTTTGTGAGGTGCCAATTGTACCAGCTCCAAGAGAGAGAAACCATTTATTTACTTCTCCAGAAAAACTTTGAGAAATAATACACATCTTAGCATCAACATTGTCTATTTCTTCAAGGTTTATAAAATAAGTTACTTTAGCCACATGCTGATAGTCTGTGATTTCTGATGTTCCATCAAAGAGAGGTAGCTTTTGACCATAATTTTGAGATAGAGCATTAAGCTGGCCTGGTAGAATCAATGGAGAAAATATGGCCATGTTTAATGGAGGAGGTGGTGGAGGTGTGAATTGTGATGTGGATTGAATAAAATTTTGTAAAGGTAAAGATGGAATGAAAGGAGGAACAAATGGTGTAGCTGTATGAGATGATGGGGTAAAAGAAGTACCAGAAGCCTGTTACTGATATTGAAAATAGGCCTTTTCAGATGTTTCTTGAAATTTGTCTGCTAAGCCTTTAAGTTTATGGAAATTCGACCAAACTTTAGTATCAGTTTCAGACTCGAAGGTTATAAAAAATGGTGTAAAGACTCAAAATCAAAAGGGTCAAAAGTAGCTTCTAAGAGAAACGTTTTGGACTTGGTTATAATTAAAGATTTTTCAGATTCCGAAGAGAAAGCCAAATCTTCTAAGACAAACCTTGTAGGTAGGGAATTTGATTTACTCAGTGGAGGAAAAGCTCTTCCCGATTGTCGAGACTTAATTTTATGTTTTCTCAAAATACTTTCAGGATTGTATACCAGTGGTGATGCATTAGGGTCAGGGTTTGATTTGGTATATATTTTGGGAGCTAGCTTAAGATTTGAATTATATGTTTTGGCTCAGGTTTTGACTTCAACTTGTTTAGAAAAACTTTCCCAGGGAATATTTAACAATCGTTCCCCGACAACGATGCCAGAAATGTTATCACTTTCCTCAAATTCCTAGGCTGAAAATAGGAGTGAAGAAAGGTAACCACAAACCAACTTTTAGCTAGGTAGCTAGCCCTACCTAACCAGAGAGGGCTTTCTCTATGTCACTTTTTTAAAATATCCAATTTTAGGCTGAGTACCGGATTTTAGGCTAGATATGAGTTAATATATTTGTTACACACATATGGTGTATGAGAATATAAAACACACAAATATGAAAGATAGGCATTCGTTGCATATATTATTCACCATAGATGTACATTTATAATAAAATGGTGTGAATCTTGGATTCATCTTCCAAGGTCACTTGGACTCCTTTGTGACTGTTCGCCTTCCACACCTACCCATAGAGGATTAGGTGTTCAACATTCCCCCCTTTAATTAGAAGGGGTATGTGTGAGTCCAAGAATAGAGTTGTAATACAAATCTGCAAAGTATGCATGGTAGCACTTAGGCTGAATCAACTCTCTAAAATGTTGTCATAAAGAGGTGGCTTAAGGATGACCACCAACACTGGAACGCAACACTTATTGCAGTTCCCGAAACTCTTCCAAAGCTGGCAAGAAGCTGAAGTCTTCTGCTAGAGGAAGTGTTCTAAAAGAGGAATAATATCAACCTTGCATGGATGGTTTAAGGCTATCCACCAACCAAAGGCATGCTCATGGGCATCCGTGTCTCTGGCTACAACTCTAAATCTGGAACGACAGGTTGTGGCTCAGGCTCGCTTGAACTGTTGTGTCTCTGGCTATAAATCTGAATCTGGAATGACGAATTGTGGCTCAGGCTCGTTTGATGTAGCATCAAAGCTTGTAGATGACCACCATTTTCCCCCCTATCAGGTACAAGGTGATATGATGGCGAAAAATCAACTGCAAGATTGTTCAATATTCTAGAACAAGTTCTAACATATGTCTTAAACATCTTCTTGGTTGTTGATGCCCATTGCCAAGAAGCGATCCATCCAAGATGAATCTTTGTTCTTGTAGGAGGCTTGTTTTTGAAGCATCTGTGTGAAGAATGAGTGTGCCGACCACAGTGCTTGCATGGGTGAAGATCAAAACAGTGATCTTTCATATGGCCAAAGCGATCACAGTGTTGGCATTTTACAATCTATTGTTGTCGTTGTGGAAGTGGAGCAGGATCTGAAATAGCTAAATTTGAACTGTCATAAAGGAATCCGGCACTTTGAAATTGAATGGGTTTGGAGTAGTTCGGAATATGAAAGGACAATTCCTTGTCATATCCAAGACCAGTTTTGTGTTTGTTGTGGACAAGCTCTACCCAAGGTCTAATGATGGGCTTGGGAAGTGCAGACTAAGTTGTTGGATCTGCATGCAAATCTGCTCTTGTACAAGGAACTGAATGTGAATCGACTGCAACTTTATGTTCTTGCTTCTGATGGGAGTCCTTCTCAATTTTATGAATAGAAACGGGTTCAAAATGATGACTCTTTTGCTAAAGTTCATCTTTCTAAAGCTGAGACTCCAACTGCAAAAACTCAATCTTGTCTTGTGAATCTTGCAAGCAAGTTTGAATATTAAAAAGAGCGTTCTTGCTCATTTTTACCATATCATGAACAATGGAATGAATGAGGTTATGCAACAACTCTAATGCATCATTGATTTTAGCCATTTTTCTCAACAACTCAAAGTTACACTTCAATCACTGACTGCAACTATGAACTAAGAAGCAATACCACTCACAATGTCAGTACAATACAATGTCACTGTAAAATATTTCGTAAATGTGTAGCAAAAACCACTGTGCAATAACCCTTTAAGGAAAATTATTTCTCTCTTCTTCAAAGAACTGTTTTACACCAATAACTCTAATTCAACAAAAAGATATTCACAATATTGGATGCTTCACTATCGATGAGTAGATGGTCTTGAGCTTGCTATATTACCTCACAATAAAGACGAAGGAAAATTCCAAAAAAATCTTTGTGGCAAAACAATGAGTGAATTTATGATGCCACTGCTATTTTGAAAATGATGACCAAATTTCAACATTTTCCTTCACATTGTTAATATATTTCAGAGAGTCACCCTTCTATACATGCCACTAAACTTGGTCACGTTTTCATAATAGAGAAACATACAACAAAAACTTCACTCTTCACTATATAGAAAATCCATATATCCATCAAGGGCCTTCCCATGTACAAAGTGAGATATATCCATATATTTTCACCCTTCTATAATTTTTTTTTTTTTTTGAAAAAAAAAATTTGGGGGGAAAAACAGAGGTATTATCTAGGGGAGGTGTTTTATGGGGGAGGTGTTTACTGGGGGAGGTGAAACTATAAAAAAATTGTTATTATGAAAAATTGGTATTTTGGCAGAATGAAAAAAATTGCAGAGAATCTGCATGGGAGGGCTATTGATGAGGGGCGGGCATGAGCAAGAAGTGCAGGTGAGGGGTGAGTTGCGTGAGGGGTGGGGATCATGAGAGGGGAGGTCGAGTGGTGAGGGGATGGGGAGGGGCATGGAGCGAGGTGAGGGGAGGGTGAGTGTTGAGGGGAGGGGGAGGAGCGTGGAGTGAGGTGAGGGGAGGGCTGGGATGGGGAGAGATGGAAGGGGAGGGTAGAGGGGTCGGGGGTGAGAGGGAGTAGAGTGTGGGTTGAGAATGGAGTGTACAGGGGGTGGGGATGGGGATGGGGAGGGGAGGGCAGAGTGTTTAAGGGCATGGGTAGGTCGAGTGTTGAGAGGTGGGGCGTGAGGGCCGAGTGCTGTGAGGGGATGGGTGAGGGCCGAGCGCTGTGAGGGGATGGGTGAGGAGCGGTGCGCTATGAGGGGGATGGGTGAGGGTGATGGAGTGGGTGAGGGGCCCAAGCGCTGTGAGGGGATGGGTGAGGGTCGAAGGACGAGGGGAGGGAGGTGAGGGAATGCTGCAAAAATTTAACTGTTTTAAAAAAATTTGTAAACTGTGATCATAATTTGATCAGAAATTGCACACCAGCAGAAATTGCACAGTGGTGTGCAGAAACAAAATTAGGCAGAATGTGCAGAAAAATAATTTCCCACTTTCAACACCAAGAATACTAGGAGCAGTGAGAAAACCTGTAGAGTTTAAAATGCACAACACTGCTCTTCACAAAAATAGTTTCTGAACATAGAAAAAATGCACAGTGTTTTTGTTGAACGCAACAAAATAATTTCTGAATGCTGCAAAAATGCACAGGATTTTTGCAGGTTTACATAGGCCACAAAAAACAAGTGGCTCACACAAGATGAGATGGTTATGAACGTATCAACTCTGATACCATGTTAAACACACACATGGTGTATGAGAAGATAAAACACACAAATATGAAAGATAGGCATTCGTTGCATATATTATTCACCATAGATGTACATTTATAGTACAATCGTGTGACTCTTTGATTCATCTTCCAAGGTCACTTGGACTCCTTTGTGACTGTTCGCCTTCCACACCTACCCATAGAGGATTAGGTGTTCAACAACATTTTGAAATTTGTTTAATAATTTGTTGGCTGGATAAAAATTATGATCAGTGAAACTAAATATGATTTCTAAGACTGAATTGCAGAGAACAGAGTGAGGCAAGATAGTAAAACTATATGAGCACATTTAAGTTTTCATTTGTGTATAGTGGTAGAAAAAGGCAGGGGCCTAAATGAGCATTTTACTGAATTCATTCATCAAAAGAAAAGACACATTTGTAGAAATATTAATAAACAAAACATATAACTGATCTCTGTTTATAAACTAAAAATATTTTCACATAGAAATTGAAATGGAAATGAAATAACAGAGATAAAAGCACAGTGCTCAAAAGAAATACCACATGAATCTCACAATATTTACTGCAACTTCTTTGATTTCATTAAAATATACAATAGCTCCAAAGTAATACACAAAGTCTCAGAAAACTCAATCATCCAACAATAATACTTCGTACAGTGAAGTATTTATAGAAAAAGTTAACTACAACAGATTACATTAAAGGCTATCGTAACATATAGCGCTTTATTTTCCAAACTAAACTCCAACTATAACATAGAAATAAATTTGATTTTCTGTGCTGGAGCTGCTCTAACTAAAAACGGTTGCTGAAGGAGATAACTATGGGCTACACTAGTTGTTAGCTAACTGATGATCTGGCATAGGTTGAATTTCCTCTTTTACCACTTACTCTTGATATTCACACAATTTTTCCCAGCGCTCTTCATCAGGGATGTCAAATTTTATTACCTTACAGTAAATCTCATCCGTTTAAGTGTACTTGGAAAAAGTGGGCCTCACCACAAAAACATGTTTAATTTCATACCGAATAAAAATATAATTGCTTAACGTTCCCAACAATGCCCTTCCTGTCAATGTGCCTTTGATGTTTGAAAACTTAGTAGTATCTCTGGAAATTTCCTTAATTCTTCTCCAATAATCTTCGTTGGTCATAAATTTATCATTAATCACAGAAAGAGAAGGTAATCCTTTCTATTTCAGAGGCTCTATTCTGCTGAAAATTCTATGTACTATGATTTCCAAATTGTGACACTTCTCCTCAAGATGCAGAATTAAACTCTTCTTTGTGAGAAACTTCTTTACTTATAGGATTGTTTTTGTTCTGTCACCTATGCCTAAATCATCCAGCTCATACCTATTATTTTCATTCTAAACTTGATGATGTTGTTTGTTGTAGAAGGCTTGTCTCCCAATTGTACTTTGATTATTGCAATGGCCTCATTTGCTTTCTGTATCATCTCCTTTTGTTAAAATATAATTTGTATACTTGGCCAAATTTCATTAAGAGATTCCATGATGTTTGCACAAATTATTTCTTTTACTTGGCCCAAAATATTTCCAATAGCTGATTCCTTTTTCTCTTTCTACAACCTCTTAATTAGCTTCTTAGCTCTTTGTGTTTCAGTTGCATGTGAACTTTCATCTTTAGATTTCTGAAATTGAAACAATTTTACCTGATCCTGTAATTTCTTTATCTCCTCTTCTTGAATTGAAATATTCTGAACTAATTTAGTGAGCTTATCAGCTCCATCTGCAGTACTTGCTGTAGAAGGTGTGGCTATAGGGATGATTGCAAGAGGCACTACTTATAAAGGAACTTTAGATGCTTTTGCTGCTAGCTCCTTTTCCTTTATCATTTTTTCTAGCTCTGATTCCATCTTCTTTATTTGAGAATTTTGTCCCATAATCAACTTCATCGTTTCTTTCTTCTGAGATTCAGTCTCTTCAATGTCTTTTGCCAAAGGATCTTCTGTAGCTGGAATCTTAAATTTCTTCCTCAAAGCCGCTATGTCAACATTTTTTTTTATATTATTTCTTCTATTGCATTGAAATTGGAAGGATCATATCCAATTTTGATCACCAAGTATTCCAGAGTTTTTATTCTCGTGTCCTTAGCAAATGAAGAAAATTTCTACATTTTCAGTTGTGACTGTATATTTTCCAATGAAACAAGCAGTTTTGATAAACTCATAGCAGTGTTAGTGAGAGTGGATGAAATCATCTCACTAGTTTGTTTGTGTAACTCCATCTGATCTATTGGATGCATCCTCTTTGCATCAAACTCAAATGCATTCTTTTTGTAATCTGCTTCTGATTTTGGTTGTGGAATTTGTGCTTGAAGAAAAGAAAACTGCATTTTTCCCTTATCTGAATCAAAAACTGAGAGAAATCTACTCTGAGAGCGTGGATTTTTTTTCCAAAATTGATTGTATGTACTGGTCTTCAAAATTTCATTCTTCAACTTTATCTCTCTAAAGGTGTCAAAGACAGTCTTTTATTTTTCCCATGTAACAACTGTACTAGTTTGAATGGTTTGTTGTTGATCTTTAGAAACTGTTGAAGTAGTAGGAGTAGTAGAAGTACTTTGATCACCTGCCTGTGTGGAAGGATGTGTCTCTTCAATAATAATAATTACTTATTTCTGTAGTGGAAATTGAATTCTTTGCTGGATGAATCATTCATTGGAGATTACTAATGTTCTCTGATCCTTTTCCTTGCTCTCTCCTGTGCAACAAGATTCTATAATTATGATGTAGACACTATTTGTTCTTCAGCCTCCTGTAAAGTACCCTTAGTCCATTCAAGTTGATTCATATATTTCTCAATCTATGTTCTAGGTGTATAAAAATAAGGTGTAGATTTCTTTTCTACCCTTAGTTTAGAAATTACATCAAACGGATCATAAGACCATGTGAAATTGAGGCTAAACTGCATCTCTTGCAATAATTTATCTACTTCCTCCACTGTTGTCCTGCTATTATAGATAAAAGGCCATATCAGTGTTTTGATTTGAATTGTGATTTATTTTTAGCAGATACAAAATGCACTTCATCAACATTAAGCATTTGTCTAATGTACTCTAATGCAAAAATCCTCATTTGGAGGAATTTTGGAAACTTGTAAGGGGGAAGCTCACAACCATAGACTTTAAGTTATGTGTAGTTTTGATAAAGATACCAATCCCTTGTGCTGGCTTGATCTGATAGCTATAATACCTTTCTGATTTCTTCACTGATCTTGGGCTCTGTAGTGTTGTTCAATAAATTGAGTGCTGGATGAAGAAGCAATTCTACAAATTTCTTATATGAATACTATTTTTGTTCTTTCATCACTAATGAAGTCGAGAAAAATGATTGACTGTTGATTTACTTCCTTATCCAATTTATGTAATGAAAATTTGAATTTGTCTCCCTGAGAATATATGAACAAATAAACTAACACAGGGGCACATTTGAAAATCTCTTCAGTTGGGAATTTTACAAACTACTCATTGATGGAATCTGCAATGAATTTACTGAAATTGAAAATGACGAAGGGTTTGGAAACTGTGGAGAAAATGGACATGAATCCTATGATGGATTCATCTACCCATTGGTCTAAATAATAACCAAGAAGGTAGGAAATGACTATGATGATTTGTTTGGATCTTTCAGGGAAAATAGATGATGTAAATAGAGGGTTATTTTTGGGTAAAGGATCATTTTCAGTCATAAACAACTTTAAAGTTTGAGATATTTTTGCAAAATCTTGTTGAATTTTAGTTGAACTGAGAAAGGGGGGGCGGGGGGGGGGGGGGTGAATCAGTTCAATACATACATTAGCATTTTTCAACTTTTCATCAGCTTATTTATAGCTTACTTTTATAATCAACCTTAAAGATATGAACAAATTTTAATATGTTGCAGCAAGTATTAAATTAATGTGATATTAAACTTATTATGAGAGCAACAAACATTGCTGCATTTCCGATAAATCATCTCAAGACACAGCAACACAAGAGTAGAGACAAAGTAGATATAAGTGGAAACCCACAAAGGGAGAAAAAACCACATCTTATTATTGTTGTGATGCAAAGGCAAGCTCCAACTCCCCTCTCCCTCACCACTATTTATGTAGGAACCAACCCTACGTGGCTCCAACCTCACCTCCCGCAAGCTACAACTTGCAAGGAAGCTCCAACTCCCTTCAATTTTCTGTAGGCACCAACCTACAGGAGGCTCCAACCTCAGTCAGCTACAAATGACAGCTATCAAGCTTCAACTTGATAGGGAAGCTCCAACTTCCTCAATTTATCACAAGAAATGTTTTCTGATTTACCTCAGATATCAGCTCTATTCAGTAGCATCTCTTTCTTCTCCTCTCTTCCTTATCTTCTCTGCCTCAATCTTATATGCTTTTCATTCTCTATCGTTACTCTCTCTCTCCTTTTTTTGCATATCAATGTGATATTATATATAGAGTTCATCACATGACTCTTTACATTCCTCAAGGAATTTGAAGTGAATAATCCTGACTTTTTGACTTCTGTCTTCTCAGTCCTTTATCCAACTCAATTTAAAATTATAATTATATGTACAAATTTCCATGCTACAGTGGGATTTTTATTTTCCTTAGGATACTTGCCTTTGCATCACAAAAAATATAAACAAAGAAATATTTACACTTTCAGTTACACATTTCAATTCCACTCAGCTCCTTTTTTGGGCTTTGGCTTTACTGGATTTGTCTTTTCTGCTGCTATTGAGTGACTGTTCTGTATATTTTGGTTCACCTCTATGTCTATTCATCTGTTCACTGTACTTGAGTGCACCAGCTACATATATAACTGCTTTTCAGGTTTTATTCTCAAATACATATGAATCTGGACGATGTCTGTTCATTACCATCTCTGTTCTCTAGCTACCTGTGTACATTCTCTGTTCATATATGAGTTTAAACATAATGGTTTGAAACTCATATTACAATTTAAATTCATCTTTTCCCTGTACCATTTTTCTTCCGCTGTCTCTCGCTCTTTCGTTCTTGCAGGCTCTTGTAATAAACCCAATCTCATTTCATATAGGTTTCGACTTTAGCACAGTATATAAATATATATCATCATGTATGTGTATTCCCCGATTCAAACATTAAAACTATTAATAAACCGTGGCTTTTAGCGCCCGATCATAAACATTTCGCACTGTATAATTGAATCCTCTAATGTATTCGAACGTAAAAAGACTGTGATATTAACGCCTATTCTCCTTTCGGCATCGCCACTTAACCCACGCTAGCCCACATATTTATATTCCGATTATTTAATAATCAACAATTAAACGCTGACCCATACCTTGTTAGACACCTTGCAACTTTATTCATGATCCAACAGTGGATAATTCATCTCTTTTTCAACCTCTGATCCAATGAAAATCGCGTGGCTAACTTGCACGAGGGTTAATATTTAATAGTTGTGCGATGGACTGGGCCCCAGCATTTAAATGTCCCTCCACATCCGACGGCGTAGAGCACGTCGCCTTGCTCCACACGATCCAATGGATATCAGTCTGGTTAGCTGCACGAACTTTAACTCACGATGGTGCGCAATGAAAGTGGTTTTGGGGTCCCTCCATATGCCACGTGTCAGCCGCTCTATGGAATCGCTCCGATTTCTTGAAAACCGCTTGCCCGTCGAAGGTGGTGCGATGAAAACCACCGGTTCGCTCTAAACCGCGTCCACTGTTCCTCCTTCGTGGTTCCACCCCTATGCTCCAGGTTCTGTCGTCCGAGTTCCGCTTAACTTTTAGCTCAGGGTTCCGTTCAACGCTTCAATGTTTTATTTTATTCTTGGCTCATCTTAGCACTCCACCATTCGATCGCCCATTGAGCCCATTTGTCAGTCCTCCATACTATGTCTGCAATGATATCTCAAGGAGCTATCCCCAAGCCTCACAGCTCTTACGAATTCCTCAATCTTAGATTCTCGCCCTTACATACTGATGGCAATTCAAACCCACATTCTGTTCAATCAATTTGATTCAAACTTTTTCGGCGCTTCTGTTGTACGCTGTCCCTTTAATCAAGGTCTATGCCATAAAATATTAATTAATGAATAATTGCTCAATAATTCATCTGCAAACTGTATTAAAATCCTTCAAACCCTTTCAACTTCACTGTTCTGTCTCTAATTCCTCTGTATTCGCTGCCTCTACCTCTACCTCTGCTGCTCGACCTCTGCCTCTACTGCTCTCTGTAAATGCACTCTTCCTCTGTTCTTCTTTGCTGACCTTTGCCATCAATGACAACATTTCCAACAGTCTCCCCCTTTGGCATTGATGGCAATATACTTCCTTTGTTCTCCTTTTAGGATCCTTCCTTCTGTTGCTAGCTCTTCCTCCCCCTTTAACATCAATGGCAAGGGGTTGCACATTTCTTAGTGTAGATTGTATCCTTTGATTCTTTGTTTTTATTATTTTTTTTTCAACATTTCTTGCTTTTCCTCTCTATGAGATCTTCTGACTTTGTACCCTACTGCTGCAAACTTCGGATTAAATCTAAAATACTGACCCTTTAGACTTTTCATTTACTCTTTTATGCTGCATGTATTCTTTCCATGGTCCTTTGACCTTGAGGACCTGTTTCATGCTTTCCTTGTTGGCTGATCTCCCCCTGGAATGATATTTTCGTTTCTGTTCTCCCCCTGAAACTGTGCTTTCTCTTTATATCAGAGAGTAGCATCTATCGATACTACCCCTAGTATATCTCTCAAATATTCAAATGGTTCTCTAGCAAGAGGTTTGGTAAATATATCAGTTGTTTTTTCTTTTGTTGGCACATATTCCAGTTTTACTACCTTCTGAGCCACTTGTTCTCGGAGAAAATGATACTTGATTGGGATATGTTTAGTTTTTGAGTGAAGCACATGATTTTTTGATATACTTATAACACTTGTATTATCACATTTGATTGAGATAGGTTCATCCGTTCTCACCTTCATGTCTTGGAGGGTTTTCTTCATCCACATGACTTGTGTACAACATGCTGCTGCTGCTGCTATATATTCTGCTTCTGCTGTAGATAGAGAGATAGATGTTTGTTTCTTGCTTAACCATGCCACCAGACTTTCTCCTAGATAGAATGCATCTCCACTTGTACTTTTCCTGTCATCCACACAGCTGGCCCAATCTGCATCTGTATATGCTGTCAAAGTGAAGTTTTTGCCATTAGGATACCAAAGCCCATACAGTGTTGTTCCTTGTAGATATCTGAATATTCTTTTTACTGCAAGAAGGTGATTTTGTTTAGGTGCTGCTTGATATCTAGCCACTAGTCCTACTGCTAGCATGATGTCTGGTCTTGATGCTGTCAAACACAGCAGACTTCCTATCATGGATATGTAGAGTCTTTGATCTATATCATCAGATCCATCATCAGCACACAGCTTACATCTCGTGATCATGGGAGTTGACACAGGTTTGTAGTCCTCCATTTTGAACTTTTTCAACATTTCTTTTAAGTATTTTTCTTGTGAGATGAATGTACTTGTGTTCTTTTGCTGAATTTGAAGTCCTAAGTAGAAACTAAGCTCTCCAATCATAGACATCTCAAACTCTGTTTTCATCTCATCAACAAATCCTTTTTCTAGTTCTTCTCCATTGCTTCCAAACATAATGTCATCAACATATACTACAACAATCAGGAGTTCATTTTCATGGGCTTTTATGTATAGATTGCTGTCTACTCCACCTCTCTTAAAGCCTTGTTTTTGCAAATATTTATCCAGTCTTGAGTACCAAGCACGAGGATCCTGTTTAGTCCATATAGAGCCTTCTTCAGTCTACACACATAGTCTTCTTTGTCTGTTAAAGAGAAACCTTCTGGTTGTTCCATGTAGACTTCTTCTTCTAGATCTCCATTCAGAAATGCAGATTTCACATCCATTTGGTATACCTTGAAGTTTTGGTAGCATGCAAAGGCCAGAAACATTCTGATGGCTTCCATTCTGGCTACAGGAGAAAATGTTTCATCATAATCAAGTCCTTCAATTTGTGAATATCCTTTGCAAACTAGTCTGGCTTTATTCCTGATTACTTGTCCTTGCTCATTCATTTTATTCTTGAATACCAATTTTGAGCCAATGATATTTTTCTCAATTGGTCTAGGAACTAGTTCCCAAGTATTGTTCTTCTCAATTTGGTCGAATTATTCATTCATTTCCTTTACCCAATACTTGTCCTTGTAGGCTTCTTCAAATCTCTTTGGCTCTATCTATGATAACATGGCTATCTATACCTCTTTTGTTTGTTCTGTTAGCTGCCTTCTTGTCTGGACCCCTGCTTTCTTGTCTCCTATGATCTGATCTTCAGGATGATTCTTCTGATTGTATCTTGAGGGGGCTTTCGAGCTCAGATCTGCATCTTCTGTTGTCTTGCTTGTTTCACCATCATTCTGGTTTTCTTCTTCATGGTTTTCTGATGGACTGCATTAGTCTGTATCTCTTGTATTGTTTGGAAGTTCTTCATCAAATCTCACATCAATACTTTCAACTATTTTTCGAAGAGTCTTGTTGTAGCGTCTGTACCCTTTACTTTTGGAAGCATATCCTAGAAAAATCCCTTCATCTGCTCTTGCATAAAATTTCCCAATATTTTCATCATTATTCTTTATATAACACTTGCTTCCAAAAATTCTAAAATGTTTGATTGAAGCTGACTTTCCATGCCATAGTTCATAGGGAGTCTTGTCACTGCTTGGTCTTAAGTGAGATTTATTAAGGATATGCACCACTGTATGTACTTCTTCTGCCCAGAAGGTTTGAGGAATATTACTCTCTTGCATCATGGCTCTAGCAATTTGTTGAACAGATCTGTTTTGTCTCTCTGCTACTCCATTCTGCTGAGGTGTCCCTACAATAGTAAATTGTTGTTTTATGCCATATTCATTGTACAGATCTGCAAAGTCATAATCTGTGAATTCACCTCTTTTGTCCGATCTGATGCATTTTAGCTTGCATCCTGTCTGATTTTCTGCTAATGCTTTGAATATTTTGAATTTGTCTAGAGCTTCCAATTTATTCTTAAGAAAATCAACCCATGTCATTCTGGATAAATCATCTATTATCAGCATAAAGTAGGATTCTCCACTTGGTGTTTTAGTTCTTGCAGGTCCACACAGATCCATGTGCACAAGCTGGAGTGGTCTTCTTGTTGATAACTCATCTTTGGCCTTAAAGGATGTGCGGGTCTGTTTACCCAATTGACAAGATTTGCATATGGTATTAGAAGGCCTTTTTATTTCTGGCATGTCTCTGACCACTTTCTTCTTGCTCAGTCTAATGATATGATCGAAGCTGAGATGTCCAAATCTCCTATGCCATAACCATGACTCCTCAATTTTTCTAAGATGGCATGCTTCATCTTCCTCTTTCATGATGTAAACATTTCTCTCTGTTCGAACACCTTTGATCAAAGTCTTACCTGTGGTGCTTGATCTGACTTCACAGTCTTGTGCTCTGAAAAGAACTTCGTAGCCTTTATCACACGTTTGACTGACACTCAGCAAATTTTCCTTCAGCCCATCTACAAATAGTACATCTTGGGCCTTACCTCTGCCATTATCTAAGCTGACTGAGCCCTTTCCCTTGATTTTTCCTGATTTATCATTGCCAAAAGTAACATTACCAATTTTCTTTTCATCAAAAGTTATAAATTTTATCTTGTCTCCAGTCATATGTTTTGAGCAGCCACTGTCCAGATACCATTGGCTTTTCAGATCTCGAGCAGTTAGAGCCATGTCACACTTATTCTCCTTCTTTTTCCACTGTAGGCATCCTTTTTTTTGGTATCTTTTGTGAGATGATGAATCACATCCTTTCAGAGGACATTTGGAAGGCATATGTCCAACTTGATTGCATATACAACATTTGATCATAGTTTTTACAGAATTGTGAGTATGAACAAAATTTCTTTGATTCATAAACCTCCTTGAGGTGTTGAACATCAATCTTTGTCCATACTTTCTAAATTCAATAATTTTATGGCCAAATTCATTACAATAAAAACAACAACCATAGAAATTATTTGCATACCTGATGTAAGGTTGTTTTCTCCATTTGTTTGTTTGAGACAGTCTCTTCACTGTTTGCATCTTTTTATGGTTTAAATTACTCCTCCTTGCATGACAATATGCAGCAATGTGTCCCTGCTTGTGGTAGACATAACGAGTGGCATTCTTCATAGGAGGGAAGAATCTCCTTTAATGGCTTTCAAATTTGAGATACTCAGGGGCATATAAATCTTTTCCTGTTGTTTGAGTATTTATTTCATTCTTTGTTATTAGAGGATTTTTCTGGGTTCTGTCTCCTTCCTTACAAGTTTCTTCTTTTGTAGGCACTATTTGAGCTGCTTCATCATCCTTCTTTGCTTTTACAAAAATAATCTCTCTATTTTCTTTTTCTTTGTTTTTACTTGATTCTCCTTCATAGCCTATTCCAGTTTTTATCATAGGTGATCTTTGAGCAACCAGAATTTCATTCAACTTACTAGAGCTTGTTGTTTGAGAAGAGTTTATAACCACTTTCCTTTGAGCATTTTCTAATTTCTTTATGAGACATACTACTTCTTCTTCCAACTTTTCTTGTTCCTGAGTTTTTTCCTTGATTTTCTTAAGTAGCATGTCCTCTATCTTCTTGGCTTCTTGAAGCTCTATCTTTAGCTGCATCAGGACTTCTGAATTCTGTTCTTCTCGTACATACTTGAGGAGAATGTCCTTTTGTTTTCTACATTTCAGCTTGAGTCTATCAATATCTTCCAGAGCACTTCTTAGCTCCCCCTCAAGGTCGACTTCACCTTCTTCTTCTTCATCTTCTAGCAGGAGACCTTCAAGTTCTTCAATAGCCATCAATAAAAATTCAGAGGTTCCATCTTCACTTGAGAGTTCATCTGGATCTTCAGATGTACTGCTGTCTTTTTGAGCATAGAAGGATTTTCTGTTGAACTTCTTTCCTTTCTGCCAGTTCTTTGATGTATTTTTCTCTGACTCTTGAGCCTGATTCCTTACTTTCTTGTGAGGACACTTAGTAGCATAGTGTCCAACTCTTCCACAGTTAAAGCATTTGAAAGGAAGTTTACCTTTGTATTTACCTGAGCCTCTATCCAATTTCTTGACAAATTTTTCCTCTTCTTCATCCGAGCAAGAGCATATGTCTTCCTCTTCTTCTTTCTTCTTTTCTGTTTTAAAGGTTGTCTCCCTCATACTTGGCTTCTTCTATGGGAGCCTCATCTCGTATGTTGTTAAATTTCCAAGTAGCCGGTTCATGGTCAAGGTCTCCCAATCAGTTGTTTCTTCTATTGCAGACACCTTGGGATTAAACCTGGATGGAAGAGATCTTAGAATATTTTGCAAAATTATATTTTCTGGCATGGTTTCTCCAAGAGCTTTCATATTGTTAACAATTTCTGCAACTTTTAGGAAGAAATTGTCAATGTCTTCATCATCATTCATTTTTAAGTTCTCAAACTAGGCTCTATAGACTTGAAGTTTGGTAGTCTTTACTTTCTTGTCTCCCTCATGGATGTTCTCCAGAGTATCCCACATCTCTTTGGCAGTGTCTTTGTGCATTACTTTGATAAACTCTGCTTCACACAATCCATTCAAGATGGCATTCATGGCTTTTGCGTTAGCTACAAAATATTGTTTGGATTCTTTCTCTGAGTCAGTTGCCTTTGGGGCATATCCTAATTCCACATCACCTCGAACTTCTATTCCTAGAGACATTATGTATGTCCTCATCCTGATTTTCCAGAAGGCATAATTTTCACCTGCAAAGAAAGGGGCTTTATTGGTTGAGCATCCTTCTTTACTAGCCATCCCGAGAACCTAGAATCTCCTTTCAGTTGTTAAACTGGTACAAAGGAACCCGCTCTGATACCAATTGTTGAATTTTAGTTGAACTGAGAGGGGGGGGGTGAATCAGTTCAATACATACATTAGCATTTTTCAGCTTTTCATCAGCTTATTTATAGCTTACTTTTATAATCAACCTTAGTATATGAACAGTCTTAATATGTTGCAGCAAGTATTAAATTAATGTGATATTAAACTTATTATGAGAGAAGCAAACATTAAGCAGATTTGATAAATGATCTCAGCACACAGGCAACACAGATAGAGACAGCAGATATAAATGGAAACCCATAAAGGGAGAAAACCACATCTTATTATTGTTGTGATGCAAAGGCAAGCTCCAACTCCCTCTCACCACTGTTTTTCTGCAGGCACCAACCTACAGGAGGCTCCAACCTCAATTCTTCAAGCTACAACTTGCAAGGAAGCTCCAACTCCCTTCAATTTTCTGCAGGCACCAACCTACAAGAGGCTCCAACCTCAGTCAGCTACAACTGACAGCTATCAAGCTTCAACTTGATAGGGAAGCTCCAACTTCCTCAATTTATCACAAGAAATGTTTGCTGATTTACCTCAGATATCAGCTCTGTTCAGTAGCATCTCTTTCTGCTCCTCTCTTCCTTATCTTCTCTGCCTCAATCTTCGATTCTTTTCAATCTGTATCCTTACTCTCTCTCTCCTTTTTGTGCATATCAATGTGATATTATATATAGAGTTCATCACATGACTCTTTACATTCCTCAGGGAATTTGAAGTGAATAATCCTGACTTTTTGACTTCTGTCTTCTTAGTCCTTTATCCAACTCAATTTAAAATTATAATTATATGTACAAATTTTCATGCTACAGTGGGATTTTTATTTTCCTTAGGATACTTGCCTTTGCATCACAAAAAATATAAAAAAAGAAATATTTACACTTTCAGTTACACATTTCAATTCCACTTAGCTCCTTTTTTGGGCTTTGGCTTTACTAGATTTGTCTTTTCTACTGCTGTTGAGTGACTATTCTGTATATTTTGGTTCACCTCTGTGTCTATTCATCTGTTCACTGTACTTGAGTGCACTAGCTACATATATAACAACTTTTCAGGTTTTATTCTCAAATACATATGAATCTGGATGATGTTTGTTCATTACCATCTCTGTTCTCTGGCTACTTGTCTACATTCTCTGTTCATATATGAGTTTAAACATAATGGTTGGAAACTCATATTAAAATTTCAATTCATCTTTTTCCCTGTACCATTTTTCTGCCACTGTCTCTTGCTCTTTTGTTCTTGCAAGCTCTTGTAATAAACCCAATCTCATTTCATATAGGTTTCGACTTTAGCACAATATATAAATATATATCGTCATTTATGCATATTCCCCGATTCAAACATTAAAACTATTAATAAACCGTGGCTTTTAGCGCCCGATCATAAACATTTCGCACTATATAATTGAATCCTCTAATGTATTCGAACGTCAAAAGACTGTGATATTAACGCCTATTCTCCTTTCGGCATCACCACTTAACCCATGCTAGCCCGCATATTTATATTATGATTATTTAATAATCAACAATTAAACGCTGACCCATACCTTGTTAGACACCTTGCAACTTTATTCATGATCCAACGGTGGATAATTCATCTCTTTTTCAACCTCTGATCCAACGGAAATCACGCGGTTAACTTGCACGAGGGTTAATATTTAATAGTTGCGTGATGGACTGGGCCCCAGCATTGAAATGGCCCTCCACATCCGACGGCGTAGAGCACATCGCCTTGCTCCACACGATCTGATGGATATCACTCTGGTTAGCTGCACGAACTTTAACTCGCAATGGTGTGCAATGAAAGTGGTTTTGGGGTCCCTCTGTATGCCACCTGTCAGCCGCTCTATGGAATCACTCCGATTTCTTGAAAACCGCTTGCCCGTCGAAGGTGGTGTGATGAAAACCACCGGTTCGCTCTAAACCACGTCCATTGTTCCTCCTTCGTGGTTCCGCCCCTCTGCTCCAGGTTCCGTCGTCCGAGTTCCGCTTAACTTTTGGCTCAGGGTTCCGTTCAACGCTTCAATGTTTTATTTTATTCTTGGCTCATCTTAGCACTCCACCATTCGATCGCCCATCGAGCCCATTCGTCAGTCCTCCATACTATGTCTGCAATGATATCTCAAGGAGCTATCCCCAAGCCTCACAGCTCTTATGAATTCCTCAATCTCAGATTCTCGCCCTTACATACTGATGGCAATTCAAACCCACATTCTGTTCAATCAATTTGATTCGAACTTTTTTGGTGCTTCTATTGTACGTTGTCCCTTTAATCAAGGTCTATGCCATAAAATCTTAATTAATGAATAATTGCTCAATAATTCATATGCAAACTGTGTTAAACTCCTTCAAACCCTTTCAACTTCACTGTTCTGTCTCTAATTCCTCTATATTCGCTGCCTTTTCCTCTTCCTCTACTGCTCGACCTCTGCCTCTACTGCTCTCTGTAAATGCACTCTTCCTCTATTCTTCTCTGCTGATCTTTACCATCAATGACAAAATTTCCAACAAATCTAACTTCTGATATATTTCAATCAATGCTTCTTGGGAAAATGGAGTGGCATTCTCTATGGTTGGGGCTTGCATCATTTTTTTAATGGTTTGGGTAGTGATGGTCACTAAAATATATCCTGTAGGGGCGATAATGGCTCTTTGGTTGGGAATATACCAAGCTTGGCATCTTCTAAAAATTTTTGGAGCACTATGGGTGTGAGGAAAGATATAATGTGGAAGGTTGGAATCCCACAGTCCTATATCATGATATTTATCTAAGAATTTATCATGTACCCAACAATACAATTCAAATAACTCAATTTCTCAAAGGGTTTCATGGATTTATGGTCTCTGTCTGCTAACGGTATGTGATGAAAGTCAATTGGAGGGTGTAGTAGCAAAATTACTGGTTCTTCTCGTCCCTTTTTCTTCGGAGGCATGGTTGGCTCTCTTTGAAACAGTGCAAGCAAGAATTTCTGATGCACAACAGAGGTCGATATTGAGGAAAATATCTGTAGATTATAAGGATATTATCAGCTACAAAGGAGGCTTTAAACAGTGGTGAGGTTGATTTCTAGAATTCTGGTGATCAGGAGTTTATAAATTTTTCTCAAAATTCAAAGTTATAGGATAGGATTGAAACCATGATGGTTGCTTAGATCTCGTCTTTCTTATTACGGTGCTACAAGCGGTTCTAAAAACCAATGTCGTATAAGGAAGATATTGCATTCTGATCGAATATGGCACAATCCATCAACATGTTTTTGAGTGAAGGACAAACTGATACGGAGATCAAGCTGCATAATGAAGAGGAGTAAAGAATGAAGTGACAAGATTAGATCACAGATCTGAAAGGAAATATATCAATGGTTAGGATAACATCACAACTAAAACATATAATTTGCGATGCTAAGAAGGGCGAGTAGGTGAGGACCGTTAGATCGGACGCAGATCAACAGCGGATGATGAGTCGCGATGTCACATTTCGCAAATATTAACGGATATCACTAAGAGTTCACAAGGTAAATTGGTTATGACATGGTAAGATTTAAAATATGCAATGCGACGAGGGAATGCCACGTGTTGGAATTGCACACGATCGCACTTCATAAGAGTTACGGTTTATCGATATCGGTAAAGTGGTAAACTTGCGGGTGAGCGATTGCGATGTGTTGTGATTGGTTGGCATGTTGTGGGACCCTAGAACCCTATTCCATGTGTATGTAAATCTATTTAAGGTTATGTGCATTCTGTTATAAAGATCGATGTTGGTTGCTTCGCGTATGTATGTAAAGAAACTCCGCAATTGTATTCCGATGTGTTCCGGTCAAGCCACTTAACGGTTGGGGGTGCGCATGTGGCCACCACCCTAACTGCAATTTTTAATGTGTGGCTTGATAGGCGGAGTGGATAGGGGCATGCCAAATATGGCGGTCAACCCTAATTTAACTTTAGTTAATTGGAGTTCTGCACATTTATCGGAGTATTCCTAGGAGATATTGGGAAAAAGTGTGGGAGGCTCAATTTTCGACCATTCTGAGTGAATGAAGAGTCATTCTTGAATAATTGGAGCATTATAAAGCCATTGGTGTAGAGAAAATAGCCGTTAGAGCATTTTAACTACATGTAATAGAAAAATTTTGAGCATAATGAAAGATGGACAAGCCATTGGGAGCTGGACCAGCAGATGTAGCCTAGGAGGGGTGAACTGATTCATCATGCCTGTTATGCAAACTTCATGTGGTGACTTATTTCTCTGTTTTACACTATTGTTTAGTGTTATTTAGACTCATTTTATGCTTCTAATTCACTAAAGTTCATCTATAATTCATGGAAAAACTCCTTAATCCTTATGAAAACTAATGAACCAATTATGCACATGTTTTTAAAACTGAAAGACCCTTAGCACAAAAAAAAACTAATATAGTCATTTCAGATCAAATGGTATGAGAGCTAGATTTTTTCTCAAGTGTTGTTTAGTTAAAATAATTGTTTAACTGTTTGCAACTTTTAGATGCTTACAAGGCTCAAGCTCAAAAGGGTAGAAGACAAACTGGTGGAAGCAAGAGGGTCTCAAAAGGAGCCAAAGAGAAGGAGAGCAATATTGCCACAATATCCACCACCTAGTTCACCTCCTAAAGAAGAAGAAGCTTCATTAAGCATGCCTCATGAGGAAGGAGAAATTCATGAAGAAGTTGACCCTAAGGAAGAAGAAAGAGTGTTTAGGAAAGCATTTCTTGACATGATTGAGATGGTTAGAATTCTTTATCAAGAAATAATTGAGACTCGAAGGAGAAGAATATAAACTCCAAAAGGAAGGACAAGGATCTTCAAGAGGTCAACATGATGAAGACAAGTCAAAGAAGGGAAATGGAGGAAATGGAGGCAATGGAGAGCCACCATCTTCACCCTCATCATAATCATCATCATCTTCTACCTCTTCTTTAGTACATCAGCCACACAAGTCCAAGAGCACTAGTAAATCTCCTTTATTAAAACTTGATGTTAAGTTCAAATTGCTAATGTTTAATGGTGAAGTAATTGCAGACAAACTAGATAATTGGATTCAACAATTGGAGGTCTATTTAAGAATACAGAACCTTCAAGATGATGATACAAAAATTCAATTAGCTTCTTTGAGAATGGAATATGCAACACTTGTTTGGTGGGAAGCCAAGACACAGGAGGAAATCAAGAAACATGGTAAGATTATTCTATCATGGTCAGATTTTATTGTTGCTATTAAATGACAGTTTTATCCATTAGCTCATATGAAAAAATCCATCATGAACTCGAAGAAATTTAGGCAGTTAAAGGGACAAAATGTACAAGAATACAACCAGGAATTTAGGAGAAGATCTCTTTTATTAGGGGTGGATTTGCAGAGCCAAGAAAAGTTTTCTAAAGTACATAGGAGGCTTACATAGCTACCTAAAACATACTATTCTCATGCTTAACCCCACCAGTCTAGATGAAGCTTGTGTTCAAGACACACATCTAGAAGCTAGAGGGAAGAACATTCCTGAAGAGGGTAGGAAGAAAACTTTTAAGGGTAAATCCAAGGAGAAAACCCCAAAAGGTAAAAGCAAAAAAAATGGATTTGTTAAGAAAGAGGGAGAAAAAGTGACTTTCAAACATTGTTCAAAATAAGGCCATGATGAAACTCATTATTGGAAATCCAGAATTGGGGCCAAAAAAACCCAATAACAAAGGGAAACAAAAAATTGTTGCTACAACTCAACATGACTTAGGGTCTGATTCAGGTGATGATACTGAAATTACAGCCATGGGATTGAAGAACATGAATGGAAAATAAATTGAAAAAAACATAGTACAAGTACATCAAACTTTCACATAAAAACTCCAAATGAAGAAGAAAGAATATAACTGTTTCATGTGAGGGTCATATCCAAGCATACCAAGATTGACACACTGTTTGACAGTGGGTCACAAGAAAAATTAATCTCTGAATATTTGGTAAAAAAAATTTAACCTTGAGACCATACCACATCCAAAACCATATCCATTGGGTTGGATTTGTAAGGATCCAAATCTACAGGTTACAAGGAAATGTATATTGAGGTTTGCAATCACTGCAAGCTTTGTCGACACAGTTGAATTAGATGTGGTTCCGCTTGACATAACTAGTATTGTATTAGGGATTCCTTACTTGTATGATAGGAAAATGATATTCTATCGCCATAAGAACAAGTATCATTTATTCAAAGATGACAAGGAGTTCATTGTTAGAGCACAATGCAAGAAGACAAATATTTCTTTGGTAAATGCTAGATAGGTAAAGAGGCTGGTAAATTCAAGTAAGAATTTTGTTCTTCTTATGATTAAGCCCAAATCTGATATTAATCATGAATATTTTGAGGGATGTGATCCTAAGTTGAAATAAAAATTATATGATGTGGTTAATGGGCATCATGAGATGTTTCAAGATCCAACGGGATTGCCTCCAAAAAGGGAAATTCAAAATGAGATTCAGTTGTAGCAGGCCTGTCCTCTTCCAAACATCGATATGTATCGCATGTCGATAATGGAGAATGATGAAATAAAGAGGAAAATCAAAGAGATGTTGGATAAAGGTATCATAAGGTCAAGAAACTCACCATGCGGTTCACCCATAGTCTTGATACCAAAGAAAGATGGGACTTAGCGCATGTGTGTAGATTTTCGAGCTTTGAACAAAATTACAGTAAAAAATTGTTACCCACTTCCAAGAATAGATGATTTTCTTGATCAAATAAAAGAGGAATTTTTTTTCACTAAGCTAGATTTATGAAGGGGATTTCATCAAGTAAGAATTGCAGAAAGTGATATATGGAAATCTGCATTCAAAACCAAACAAGGACTCTTTGAGTGGCTAGTTATGACTTTTTGTATATGTAATGCACCAAAAACTTTTATGTGGGTTACGAATAACGTTTTGCGACCATTCCTTGATGACTTTGTTATTGTGTAGTTATATGACATTTTGATTTTCGAAAAACAAGATAATATCATGTCTTGCATGCAAATAGAGTGCTTGATATTTTGAAGAAAGAGAAATTATTTCTTAAGATGTCAAAATGTGAGTTTGGAAAGACTTATTTGGTCTATTTGGGGCATATTGTAGGAGGAGGAGAATTGAGGATTGATCCTTCTAAAGTGGAGGCCATTGTGAATTGGCCCACACCCAAAATAGTTACCGAGGTAAGAAATTTCTTAGGTGTAGCTCAATATTGGAGGAAATTTATTGCAAAACTTTTCTTCCATCGTAGCTCCTATGTATGCAGTGACAAGTGTGAAGAAATGATTCTAATGGGGAGGAAAATAGAAGCAAGATTTCAAAGCTTTAAAAGACAATATCAATTCAGCTCCAGTTCTTGCACTACCAAATTTGAGACAGCCATTCGAGATACAAACCAATGCTATTGACTATGCCATGGGCACAATCCTTTTGCAGCATGGTAAGACTATTGCCTTTCATTCAGAAAATTTTAATGGTGTTGTGACTAATTATCCTAAATATGAAAAAGAACCATATGCATTGGTAAAAAGTGTCGAGAAGTGGAAACACTACTTGATGGGTAAAGAGACTATTGTACACACCAATCACAAACAAAATTGCAGCAATCAAGACAATTCAGGTGGATGGGATTTCATCAACAATTTCACTTGGTTATAAGGTACAAAAAAGGTATATTCAGTAAATTTGCAGATATGCTTTTGAGACCAATCATTAGTGCTTCTACTTTACTCAAAAAATGATTCTGTTGTACATGAGAGTTACATAGAACAATATGCACATGATGTTGATTTCCAAGATGTGTATGCTACTTTGAGTAAAGGGAATCAAGTTGAAGAAAGAGATTATCAAATGCATAACAATTTGTTGTTTCATTTGGGAATTCTATGTATTCCACAAGGAGAGAGGCTAAGTGTCATGAGAGAAGCTCACTCTTCTCTTATTTCTGGACACTTTGGGGTAAGCAAAACAATGTCACATCTACAGAGGTATTTTTATTGGCCTCACATGATAGATAGTGTACCACGTTTTATAAGAGGTTGTTCTATGTGTGCAACAAGTAAGCCTAGTAATATGAAGCTTGGATTGTACACACCACTACCGGTACCATCAAGGCCATGGGAGACCGTCTCCATGGACTTTGTTGGAGGTCTACCTATGTTAAGAAAGCAACATGATATCTTTTTGTACTTGTGGATAGATTCAGTAAAATGTGTATACTTATGCCATGTAAGAAGACCATTACTACTGAACATACTGCTAAACTTTATTTTCAAAATGTTTGGGTTCATTTTGGATTTCCCACTTCCATTGTTAGTGACAGGGATTCCAGGATCATTGGGAATTTTTGGTCAAATCTATGGAGAATGATGGACAAAAAATTTAAAAAGAGTACAGCTTTTCATCCACAAACAGATGGACAAATCGAAGAGGTGAACATAACAGTTGTGCATCTATTGAGAGGATATTGCAACAAACATCCTAAATTGTGGGATGAACAACTGCATTACATTCATCATGCTTACAACCGGGCAAAGCACTCTTCAACACAAACCTCATATTTTGAAGCATGCTTTGGGTATTTTCCAAAATTTCCATTAGACTTCATCTTTGGGAAGGATGTTGCAATTTATGGCCATAGTGATATTGATTAGGCTCGAAATTTCATTGAGAAAATTGAGATGATACATCAACAAGTTCAAGAAAAACTTGAGAAAAGCCAAAGAAAATACAAAGAGTGGCATGAAAAACACCGAGTTGATCACAAGTTTCAAGAGGGATATGAGGTATGGTTGCACATTAGCAAAGAAAGGATGCAAGGGGAAGGTAAAAAGCTCAAACCCATTCGCTATGGTCCTTTCAAGATCTTAAAAAAAGCTGGTAAGAATGCATTCCAACTTGATTTGCCTTCTTACATGAAAATGTATTCAGTTGCTAATGTTGAAAACTTACGCTTGTATGAGCCTCCTTTGATTGATGATCAAGGAAGTGATGTTCAGTACCTTCTATTGAAGATTTCTGGCCAGAATTTCTGGATGAGCTCAAAGAAGATACAATTCTTGACAGGAGGACAAGAGCATCAAAGAGGGGAAGTGTTGACTACCTTCGAGTTGGGCTCAAAGGCACTAAACCAAGCAAGGAAAAATGGATAGAGATTGGAAAGGTGAGGGAGTTGTACCCTCATCTACTGAATAAGTAATCAAGTCTTTTGGGGTCCAAAAGCTTCCCAATGGGGAGGAATGATCAGAAGTTCATAAATTTTGCTCAAAATTCAAAGTTACAAGATTGGATTGAAACTGGGATGGTTGCGTAGATCTCGTATTCCTGATTCCGGAGTCGCAAACAGTTTGAAAAACCGATGTTGTATGAGGACGATATTGCGTTATGATCGAATATGGAAGAATCCATCAACATGTTTATGAGAGAAGGACAAATGGATACAAAGATCAAGCTGCAGAATGAAGAGGAGTAAAGAATGAACGGATAGGATTTCATCGGAGATCTGAAAGGAAATATATCAACGGTTAGGATGACATCGCAACTAAACCATATAATTTGCGATGCGAAGAAGGGTGAGTAGGTGAGGACTGTTAGATCGGACCCAGATCAACGGCAGGCGACGAGTCACAATGTCGCATTTCACAAATATTAATGGATATCGTTAAGATTTTGCAAGGAAAATTGGTTGCAATGTGGTAATATTTGAAATATACGATGCGATGAGGGAATGCCACGTGTTGGCTTTGCACATGAGCGCACTTTGCAAGAGTTATGGTTTATCGATATCGGTAGAGTGGTAAACTTGCGGGTGAGAGAATGTGATGTGGTGTGATTGGTTGGCGTGTTGTGGGACCTGAGAACCCTATTCTATGTGTATGTAAAGATATTTAAGGTTATGTGCATTTTTTTATAAAGAGCATTGTTGGTTGGTTCGCATATGTATGTAAATAAACTCCGCAATTGTATTTCGTTGTGTTTTGGTCAAGCCACTTAATAGTTGGGGGTGCGCATGTGGCCACCACCCTAACCGTAATGTTTAATGCTCGACTTAATAGTCAGAGTGGATAGGGGCATGCCTAATTTGGCAGTCAGCCCTAATTTAACTTCAGTTAACTGGAGTTTTCCACATTTATCACAGTTTTCCTAGGAGATATTGGGCAAAATTGTAGGAGGCTCAAATTTTGACCATTCTGAGTGAATGAAGAGTCATTATTGACTAATTGGAGCATTATGAAGCCATTGGTGTAGATAAAACAGCCATTACAGCATTGTAAATACATGTAATAGAAAAATTTTGAGCATAATGAAAGATGGACAAGCCATGAGGAGGTAGACCAGCAGATGTAGCCCAGGAGGGGTGAACTACTTCATCATGCTTGCTATGTGAAATTCATGTGGTGACTTATTTCTCTATTTTACACTGTTTTTCAATGTTATTTAGACTTATTTTATGCTTCTAATTCACTAAAGTTCATCTATAATTCATGGAAAAACTCCTTAATCCTTATCCAAACTAATGAACCAATTATGCACATGTTTTTAAAGCTGAAAGACCCTTAGCGAAAAAAAACTAATACGGTCATTTCAGATCATCTGGTAATAACTGCGAATCTATAATCCTGTGTAGAGAAGAGCGAATAACAGAATAAAATTTTAAAATAGGTGTTTAGTGATGAATTTATGGACAATTGGTTTAATTCCCGTTTGAAAAGGGCGTGGATACGTTAGCTTAATGGTTAGGATTGAATTTGTTGGCTAAAAACTATGGAAGGGAAGGAATTAATATTATTAGACAACAACATAACTATGTGGCATGACCTGAATGGCGGATGGAGCAGTGGTTTCAACTGGCGGGCAAGCGGGATTTCAGAGGGGTACATTGGCAGTAAATGGTTTCATGCGAGGGGGGTGTGAAATCATATTATTTTGACACGTAGCGGTGTGGTCTAGTTTTGAGTTCACCCTTTTCATACAAACCCCCCCCCCCCCACCTCCCTGGCTCCGAAGTTAAGTTTTATACAATGAGGGGGGGGGGGGGCAAGTCGCATGTGGGCCATCAGATGTGATTGTGATGTGATGGATGATCGGTGAGATGGGGGGCAGTTAATATATGAAAGATTTAAATGAATGGTGGGGTAGGGGTATAATGAAAGCGATGTGACATGGATAATTGAAGAGTAGGGGTATGTGACTTGTCACATGAATAGTGGAGGATAGTACATAAGATTAAATCCTATGGTCTCGAGAGTGATTTTTCGAATTGTTGAAGAATAACACTTTGATAAACATGTGATTTCGAAAATAATTTTCTTCAAAAAAGCTCTTCATTTCCTCTTGAATACAACAACATAATAGGAAATTATTATGACATGCAAATTTTATTTTGAACTGTAAAAACTGACTTGCTCTTTCAACTAGACTTTTATGAATGAAATGTAGGTTTCACTGCCTTATTTTAGTGAAAAAATTGAAGATTTTTCCATGTGAAATTTTGACACTAGATTCAATGTATATAAGATGGAGTGACCTGAATTTAGACCTATAAATAGTGATGAAATTATATTAAGGATAAACATATCAATATAGGACTTGTTCAGTTACCAAAATTATTGCTGAAGACTAATTGGAAAAAAAAAAAAGATTAATGACCTGATTGAAGTCTCTCAAAAGAGCTATCTTTGATCACTGATAAACTGACTCCAACACATTAAAGTGTCCCTTTTTGGGGGATAAATCATAGGGTTAGAAACAATAATTTTGATATGTAGATCATTGGGTGGCAGTAGAATGGAACTCGAGGAAGTGTCTAAAGCACTAGGGATATGGTTCCTGTAGTTTTTTTCTCACGTTTGAAAATAACCTATTTGAAAGGCATAAACACCTAATGATACTTGTCCATATGGAGGGGGATATGAACCATTATTTCCCACTTGTGGTGGTGGTGGTGGGTTCAATACAAGATGTTGCTGATGCTAAGCAGGAAAAGTGTTATTAAGGACCGCTTACGTCCGTCCAGTGTCCTTTTGCGCAAAGAAGTTTTGTCACTCTTTTAAATGACACTTAATATATGTGAAAATGGTCCCCAACACATATATTGCAAGGGAACTTAAAAAATTTCTCCTTTCCTTTCTCAGATTTAGTAGTGGCTTTCTCATTTGGGTTGTTCTGGTTTGTCTACCGCTCTTAAGAAGGAGTGGTAATTTTCTTATTCTTCTTTTTCTTATCGTTGGGTTTTTGTGTAGACAACACAAAGTTGATCACAGGGGTGAGGAGAAATAGATTGGGTAGTACCTGAAGTATCGGTAGTAATAGACAATAGAGTAGAATTCCCACTCAATTGTTTTAGAGTAGGCCTAGAGATGGTGCCAACAATACTGTCAACATGATCATGAGGCTGCTGAGTAGCGGGATCATTGAAAGTTATGGGGGCATGAGGGAGGAAATCATATAGCGTGCCAGATTACGAATAAATGAGATATTAATGCTGGGAACATCAAATAGATCGATCTTCAGTAACCACACCATCCATGGAAACTTCCTTTGTTATGGGGGTAGAAGATACTTGTAGAACCAATCTGCTAAGAGATAATCCAAAATGGGGGCCTTGATAAGCCTTCTTTGTCATATCCAACCATGGATGTGATCGAATATGTTGGTGGAAGTTTCTTGGTGTAAGGTAATGAGAAGTTTCATTCCAACTTCATAGTGTATAGGTAATTCAAAGTGATTTAGAAATTCCATAGCAAGGGAATTGAAATTATTCAAAGCTCAAGATAAATCAATGTACCACTTTGCGGCGTTTCCAGTCAAGGTGTGGGGAAAGAGTCTGAGAAAAGTACTATCGTCAATCATGGAGTTTGACACACACCGAAGGTGGTAAGTTGTGACATATGTTGCTGGTTCACCTCCTTGTTTTCCTTCAAATTTTGGGACATATACAAGGATTTTATGTGGGATTGGAAGCCAAAGTAAGTTATGATTTATGGGGTCATTCATTAACTTGTATAGATTTAGGATGTTTAAAGTATCCAAGAAAGGGAAAGGTGTAGGTTCCCCTTAATCAAACGAGGGCGGTGTAGGATGAACTAAAGGAAGAGGAGGTCCTCCCATCAACTTGTTTTTTGTATGGTACATGGGTTTCAACATATAATAGTTTCTTGGCAGTGGAGGTGGGGTCATATAAAGTGGCGAGCCATAATGCATACTAGGTTGGGTAACAAAGAGATGGTTTCCCCTAGGTTAGAAGTTTCCCCATTGACCCAATCATTGTTGAGGAGGGGGGGGGGGGGGGTGGGGCAGATAGATAGAACAATACCGCGTTAAGGGATAGTGTTGGCCACATAAGGCACAATGGGTAAAAGACCACCACCAGTAGGATGTCCACTACAAGGGAACATATCAATTAGCGAGCGACTAGATTGTACTGTGGGAGGTATAGAGACTTGTTAAGGCCTTGAAATTCTGTTGCAACAACATGGGGGAAAACCACCCAATCTGGACCTTAGAGCATGTCCTTTTCCATTTGGTGTGGTGGCTTCGAATGGGGATAAAGGGAACAGTTTCCAAATAAGGATGATTTTGGGGTGTGTTTAGTTTATATAACATGCAATGGGAAATTATTTTAATCTATCACGTGCATTTATCTAAAACTATCTATTCTATTATATACCTGTGGTGTTTCTTACTTGATGCAATCTAAAAAGATATACTCCAACTGTTAGTAATGAAGATTATTTAATAGTTGAAGAGATGAAAATTATGTAAAGATGATTCTTTTAAAAAAATAGTTTGATTAAAAGAATTGTGAAAAGTGTATCACATTCATATGTGTGATTATATATCAGATAAGAAATCATAGAAAAATATTAGTACAGAAGTGCATTTAACATTCATTTATGATAACAGTTCAAATATATAATACAAGTAAAAATATAACTGTCAATCCAGAAAGAAAAAATTAATATAAATGAATATAAGTACCATACATACGAAGTACTACTCATATAAACTGACAGTATTTTTCTTCTCCTCTTCACTTTCAAGCAATTTAAAGAGTACAATAGTGCAACATCAGTTAAACAACTTTCCATTAATCCATCAAAGCATTTACAAACTTACAGAAGTGCATTCTTTGCAAATGTTTTTGACAAATTTATGGGCCCTTCTCTAAATGCATGAGAAGGGTTTAAATACTAAACTATAATATGTTTTAAAATATATTATTACAAAATAGTAGAGGAGGTTTCAAACAACCATCCTCGTAAAGAGCAAACTTCAACTACAATCTAGGAAAATAAAGTAACAATATGACTATGAATGTTGATCCTCCTTGTGGATTTGATCTTGAAGTTGAAAAATGTCTAGCATAGGTTTAAGCTGAGCTAGGTGAGAAATTTTTGATCTAATCTGGCCCTTGAATACTGCATTTGAAAGTGTTGGCTGCGAATTTTTTTTTGAATCAGTTAATGGCTACATGATTTGGTACTAATGATAAGGTTTGATTAGAAAATTCCAATTATTTTCTTGATCAAACTTATTTACTTTTTTAATCATTTATTCCTACATCTCTGTCCTTTGTTTCCATTGTGCTTCTAACGGCTTTATTTTTTAGAGCACTTCAGATGTGTAATCTTGGATAAGCTCGGCTTTCAAACGTTGTTCATAAACATATTCTCTAATTTCCTTTGTTAACCTTGATGCTTTTGTTGCTGCCTTGTCTGCTTGTCTTAGTCGTGCTTCCCAATCCTTAAATAAAATTTCCTTATGAATTATTTACTTGGGGTAGATCAACTTCCATTCCTGAGACAAATGTTTGCCACTCAATGAACTCATTGATTTTCTTTTCAATTTTCTCACACTCAAGTTTCCTGTTAGCCATTTGTTGGATCAGGATTTTACTTGAATCACAATGAGAGCTAGTGATTGAAGCTTGTTGACAAAATACTTCTTGTTGCTACTTTATCTTTGCATTCATGTCCAGTGATTCTTTTATGAATTTATCTACCTGTGGCAACTTTTTAATTTTTTCATTGCTGCTTCCAGTTGCGTTTCATTTTCCGTAAGTTGCACCTGATGCTGCAAAGTTAATATTTCAAAATCCTTTTCAAATTAAGACATTTTCAATTCCATTTGCCTGTTGGAGTTAAAATTTTCTTGCTCTAATAGTATCTCTAACTCTTGTATTTTGTCTTCTCTTTGCTTCAGTAAAAATTGAATTTCAGTAGCCTTGTCAATAGTGGCAGTAGCGTATGCCCCTCCAAACTGTGATAGCTTGGTAAAATGTTCAGTAGGATCAGCTAGAGGATCCTTCCATAGAACGTCAATAGATTCATTTTTAATATTTGAAACTGTATCATCCATTCTTCTTCTTTTTCTTCTCTTAACTACAGCCTTATGACTAGAACTTTATAAGACATCCAATGAAGGAATTTCTTCAATTTGTAAAACTATCTGCTCTGCAGGGTCAGCCGGAATAATCTCTCGATCATGAGTTCCAGGTACCTGTTGTAGCGGAATTGCAGTTTCCACTAATTTCTGAGAATTATCTGGCATTTGAAAACTGGTAGATTGATCAGCATTAGGATTTGGTTATGGAATTTTTAGTGCTTTAGAAAAATTTTCCCATTCATTATTCAAGTCTTTTGGCTGAGATTTTTCTACTTGATCAGGTGTATTTTGGCTGTGCTAAATTTCTTAGGAAGATGATCCAGTTCCATTAATTCATCCTTTCCTTTGCATTTCAATCTCTTTGATTACTTTATCAATTACCTTTTCTAGCACTCTCATTTCTGTTTTCGGATTCATTATCAGAGTGATCCTAATTTTGAGATTTATGTTCTAATTTCCTTGACTCATGATTAGATTTTTCTTTGGATTCATCTTCATACATGTCTTTGGGTTCATTATCCAAGCAAATACTTGGATTCAGTCTGTTGACATATTCAATAAACAATAAATCCAAATGAATTCTTTCCAATCTCTTATTTCTATATGTTAGGAAGGCTTCAAAGTCATTTTGATTGAGCTAACTAGATGCATTTTTTAGTACATCTGGGAACTCCTCAATGCCTTGAAAGAAATCATCAAACATATCTATCTCTTTCAGAAAAGGTTTCAATTTCAGCTCTGTGGTGAAATTCTTAATCACATCATTGGGGTCGTATGGCCACTTTGGAATTATAGCAAAATTAAATAAATTAATATTTGAAACTTCCTTGAATGTATGACCAATATCAAAAAGTGAAAAAGTACTATACTGCAAAGTGAAATTAGGCCAAATGGCCTTCTTGGAATCTTTGAGTTTCTTAGAAATACCACTTACTACAATTTGGTAAGCAATTTCTCTAGCAAGTAGCCATTTTCTCTCCTAATTCTCTTTGCATCAATATTCGTCTCACTGCAGAGATCGAATTATTATTTTGGTACGAGTTTTATGAAGAAATGGCCTAAAATGATTTATAACTTTAAAGACAACAATGCTTGTTTCTCAACAGATGAATAATTTAGTTTTGTGCCTTGCAAATTTGAACTGAAAAATGATATTGGTGCTTCAATTTGTTGGTCATTAAGTTGTGTCAGAGTCGCAGCGTAAGATGTATCTGATGATAAGATGTATAAAGTAAAAGGATTAAGAAAATTGGGGGTAGTTAAAAATGGAGCATTCAAGCATTGATAATGGATTGTTTGATTAAATCAAATTCTTATCTTTCGTTATGTCCCCACTAAAATACTAAATTTTTATTAATCATGGTTTGCAAAGGTAATACTATTTGCGAAAAGTCGGGGACAAATATTTTTACAAAATTTATTTGTCCAAGAAACGACTGCATAGTTTTCTTGTTATGAGGGAATGTAATTCTTTTAATCTCTTTGATTCTTTCAGGATCAATATAGATACCTCTCTTAGACACAATGAATCCTAAAATTTTTCCTTCATCTAAAGAAAAATATGACTTCTTTGGGTTTAATGAAATTCCATACTTTTTACATCGCTCAAATACTTTCTTTAGGTCATTCGCATGATTGGTTGCTTGTCGAGAAAAGAATGTAATGTCATCTAGATAAATAACCATTGATTTGTTGATGAGTCCTCTAAAATTTGTGTCTATGGCTCTTTGAAAAGTGGAACCTGCATTGATTAACCCAAATGGCATCATTGGATAGGTGTAAGTTCCCCACTTAGTCTTGAATGTAGTCTTTAATCTATCATCTGGATGTACGAGGATTTCCCTATATCCTAAAAATCCATCTAGAAAATACATAAGTTCAGAATTGGTACTGTTTGCAGTACTTGTTCCATGGTTGGTAATGGAAAATTGTCTTTCTAACATGCTTTGTTCAAATTCCTAAAATCAATACAAATCCTAATATCACCATTTTTCTTCCTGACAGGAACCAAATTAGAAACCCATTTAGAATGTCTAACTGGAAAGATGATAATTTCTTTGAGGAGTTTATTTAACTCTGTTTTGATTTGATTTTCAAGATTTAGGTGAATTTTCCTCAACTTTTGTTGTATAGGTTTTTCATCTGAAATAATAGGAATAGTGTGTTGAATAAAATAAGTGTCGTATGTTTTAAGATCAGTGTAATCCCAAGAAAAAACACTTTTGTAAGTGCTTAATAACTTGAAAAAAGATAATATTTCCTCAGAAGATAGACCAAGACCCAAATTTACATTTTGAGGTTTATCATCATTTCCGAGATTTACTAACTCAAATATTAAGGTTGAACTTTGAGCTTTAGAGTTAGTAACTCTTTTAAACCTATATTTTAGATTGTAAAGGTCTTCTAATTTGATAACTGAATTAGGAATTGAATTTTAATCTTGTTCATCCTTTCTCTGAGTGTCATGTTCATTTTCATCTAGAATTTGATTATCATAATATCCTTCAGATGTAAGGAAATATATGATGTTCGAATCATTATTAAAAACTTTCCAATTCGTAATATTGTGAAGAAAAGATGGTCTAAAAATAAATTCAATGGAAATTATATCGGGACTGAATTCTTGAGATGGAATTAATTTCGATTCTACACTAGCCAATAAATCTGCACTAGCATTTTATATTCTAGGTACAAAAGAAATATTGAAAGCTAAGAAATGAGTGGTCAATTCCTAGACAAATGATTGGTAATGCTTTAAATATCCAGAATGATAATGTTACTTGTTTGACAATGATTTCTGAATCTCCTAGGAATTTTAGATATTTGATGTCGAGATCATTTGCTTTGTACAAACCTTGGATTAATGCTTCATATTCTGCTATATTGTTTGTGCAATCGAATTCAATTCTGCAGGCTAACATGGTTTTTTATCCTTCTGGGCTTATTAAAATACAACCAGCTCCTGCACCATCTTCTGATTTAGAACCATCAAAATAAAGAATCCAAAATAAAGAATTAACTGCTGGTTTATCTACAAAAAATTTACATTTAGAAGTGTCTGTTTGGGAAAAATTCTCGACTTGAGAGATAACTTCATTATCAGAAAAGGGTGATGGTTGAGCGTTAAAATTTCCAAGAAATTATTTTGCCGAGTAATTTCCAATAATATTATTATTGAATGTTATTGGCTCGTTTATTGCTTCAATATCAGTGACTGTATGCTTCATGAATTTGTCTCGGTCTACGCAGATTTGATTTGGATTTCCATTGTGTGGTAGGCACATATGTGACCAGTCTGTTGCAAAATATCCATGAAGCATTTCAGACCAGTATCTACTTAACACTAAACCATAAAAATCAGGAATATCAGCCACCAATATATCAATTATCTGAGAAACTTTAGGGTTTGATGACAATCTGATAGAGACATAATTTATTTCTCACACAACCTCTACTTTAGTTCTATCAAGTTGTACTATATGAACAAGAAAACTCTTAGGAGTTATGTTCAACTTATCACATATTGATTTTTGCATAATATTAGAGGAAGCCCCTGAGTCTATTAAAAAATTATGTACATTTTTATTATAGATCTCATAGGTTAAAAGAAATGGAGGATTATGGGAGATGGATCGGTCACCTATCATAATAAAATTTATAGCATCTATTTTAGTTGAAGAAGAAGGAGGTTTACCCATTTGATTAGTAGCTTGGACTACTACTGGAGCAGGTAAGGCTGAAGTGGGAACTGCATTTAAATCTCTAAGTAAGATTTTCTATTGTTGTTTTAATTTAGTAAGTTCATGAATTGAAATGTTGGCCCTGGTATTTTTCATATCTTCAACTACATTATACTTAATGGTGTCAGAGACTACCATTGTCTTTGATGTAGGTGGAACATCTGAAATAGCAGGGTTAGTTTGTGTATCCTTACATGTATAATTTTTAGTTACTATTTTATCTTTAGCAGGCATTGAATTCTTATGTTTCTGATTTGACTGCGTTGCTTCAATGTCATTGTTTCTCCTTGTACTCACAGGTAAAGCTTCTTGATGTTCCTCATTTGCTAGGATAAAATCCCATATTCCATTTAGTTCAACTTCTTCTTCTACTTTAGTTTCTTCTTCTTATATTTTATCTTCATATGTATCTTGATCAGCCTCAACATTAGATATGATATTGAGCGGTTGAGAATTAGAAGACTGCTTTTTTATTGAAGGGCCCGAAAGTCTTTTTTGAGCTAGAAATTTCAACAACTTGTTTCTTTTTGTCTGCCATTTCATTTGTCGTAGTATTTAAGACTTTATGAAGATCTTCTACATCAAAAGGGTCTTTGGATTGCTTCTTTTTTGAATCATCTTTAAAGGATACTTTCTTTGATTTCCGATCTTCTTGGGAATTCTTCTTTTCAAGAGCGATTATGTGTTTCTCTACAGGTAAATATTCCTTCATATTTTCTACCAATGTAGGCAATTTTGCTCTATTAGAAAAATGGCTATATTAGATGGGAGAGACGAAATATACCACTCAATTAGAACTTCTGCACCAGGAACTACCATAGCAGGAATTTTATTGAGAAATTTATTAAATCTTGAATTAAAATATTTTATTTTCTCCCCTGTTTTAGCCTTTAGATTTGATAAATCATTGATGAGCGATGAAATGGTTCTGTCATCTCAAAAATTAGCTAAAAATTTTTCTTCGAACATATTCCAGCTAGTTATAGAGTGGGCAGGTAATGAAAAATACCAGGATCCTGCAGATCCTGTGAGAGTATATGGAAATAATATTACAACACAATCTTCTTCAACTACTTCCTTTAAATTAATGGCTACAATGTAATTATGAATGTGTTCTTCAACTGGAATACCATCATCTGGATTAAATTTAGGTAACCATATTTCAGGGTATTTTGGGAGAGGATGAAGAGGATCATGAATTTGTACAACCACTGGATTGTTCCATGGTCATACATTTGGTGGAGGTAGTTGGTCTACCATTGGACCTTGGGTGGATGTGATGGATTGAGTTTGAGTTGAAGAAGAGGTAGGCTGAGTACTAGAACTAGTTGAAGGAATAGTAGTCTGAGTACTAGAACTAGTTAAAGTAACACAGATTTTTGGAATGGAAGTTGTGGAGGTGAGTGGAGGTAATGGAAATGAATGGGGTGGATTATTAGATAAGACCTCTCTAGTGATTGAATCTTATTCAGTATTCTTTATCTTCCTTCGAGAAGTATAAATGGGAAATTCAAAAGGAGTAATTCATGTACTTTGAGTTTCTAATCGAGTTAATATTCTTCTGGGTTGTAAAGAGGATGAAACACTAATCACAGATGATTGAGAAGTTTCTGACTTTTTAGCAAAAATGGATACTCTCTCTAACTTTTATATCAAAGACTGAACTTAGGGGAAATTTGATGAAAATCAGGAGATAGTATGGGTTGAGTATCACTAGGAGACTTAGGAGAAGGATGTTCAACTTCAGATCTTAAAGATTTAGATATAGCTAATGTTCTAGAAATTGAAGTGGATATAGATGGAGAGAGACTCTTAGATTAAATTTTATATTGATAAGATCTTCTTGCCTTTCACAATTGGCCCTCCTTCTAGCGGAAAAATGTTGAGGCCTCGGAATTCCATTGCAACAACATGGGGGAAAACCACCCAGTCCAGACCTTAGAGCAAGTCCTTTTCCGTTTGGTGTGGTGGCTCTGACTGGGGATAAAGGGACCAGTTTCCAAATAAGGATGATTTTGGGGTGTGTTTTGTTTATATAACATGCAATGGAAAATGATTTTAATCTATCACATGCATTTATCTAAAAATATCTATTCTATTATATACTCGGGGTGTTTCTTCCTTTATGCGATCTAAAAATATATCCTCCAACTATTAGTAATGAAGATTATTTAACAGTTGAAAGAGATGAAAATTATTTAAGGATGATTCTTTTAACAAAATAGTTTGATTAAAATAATTGTGAAAAGTGCATCACATTCATATGTGTGATTATATCATATAAGAAATCATAGACAAATATTAGTATAGAAGTGCATTTAATATTAATTTATGATAACAATTCAAATATATAATGCAAGCAAAAAGATAACTGTAAATCTAGAAAGAAAAACTTAATATAAATGAATAGAAGTACCATATATATGAAGTCATACTCATATAAACTGATAGTATTTTTCTGCTCCTCTTCACTTTCAAGCAATTTAAAGAGTACAATAGTGCAACATCAGTTAAACAACTTCAAATGTCAAAAGATAACAGACTTTGTTCCATTAATCCATCAAAGAATTTACAAACTTACAGAAGTGCATTCTTTGCAAATGTTTTTGAAAAATTTCTAGACCCTTCTCTAAATGCATGAGAAGGGATTAAATACTAAACTATAATATGTTTAAAAATAGATTATTACAAAAAAGTAGAGGAGGTTTCAAACAACCATCCTTGTAAAGAGAAAACTTCAACTACATTCTAGGAAAATAAAGTAACAATATGACTTTGAATGTTTATCCTTCTTGTTGATTTGATATCGAAGTGGACAAATATCTAGCATAGGTTTAAGCTGAGAAGGATGCAAAATTACTGATCTGATATGGCCCTTGAATACTACTTTTGAAAGTGTTGGTTGCGACCTTTTTTTTGAATCAGTTAATGACTGCAGGTCTTGGTACTGATGATAAGATTTGATTAAAAAATTTCAATAATTTTCTTGATCAAACTTATTTACTTTTTTAATCATTTATTTCTTAATATCTGTCCTTTGTTTCCACTTTTCTTCTAATGGCTTGAGTTCTAATATCACTTCAGGTGTGGACTCTTTTATAAGCTCAACCTTAAAAAACTGTTCATAAACAAATTCAATAATTTCCTTTGTTAACCTTGATGCTTTTGCTGCTGTCTTGTATGCTTGTCTTAGCTGTGCTTCCCAATCCTTAAATAAAATTTCCTTGTGAAATTTATGTACCTGGGGTAGATCAATGTCTTTTCCTGAGTCAGATGCTTGCCACTAAATGAACTCATTAATTTTATTTTCAATTTTCTGACACTCAAGTTTCCTGTTAGCCACTTGTTGGATCAAGATTTTACTTGAATCACAATAAGAGCTAGTGATTGAAGCTTGTTGACAAAATACTTCTTATTGCTTCTTTAGCTTTAAATTCATGTCCAGTGATTATTTTATGAATTTCTCTACCTATGGCTGCCTTTTTAATTTGTTTATTGATGCTTCCAGTTGCGTTTCCTTTTCTGTAAGTTGCACCTGATGCTACAAAGTTAATCTTTCAAAATATTTTTGAAATTGAGACATTTTTAATTCCATTTGCATGTTGGAGTTAAACGTTTCTTACTCTAACAATCTCTCTAACTCTTGTATTTTTTCTTCTCTTTGCTTCAGTAACAATTGAACTTTCGTAGCATTGTCAATAGTGGCAGTAGCATATGCCCCTACAAACTGTGATAGATTGGTCAAATGTTCAGTAGGATCGGCTAGACGATCCTTCCATAGAACGTCAACAAATTAATTTGGTTGTGGCGTTGGTAGTGCTTTAGAAAAATTTTCCCATTCATTCTTCAAGTCTTTTGGCAGACATTTTTCTGCCTGATCAGGTGTATTTTGGATATGCTGTATTTCTTGGGAAGATGATCCAGTTCCATTAATTGCTCCTTTCTCATGCATTTCAATCTCTTTGATTACTTTATCAATTACTTTTTCTGCGCTCTTGTTTATGTTTTTAGACTCATTATCAGAGTGCTCTGAATTCTGAGATTTATTTTCTGATTTCCCTAACTCATGGTTATATTTTTCTTGGGATTCATCTTCAGACATGTCTTTGGCTTCATTATCTAAGCTAATACTTGGAGTTGATTTGTTGACATATTCAATAAAAAATAAATCCAAAGGAATTATTTCCAATCTCTTATTTCTATATGTTTCGAAGGCTTCAAAGTCATTTTGATTGAGTTGACTAGATGAATTTTTTAGTACATCTGGGAACTTCTCAATGCCTTGAAAGAAATGATAAAACATATCTCTCTTTCATAAAAGGTTTCAATTTCAGCTCTATGGTGAAATTCTTAATCACATCATTGGGGTCGTATGGCCACTTTGGCATTACAACCAAAATCAATAAATTAATATTTGAAACTTCCTTGAATGTATGACCAATATCAAAAAGTGAAAAAGTACCGCACTGCAAAGGGAAATTATGCCAAATGGCCTTCTTGGCATCTTTGAGTTGCTTAGAAATACCACTTCAAGTTGGTAAGAAATTTCTCTAGAAAGTAGCTTGTTAGGAATATAATAGGGAAAGACGTGGGTAGAAGCATAAATCCTAAAAAATCTGTCAAAGTCATTTCATTTTACAACTTGGTTTGAATTCAAAAACTTTTCTTCAAAGTTTGGGTTTAAAGAACTTTTTTGGAAGACATTTTTTGGAGGCTGTGTGATTTTTCTTGGAGGTATGTATGTGTTTTGTGTTGAAATAAATCTTTTGAGCTTCTTTGTTCAAAAAATTTTCTTCAAATTTTGGATTTAAAGAATTTGGAAGTATGTACGTGTTTTGTGTTGAAATAAATCTTTTGAGCTTCTTTGTTCAAAAACTTTTCTTCAAATTTTGGATTTAAAAATTTTTTTTGGAAGACATTTCTTGGAGGTGGTGTGATTTTTCTTGGAGGTATGTACGTGTTTTGTGTTGAAGTACGTGTTTTGTGTTTTTTAAAGTGTGTGTTTTGGATTGGATTACGTATTTTTTACAAAAGGTTTTTTTAAATTAAATATTTTGTGATATTTTTTGTAATTGAGTTATTGTCTAATTTTTTGAAGGAAATTTTTTGAACCTCATACCCTATTATCATGGGAAATCGAAGAACTTGTGTGAGAAAATATGATCGAAAAAGAGACCCTGAGGAACGTAGAGAAGAGACGAGACAATATCGCAAAAGAAAGTTAAAAGCCCTCTCAAATATTGAAGAGGAAAATCAACCTCAAGCAGAAATTGAAGCAGGTATGTAAATATAAATATTACATGATCTATTGATATATATTTAAAATTTTCCAAATGTAAAATGTGAAGCTTAATTTTTATTTGATGAACTAGTTTGAAAAATATTTTGTTTGATGTAAACAGACAGAAATATTCCTCAAAATATTGAAGAAGAAAATCAACCTCAAGCAGAAATTGAAGCAGGTATGTAAATGTAAATATTATGATCTATTAATATATTTTTAAAGTTTTCCCAATGTAAAATGTGAAGTTTAATTTTTATTTGATGAACTAGTTGGAAAAATATTTTGTTTAATGTAAACAGACAGAGATACTCCTCAAAATATTGAAGAAGAAAATCAACCTCAAGCAGAAATTGAATCGGGTATGTAAATGTAAATATTATGATCTATTGATATATTTAAAACTTCCTTAATATTTATTGACATATTTATTAATTTAGTTATTTATGGAATATGTACTATTTTTTCGAATATGTACAAATGAAATCACTATCAATAATGAGATGTTATAAAATGTCGACACTCACACATATGGAGATAAAAAACCTGACCATGTTATACGATATCGTGTCGATAAAATTTTTGAAATGTATTTCAAAAATGAGCAAGTGACAGTTCAAGCTCAAATGTTGAAAGGTCTCCTATCATCAAGGAAATTAAAAGAAGCGATGACACTATTGGGTATTCGAAAATCAACCAAAGGTAAAAAAATGAAAGAAGAGGTGATAAAAAATATGAGTAGTGCTATAGAGTCAATTAAGAGATCTAGAGATAAAGATGTTTCAAATATACGTAGAGGAATACAAATGGCAATGGTTTCACCAAGTACTTAAGATAATCGTTTGAATCTAACATCTATGGCACGAGCACTGGGAACCTCGCGAAAAACTCTGCACAAACATCGAAAATTTCGACTGCAAATAGATGTAAATGATGAACTCGCTTGTTGGAGAGCTATTTGTAGGCAACCATACAAAGATAGACTTGGAGAAGATGTTAAGAAAATAATATATGAATATTGGAAGAACAATTCGCGTGTTTCACCGACTGCAAGACATGTGATGCGAAGAAGAATAGCACAAAATCAATACGAAGAACATGAAAAACATCTCTTGGAAACCACTCAAATAGAGTTATTCAACAAGTTCAAAGAAGAGAATCATCAAATTCAAGTTTCACTCAGTGCTTTTGTTCAACACAAACCATGGTATGTAAAACCTATCACCGTACGCGACACTTGTTGTTGCCGTTATCATGTGGAATTTGAGTTATATTATGACACATTCCTCGATTTCGGTAGAACATTATGGAAGGATTCACCTCCTCCTTCCACTATTCGTGAATTCATATCTCAAATTCTATGTGAAAGAGAAAGCGATGAACTATTTTACAAAAAGAAATGTGTTGGTGGTAAAAAATGCGATGATTGTGGAAATTTGACTAAATTTCAAAACAAATATCGTATTGATATAAATGATCAATCATTGTCCAACATGAAAGTGAAATGGAAGAAATATGAATATATCGGTACATCGATTCAAGGTGTAGATAGTGTTAAAAGAATCGAATTACGAGAAGATGAAATTTTTCTGATAGACTTTTTGAGAAAGTTTGAGGCGGATATTTACAAATACACCAAGCATTCCCATAGAGCTTGATGGCAAGACTTGCAATTCAAAAAATCTCGTGAAGTTTTTCCACCAGGGACCATTTTGTCAGTGATTGATTTTGCAGAAAACTACACATTTGTTCCACAAAAAGAAATTCAGAGTGAATACTATCATTCTGACCAAGTCTCCATGCTCGTCCATATTCTATATAGACATGCTGAACAAAATGTCGATCACATAGAAAGCACGAGTGAAAATCGACATATCATTAAAGAATATCACTTTTATATCAGTGACGATCGTACACATGATACATGTTTTGTACAACATTGTTTTGGAAGAATTTACGATTCATTGAAAAATCGTGGAATAACATTCAATGAACATTGGATATGGTCAGACGGATGCGCAGGTCAATTCAAATCTGCACGATCATTTTTTTGGTTGTGTTGTCTTCATAAAAAAACCTGCATTAAACATTGTTGGAATTTCTTTGAGACTGGCCATGGAAAAGGAGAACATGACGGTGCAGGAGCATGCATAAAACGAGTACTTCGAAGATATCAAATGAACCACTATGCACGCCGACTTGTGAATGCTGAAGAAGTTGTTCAATGGTGCAAAACTGCTCTAAGCCATGAGATTAACCCATCAAGAGAAGTGCGAAGGTACATTCAATTTAATTTATATTGGAAATCTAATTTTAAACATTGTACATTTATCATGCAATGATTATTTTTAATTTTATTTTGATATCATATTTACAAATTCTTTTTCTAATTTTCCATATAAAGGTTTTTCTGGCATATTGGAATCGGAGACGTAGATAGATCAATTGGAAATGACGTTGAAACAATAAAAGGGACTCGAAAATTACATTCAATTCAAACAAAGTTGTCCACAAATGTGTTTGCATTGGATAAAAGAAAATATTCTTGTTTTTGTGATGTTTGCATAGACAACACAAAATCCAATGACGTCTGTGAAAACAAAATGTATGTGAACGATTGGAAACATACAGAGCTAAATACAAAGGGGAAAATGTCTGTTGCAATGTTTGAAGAAATGCAATCAGAGGAAACTACAATATCATCCGATGGTGATCGAGTTTCTGATCTTGTTAGAGAAGGTAACATTTGAATTACTTTCTAATGATTTAAAAATCTAGAAATAAATTTAAATATGCATAATTAAATGTTAAATTTATTTTATTGTGCAGGAGATGTTTTTGCTGTAATTGCACCTATTGACAATGATGAAAATGTGAAGTATTATTTGATGCGTTGCACTGAACGAAAAATGAAATTATTACAAGACTAAAATGATCACGGATTTCAGTATGACAGAGGGTCTATTATACTGAAAGGTTATTTTTTCAAACAAACTCATCAAAGTGGAGACTTTGTTTACTTTGAAGACTATGAACCTGATTCCATAAGTTTTCAATATAGTCACTTGGTGTGTGAAGCATGCATAAAGTTGATAGAAGTTCAATCAAAGAAAAAATAAAAAATTAAGAGATGGAAAATGTCAAAATCCGATCATGAATGGATTATTGAGGATGGAATTCCATTAGAATTTTTTTGAGTGAATTTTCCAACAACTTATTATCTTTGGATTAAATATGTTTTAGAACTTCCAGTACTCAACTAAAAATTGAGCTGCTTATGTTATTTGTGCAAGTGTTTGCACATGTACAAATTGTTTGGGTACAAGCACGTGCTCTAGTATCAACTGAAAGTAGTTTTTCTATACATGTGCATTGATTAAAAATGTTATATGTATTGGATATATATATATATATTCTAGAATGAAATTAATTGTTCTTGTATATTAATTGTTCTTGTATATGTTCTCCGACCATATAGTACAAATTATTTCACTTTATTTTGTAAAGTCAGATTCGGTCCCCATATGGCGTAGCCTCCAAGGGACGAGATAACAAGTGGTTGTCCCCACTTGCCCGAATCTCGGCTTTTAAGTACAATTTTATTGTTTATGTCAAGCATCTTACATGATGTCCTAGCCAAAGATAGATTCTCTTTGTTTCAAGTTTCCAATAAAATTTGTCACTGAATGACCTGCTCGAACTCTTGTAGTAAACACCATACCTTATCTCTCTTGCTCTCCAATATTATTAGGTTTAATTATTATAACACAAAAATCGTTCTACATTGTCAATAATTTTTTGCGCTTACACTAAAATCAATGAACACTATTAATCCAATGTCTTTAAAAGTAATGTACCACCATACATGCAATTATATCAAATTAGAAATCAACATATACAATGAAATCAATGGGGATTGTCTTATTACAAAGTAACATAATTTCAATTTACCATATGTGCAAATGTAGGTTGAAACGATCCAAAACTTTAAGTTTTAAAACCCTTTTGATTATATATTGTGCAACATTAAAACATTAAACATTTAAAGTTCATTAAATATCACATGCAAAATGTAGATTGAAACCATCCAAAACTCGAGTTTTAAAAACTTCACATGCCATGCCAATTATAATTCAAATATCCAACAAAACCATTTAACAGATTAAATATCACATGCCAAAGTTGTTTCAAGTTTCCGGTAAAAGTTGTCACCGAATGACCTACTAGGATATTATAAATACTAACTTTTTAAGATCATTTGACATTCGGAAAAATTCGAAAGTCTTAGACTGTCAATCAATTTAAAGTATCATTCACCCTAGGGGGTGTAAAATATTCAATGTAGGTTGGTGACGATGCTCACTCCTAGCTTGAAGCAGCGCCAATGACCAATTCTGTAATGAATTCCAATGCACTAGACCAAAGTTGGTTCAACCTACTTGGTTTTTCACCCAATAAATTCCAAGGATGGACTATCTGGACAAACTGCTGAAATTGAAAAGCTTGACATGGAGATACGACAAGGTGAACAAAGACTTCAAGAACTCTTTCTGGAAAGGGCTCACTTGAAGGAAAGAAGCACCACGTTGCAGGCTAAAGTCAAGAACATGGAAGATAAGATCAAGAGGGACTTTCTTGATCTGAAACCTATTGGTTTGAAGAAAGAAAATGCATGTGTTGGCACACTTGGAAAAGAAGATGACCACACTATGAGGATTGGTGCACTTCGATTGGAAGGAGTCAATATATGTCGTATTGGAGCAATTAGATAGAATTCGAAAAGGAAAGAGCTTGAACCAATTCAAGCAGACCCAGGATCAGATTGTTCTATGGAGCTTCATGAGAAGAGATATGTGAAAAGCATTGTTAAGCCAAGGGCATTGTTAAGAAGATTTCGGAAGTAAGGCGCAAGACAAGGAGGAGGAATGATGATGAAAGTTTCTTGGACTTGAGATTCGTGTCTACAACCGTACATGGGAAAAAGTTCTCTGCTTTGATAGACACGGGGGCTACCCATAGCTTCCTAAGTCGAAAGGTAGCTTCATCTCTTAGAAAGAGGAAGGCTAGCATCGAGAAAGAGTTGAGTGCTTTCAAGACGGTCAATTCGAGGATGAAAGTAGTGACTGGTGTCATGAAAGGCACACATGTGAGAGTAGGGTCATGGTTTGGAAAGATAGACTTAAGAGTCATTGACATGGATGATCATTCTATGGTGTTGGGACGAGACTTCATGGTTGCAGCACAAGCCATACCAATGATGGACCGAGACATTCTCTTAATTCTTGTGACCAATTTTAAACTATTTTCTGAACAAAAACATTTAACATTAAATATCACATGTCAAATGTAATTCAGATGACAACATTACTTCACATTCACATGCAAAAAGTACTAAAACCATCCAAAGAACATTGAAATCAATGAACACTATTAACCCAATGACTTTACAAGTGATGTACCATCATACATGCAATTATATCAAATCAGAAATCAACATATACTGTAATGAAATCAATGGGGATTGTCTTGTTACAAGTAACATTTCAATTTACCACATGTGCAAATGTAGGTTCACATTCTATCATTCATGTAGTTTTAAAAACTTTAGATGCCATGCCAATTATAATTCAACTATCCAACAAAAACATTTAACATTAAATATCACATGCCATGCGAATTATAATTCAACTATCCAACAAAAACATTTAACATTAAATATCACATGTCAAATGTAATTCAGATGACAACATTACTTCACATTCACATGCCAAAAGTACTAAAACCATCCAAAGAACACTAAAATCAATGAATACTATTAATCCAATGACTTTATAAGTGATGTACCATCATACATGCAATTATATCAAATCAGAAATCAACATATACTGTAATGAAATCAATGGGGATTGTCTTGTTACAAGTAAAATTTCAATTTACCACATGTGCAAATGTAGGTTCACATTCTATCATTCATGTAGTTTTAAAAACTTCAGATGCCATGCAAATTATAATTCAACTATCCAACAAAAACATTTAACATTAAATATCACATGCCATGCCAATTATAATTCAACTATCCAACAAAAACATTTAACATTAAATATCACATGTCAAACGTAATTCAGATGACAACATTACTTCACATTCACATGCCAAAAGTACTAAAACCATCCAAAGAACACTAAAATCAATGAACACTATTAATCCAATGACTTTATAAGTAATGTACCATCATACATGCAATTATATCAAATCAGAAATCAACATATATTGTAATGAAATCAATGGGGATTGTCTTGTTACAAGTAACATTTCAATTTACCACATGTGCAAATGTAGGTTCACATTCTATCATTCATGTAGTTTTAAAAACTTCAGATGGCATGCCAATTATAATTCAACTAGATCCAACAAAAAACATTTAACATTAAATATCACATGCCATGCCAATTATAATTCAACTATCCAACAAAAACATTTAACATTAAATATCACATGTCAAATGTAATTCAGATGACAACATTACTTCACATTCACATGCCAAAAGTCCAAAAGTACTAAAACCATCCAAAAAATTAAATAAAACAAATTATATAATAGTTCATTGTAATAAAATATGTCCAAAAATTGTAAATCTCACTTGAGTATCAAACTGTATCAAGTTTAACAAATTTTAAAACCATCTAAATTTTGAAATCAAATCTGTAAATCTTGTCCATCAAATGGAGGATCTAGCGTCTGGGTCTCGAGTAGCGCCTTGTCCTGTGAATAGGAAACCATCATACACAATGCACATGTACTTGAACATTAAATTTTGAAGTTTTAAAAATGAATGAGAATATATATATCTAGAACTTCATGTAAAAAACAAAATATAACAAAAAAATCATGCAATACCTCATAAGGTTCCCTCTCCATTTGATGAAGAGGTTCTGCCATAGAAACATCTGCATTGGTAACCTGTACAATATACATGTACAGTTAAATATAAATATATATATATATATATATATATATACATAAATAATTTATATAAATTAAAACTTTCAAATGAAAATGCACGTGTACATATATAAACTTATTTGAACAATAATATTAAAAAAAAGAACTAAAGACAACTTGTTCAAATGCTGTGGATGTTCCTATCTCTGTCGCTAGATTCCTCGGATTAAAAAAATCTTCTATACAAACCTAAATTCAAAATTTTTTAAATAACTCAAAATATAGATCTCTCTCTATATATCTCAATTTTTAATGGAACTTTTTGAGGTAACATAAATTTTGAACTTGTGAAAAATTGTCCATACTTGTACATCTCCCAATGAAGTAGAAGGTATATCTCCTAAGGAAGAAGAAGGTACATCCATCCCAAAAACATCAGACGGAATCGGAATCTGTTAAAAAATTTAAAATCAAATTATATATATACATACATGTACATGTGTGGCAACAATTATTTATTTTAGAGTCACTTAAAAAACACTAACATACATGTGCCAACATATCATGATGGTCAAACCCATCTGCATCGTTTGAGCCAGAGGTCCCGAACGTAACATTAACATTTTCATCACGCATCATGCCTGAGAACTGCAAATGGTGTTTTAACATATAATCATACATTTTTGTTAGATTAATGTACACATACAAATAAATGTATACATGTACATACATATGTATTTATTACAAATTGTACACATGTATATGTAAAAATAATTTCAAACCCTAAGGTCACTAACACATACCGTTCCGGTGCCCTCTTCCTCATGAAAAATTAGGTCTTGCGGACCATTGCGACAATTTATTGCATATGTTCGGAGATCTTCAACATTCATGTTGTAAATCTCCTCATCTGTACGATAAACAAAATTGGCACATGCATTTTCACGTGCTCTTTGTCGATTTAAACAAAGATCGACTCCACTCAATCCACTATGAACATTATCGATCATAACATCTCTTGCTTCTCGACTTATTTGAGAAGTCGCATCCATCTCTGATCGTAGAGTTTCGACTCGAAATGGTCGACTCATCAATGGCGGCTTAGGGCGAGGCAACTCCACATCTCGCTTAGCACCCTTACGTTGATATAATCGACCTCTCCCCGGGCCAAAAAATTCTGAAGGAAGGTCATTGTAGTCGGGTTTCATACCCAAAAAAAATTCTGCATAAAACATTTGTGCAAAATAAACAAGAACCTCATCGTTCCATGGAAGCCTTCCAAAGGCCGCAAGATGTCGATCATACAAATATTTTGCTTTGTCTGGGTGCTTGAAATACTGCACCTTCAACATTTTTATTTTTGGCCCTTCCTTATAATTAAACATTGACTTAGCATCATCTCTTGAAACTCTTTGTTTTATGTCCTGCCATTTATCGGGACCTATCACTTTTTCTTTTCTCTTTCTCATCACTTCTACAAACGAATCAGTCGTTGGCCCCAAATTTTTATACACTTTTACCATTTCACTCAATGAATGTGTAACTATTTCGAGGCTTTGTCTACTCTCAGCAGGTAGAGACAAAGCCTCGAGATCTCTTTGCAATTTTGCATGAAGGCTTTGACACCTTTGTAAGGTGCATTCCGCCATGTTCGTTTCCCATGGTATATCAATAATCTCAGCCGGATAAGTTGCGCTGGGTTGACAGCCTTCTTCTTCAATGTAGCGTGCTGCCCTGCGTCTTTTTTGACCACTGGCTCGAACATTTTCAGCCTCTGCATCAATATATATAAAATTTCGTATATTAGAAAAAACACGTGTAAAAAAAGTTGTACAAATTTAATGAAAAATATTGAAATTGATGGCAACCTTGATGTTGTTGGTTAACATCATCTCCAACATGACCCTGCTGAGAACCAACCCCAGAATGACGCTGCTGAGAACCAGACCCACAGTGACCCTGTTGAGAACCAGCAGCCGTTGATTGGCCTTCGGGGGAATAAATATCACCCCCTTCCCGCAACCTGCTACCACTCATACCTCGACCAGTTGAACCTTGGCCACGCCTCATGGATGGAGTAGAAACCCTTCTCCTCTTGCCTCCTAAAAATTAAAATATGAAACTTATTAACAACTAATTTAACTCACAAAGTTAATAAAAAATCAATTCCATATGTACACACATGTATGGAGATTTAAGATTATATTTAAATACCGTGAACATCCTCCGATCCCTGAACCTCCATATGGGATTCGACTGATCTTCATCTTTCATCCTCCATGATATATATCTATTGGTCGAAATTCACAAAATAGATTTCAAAAAATCAATTTGTAATTTAGTGTACACAAATTATGTAGAACACAACTTTCAAAACAATAATTGATCATGTGTGAAACATAGAACCAATGGAGAAACCTAAGGAAAAACTATGTTTCCAAGTCGAACCTTTGTAGAGGTTCCAGTACCTGAGAGTAAAATCCAGTTTGGGGCTGTTAAGTCCAGTATGTTCTATATTTATTACATTTCTACCCTCCTATTTTTCTTTCCAATCAATGTTTATAAAATAACATGAGAAGCAACATGAGACTTGGAACAATCATTTTCATTATCTATATGGAAGGCAAGAAGGATTACTACAATTTGTACATGGTTTTTTAAGAATATATCAAATAAAGTTTTTGAGAAGAAAATATGGTTTGTTCCTTAGTATTTGGCACTTAGAATTTCCATAACACTTATAACCCCATCCTTACAATTTTTATAATTTCCATGATGAGACATTTGAATTTCCTTCCCCATATTTCTTGTTAATGATTATAACCTTAAAATGGCTAGTATTGGTTTGTCATCATCATCTCAAAATGACTTGGCAGATGAAAATTTACCATGTCCATCATCATCACTTCACACCATCTCATACATGACCCCTTCTACATATTATATGCATGAATTTTTGGCATTTCATCCTCTCTACCTATCCCATGAATGATTGTGACAACAGGTGAATAAAATACAATTTATAAGCAGAGGATAGTTTCTAGTTTGTCCTCCTCCATCCGCCCCATAGCTAGTGATTTCTCAATTTTCCACTTCCAACTTTCTATTCTCGAAATTCATTAGCAGCTAATTTTATCGATAGCCACACCACACTACATTAATGAAATCTACGTTGTTTGTTATTGTAAAGTCCAATAACAAACAATGTTAATTGAGTTTAGTAGTGTATATAACAATTTCTTTGACTTCCAGGTGTGTTGTGACTATTAGTAGAATTAACTACCAAAATTAATTTCCAAAATAAAATGTTGGAAGAGAAAAAATAGGCAATCACTGGATATGGAGTGGGTGGAGGAGGACAAACTTATAGTGATCCCTTCCTTATCAAATTTCCTTTATTCACCTAATGTCACAATCAATCATGGTCTAGGTAGAGGGGATGAATTCAATCATATAATGTGTAGAAGGGTCATATGTAGATAGTGTGAAACGATGATTACAAACACGGTAATTTTTCATATACTAGGTCATTTTGAGATGATGATTACAAACCAGTGCTAGCCAATTAAAGGTTATAATCATTGGTGCCTAATGTGGGGTGGACAATTTAAATCAAGTTCGTATCAAAGTACAATTTAGCTCATTTTAGTCAAGGTTAGTTAGAAGAATTAGCTATTGGTTTCTGCCTTCAATTTCCTCTGAAAATGAATGTGAATGTGCTTTTGAGAGACATTAGAGGAATAAGGTCCAAATTTTTGATGAAAATGTGCTATGAAAGTAAAGGGTTTTAAAGGAAAGCATGTACAAGGCATAGTTGATCCAAATGTTCTTCAAGAAGGGCCTAATTATTTGGGTCTTGGTTATGGAAAACATGGAAAATGCTCCAAAGCCAAGGAGGCACATGAAGTTGTTCCAAGAAGGAATTTTATTTCGTGTTCATTACCTCAAGCTTGTGAAGTTTGTGTTCATGATGAATGGAACATGTACATAGTTTACCTTAGAGTTGTGTTTTATGGATATTAAAATGAATAACTTCTATTTAGATCCATTCCAAAGATTGACTGCAGGGGCATTTACTAGATATGTCACCTTTCATAAAAGATGAGATCCAGAGGCTACCTGGCCCTTTACAGACTCTGCCTATAGAACTTGTAGAAGTAAACACTAGAGGCATTAACAATATCAAAGAACGTTTTCATGCTCAGCCATGGGAATGTGTCTCTTTCCCTACGCAAAAAAATAGTTCTTGAGGTAGTTAATCTTCATAGACATGTCATCAAGAAAGTCAATGTGATCATCCCTCCTTCCCTCCCTTGTAAAATAATTATGTTTTGCGGGTCAGAAAGCCAAAATATGGAGACAATTATCACCAAATCCAACGTACGATTATGCATGATGGAGAATCTCTAGCGCTTTCCCTTTTTAATATATTTAATAATCTCAATATTTATTTAAAAGTATCAATAGTATTTCAACGACATCACATTGTTCAAATCTCATGGTCGAAATACTATTGATACTTTTAAATAAATATTGAGATTATTAAATATATTAAAAAAGGAAAGCGCTAGAGATCCTCCATCATGCATAACCGTACGTTGATGCTTATAGAGTGAAAAAACTGAAAGAATCAAATTGTAGGGTCATTTTAATGGGGGGTGGAGAATTCAGGTCTAAAACCTTTTGGAGTCATTTTGAGGTATTAAATGACATTTCTGGGGGTCAAACGATTATATATAATTTAAGTTGAAGGCCCATGAGATAAATATGACTTCTATGTGACATTTGTAAATTAAATCATATATTTGTTGTGTTATATGAACATAATTGGTACGCATATCTAAAGAGTCCAAATGCTCATTCAAGACCATATGTAACCCTTATCTAACTTAGCCAAGGATTTGCAATACTATATTTGAGTTGGCTAGCTCCATTTCAAGATATTATGGTTATCCAAGAGGGGATATAAAAAATGAAAAGAAGGATGTTGTTGTAGGTTATCCAAGTCGAACATAGAATCAGTGGAGAAACCTAAGGAAAACCTATGTTTCCAGGTCGAACCTTTGTAGAGGTTCCAGTACCTGAGAGTAAAATCCAATTTGGGGCTGTTAAATTCTAACTGTACTGGTAATTGTGCTAGGGGGGAGAAATAGGATGCAATTTCCTCTTCTCATGATTGGGAGTCTTGTTTTTCATGTGGATTCAACCAAACATATTGTACATATTAAACGAGGACATAATTATTACACATTTTTAATTTACATTCAAATGCTTCTATGTGACATTTGTATTGAATCATCTATTTGTTGTGTTATATGAACATAATTGGTACGCATATCTAATTTACATTACTTTAATATGTCATGCTTCTTTAATTTATCTTTTATAGATGACCGAAGCATCCCTTTTTAATCTATCCCTTTTGACTTTGGATATGTGGGCAATATTCATCTGCATATTTTTCTATCATAAAGCAATGAGTAAAATTGTATTCCATTTGTGTCAATGTTAAGGTTAAGCACATGGATTAAAGTTTTATATATTATATGAATACGCTATGTATTACATATGGTCTTGAATGAGCTTTTGGACTCTTTAGATATATATCTAAAGAGTCCAAATGCTCATTCAAGACCATATGTAATCCTCATCTAACTTAGCCAGGGATTTGCAATATTGTATTTGAGTTGGCTAGGTCCACTTCAAGATATTATGGTTATCCAAGAGGGGATATAAAAAATGAAAATAAGGATATTGAACTATAGGTTATCCAAGTTGGACATAGAACCAGTGGAGAAACCTGAGGAAAAACTATGTTTTCAGGTCGAACCTGAGAGTAAAATCCAGTTTGGGGCTGTTAAATTCTAACTGTACTAGTAATTGTGCTAGGGGGGAGAAATAGGATGTAATTTCCTCATCAAATTCACCTAGGACTAAAACCATTATTTTTAAATTTGAAATAGATCATGGTGTGTTGTTTCAATGCCTGAATATGAAATCAAATTAAATCTATATTAATTAATTTAATAGTTTAAATTCCTATTTGTGGTGTGCCAAATAGAAATATTCAAAGCGAAAGTTACAACTTACAAATATTACTCAAATATATCACAAAAGGAAATAGAATAAAAAACATAATGGACAATATGAACCAAAGTATTATACCTTTATTGATATGGATGGATTCTTAATTACAAACATTTGATTAAAATATGTTGAAGCTTTGGGGGAACTTTAATGAAACACTTTGTGGACAATATCAAAAGAGTTAAGAAAGTGGCTACTAACTAGTCTGAAAAGAAGACAACATAAAATAAAAAGAATCTTTTAGAAGTAGAAGAATTCATTTCTAGGCTTTTTGACAATAATGTAAATGCAATTTTTACTGAAAAAGACTTGCAGTCTTTGAAAATTTTGGAGGGGAGAAAGCAAGCATTATTAGAAAAGGAAACATTTTAATGAAGACTTCAAAGTAGAGCCATCTAGTTCGCTGAAGGTGATAATAACACTAATTTTTCCAGAAACAATAAGAAATTTTCTTGGCATGTTTTCCTGGAATGTTCCTTCTTTGAAAATGTTTGGAATATGTAAAACTTGTATTAGGTCATTCAACATTGGTCTAGTTCAAATCTGGAGGTGACCTAGCATTTGTGGAAATCATCTAAAGACCTGTAGGTCTTCAGAAGCTCTTCCGATGGGGGATTTTGACTCGCTAAGGAGAAGGTTTCCTTTCAAAAGAAAGATGTGATCCTTCACGCACTAAAAATTTCTTAGCCATTTGCTTCAAGGAAAAGAGTCTAATGCCCCAGTAATAATCCAAATCCATGGAGTTACTTTAGTTAAAGTGCATCAATTTCAAATGGCCATAAAAAGGGGGTCAAATTATTTTATTTTTATCTTCAAATCACCTGCAAAAATCGACCACTATTTACAAACGAAAAAGAGCTTTCACAAATTCAAATTTTTGGAAACTCAAAGTTTACAATCAACTGGCTATACAGGGGAAAAGGGAAAAGAAAAGAATTAAGACAAAGAATTTATCTAAAATTGACATCCATCTGGAAAAGGATATTTGAACAATGTTTGAACGATAGTTGAAGAGGAGGAGATAAAGAAGGATATGAGCCAAAGAACAATGGAAATATTGAAGGAGTTTCAATGGTGCATGCTACAAGTTTATCCCTCCATAAAGTAATGATAATGATCAATCGAAAGCCATGGAGTTTTACTTTGACTATGCATCAATTCAAATGACCTTAAAAATAGGGGCCAAATTACTTTATTTCTATAAAAGAATTTAGACATATAGAAAAGGATATTTGAACTATAGTTGAAGAGAGAGACATAGGGAAGGATATTTGAACCATAGTTGAAGAGAAGAACAATAGACATATTCAGATTTTTGGAAACTCAAATTTTACAAGCAACTAGCTATTCAAGGAAAAAAAGGAAAAAGAATCAAGACAAAGAATTTAGAAGTTGAAATTTATGTAGAAAAGGATATTTGAACGATAGGAATTTAGAAGTTGGCATCCATGTAGAAAAAGATATTTGAACTATGGTTGAAGAGAAAGATATTTGAACTATAGAAAAATATATTTGAACTATGGTTAAAGACAAAGATATTTGAACTATAGATGAAGAGGAGGACTAATTTAGAAGTTGGCATCATTGTATAAAAAGATATTTGAACTATATTTGAAGAGAAGGGTAAGGATATTTGAACTATATTTGAAGAGAAGGGTAAGGATATTTGAACTATATTTGAAGAGAAGGGTAAGGATATTTGAACTATAGTTGAAGAGGACATAGAGAAGGATATTTGAACTATAGTTGAAGAGAAGGACATAGTGAAGGATATTTGAACCATAGTTGAAGAGGACATAGAGAAGGATAGTGAAGAATACTATTAGAAACCTTCACAATATATTGCTCTTAAAAAGTTGCATATTACATAAGAAACCATGATACCATGCTGATTAATCTATTTTATAAAGAAAATATGTGGACATAGAGAAGGATATTTGAACTATAGTTGAAGAGGACATACTGAAGGATATTTGAACCATAGTTGAAGAGGACATAGAGAAGGATAGTGAAGAATACTATTAGAAACCTTCACAATATATTGCTCTTAAAAAGTTACATATTACATTAGAAACCATGATACCATGCTGATTAATCTATTTTATAAAGAAAATATGTGGACAGAGAGAAGGATATTTGAACTATAGTTGAAGAGAAGGACATAGTGAAGGATATTTGAACCATAGTTGAAGAGGACATAGAGAAGGATAGTGAATAATACTATTAGAAACCTTCACAATATATTGCTCTTAAAAAGTTGCATATTACATTAGAAACCATGATACCATGCTCATTAATCTATTTTATAAAGAAAATATGTGGACATAGAGAAGGATATTTGAACTATAGTTGAAGAGAAGGACATAGTGAAGGATATTTGAACCATAGTTGAAGAGGACATAGAGAAGGATAATGAAGAATACTATTAGAAACCTTCACAATATATTGCTCTTAAAAAGTTACATATTACATTAGAAACCATGATACCATGCTGATTAATCTATTTTATAAAGAAAATATGTATATAATCATATTACAATGAAAACCATAATTGTTCATTTCTCTTCGAAAGTCAAAACATAGTATTAGATACCATGATGATATAACTAGTATTAAAAAGGTATAGTAAGTTAAGCACCGAGCTTACTATGCAAACATTTGAAATATTCCTGAAAATATGTTTATATTTGGGACTTTTCATACCTGCTTGATGGCATGTATATGACTGTATTAGTTTTTTGGACTGATCAGTTGCACTACACAGCTATATGTAACATGTAATCTCTCTCTAATGAAAGTTTACGAATTTTTTCTCTTTGAAAAAAACTAGTATTAAAAAGTTGAAAACTACAATAAAAACCATGATATCATTATACAACACCTACAAGGAAAACAACATAACTTTATATATTTGAAATATTCCTGAAAATATGTTTATATTTGGGACTGTTTTCATACCTGCTTGATGGCATGTATCTGACTGTATTAGTTTTCTGGACTGATCAGTTGCACTACACAGCTATATGTAGCATGATGGCTTAGCTAACATGACAATTGAAAGTTATTATGAGTTTTTCTCCTTACCGCACCCCTCTTTAAGAAAAAAAAAGAGTATTCCCAATTTGATCTCTTGCCAAAATTAGTATCCACATTGGTGTAGACAACTTACTTTAGTCCTTGCATTAATTCGATAATTGTTTCATTGCAGTTGGTTGGTGTGTTTTGTTATTTTCCTCAATTATGGGAGTACCATTATCTTCATGGTCACTCAGATCTCAACTGGTACAGTTTCAAGCAAAGAGAAAGATGGATGTTCCGTTCAGACAAGGAGCTAGGAAAGGAGAAGATTATCTTAAAGAAACAGAGAGGATAGTGAAGTTTACATTTCCAGATTCTTCGAGGGTTAACTATTTGGGTGACAATCTCTAGCGAGCTCGCCTAAGGCCTGTCACATTTTTCACCGTTACGGCCATCCCCTTCTGTGATGTCAAGTGAGTTCATTCATGTTTAAAAGCTTCTTAAACAACACCCAGTTTCAATTTCTTTGTTTTTTCATCTTTTGAAAGCGAACAGATCTAATGTAGTCTCTCTCTAATGAAAGTTTACGAATTTTTTCTCTTTGAAAAAAACTAGTATTAAAAAGTTGAAAACTACAATAAAAACCATGATATCATTATACAACACCTACAAGGCAAACAGGAGAACTTTATATGGAGTGTTACAATGCAGATAAGTGAAGGTCACAGTGCAGAGTATAGAATGCGGATCTGAGACAATGATACAGAAACAGACAGCAGACGCAGAAACAATAGCGTGCACGCCAAGATCTAACTGATTTTAAAGATCACAGCATAAATTACAAACTGATTTTCAAGATGGCGGACGTAACTACATACTGATTTTCAAGATGGCGGACGTAACTACGTACCTGGCAGATTTTCAAGATGGCGGACATAACTACGTACTAGCAGGAAGAGAGCCCCAGCACGGAACAGAGCAGCAACTCGGCCAGCAGGAGCAGAGCACCAACGCGGCAATCAGAAACAGAGCAGAAAAAATCGACAGGAACAACAAAACTCGCTCCAATAATGAAAACAGTAACCTTACAGCTTTCGCGGGCGATTTATTTATAAAAAATAGTTCGACCGAAAGTCAAAGTTCGACTGAACTCCTGTTGCCGGTTTTCCAAACCTCCGGAAAAAATTCTGTTTGCTCTGCCGTCACTGTGCCGTCAATCTAAACGGACTTAAAAGTTCGTCCGAACTTTATAAAATGTTCGGCCGAACTATTGCCGAAAATTTTTTTCTGCCCCCCATTCTCACAAAAGTGTAACCCAGCTTCACGTTTCCGCCCATAGGTAAAATTTTCTTCGAAAAACCATCTAACAACGGGAAAAATGTTTGTACTAGCATCTTTGGAAATCCTAGGGGCTTTCTCATTAAATATAATCTGATGCATAGGTAGCATGAATCCATTGCAAATTTTGTAAAAATGTAAATGAAAATCTGACTCCCAAAGGGCTCTGTGGTAGATATGGAGTGGGGTCTTAGGTTGTCCACTTCCATCCCATGGTAGGAAAACTCGAACAAAAGAAAATTGTGTCCATGACATAGGCACTCATGTAAAAGGGGGGTATTTCCCTATAGGAAACACTTCTTTTGCTTCTATACTCCATGATATTTCTAGCCAAATTATTAGAGATGATATTTTCCCAATTCAGAATTAAATAATTGAAGATTGCGTCAATTAACGCGACCCAGTATACAAAAAACCTAGTAGTATCTTTTTTAGAAAACAATCTACATAACATTCTAGCATCATAACAGTAAGGGGAAGGTAGTTGTGCTATCAGGTACATCCTAAGTTTGTCCCATTTCAGCTTTCCTTGGTCATCCTTCCAATCCTTTATAACTTTCATCAGGTTTGTATGTTTCTTTTTAAAGCTTTGGACAAAAGCTTTGTCATAGTTCCGTTATGGGATGGGTAAGTGATACATTTTCCTCAAATATTCTGCCATGAATGAACCAATATTCTCCTCCGTTGAATTCTTAAATTGCCTATTTGTTATGTTCATGTGGTCAATTACACAGTTAACCATATCTGTATAGGGGAGAATCTTCAGCCTCATTGCTACTTTGCGAAGAAATGAGCATGCAACATCGAAATAAGATGGGTCTGAGGAAACTGATGCGTCTGCTATAGCAATTTTGGTTATTACCCTTGGTTGTTCATTCTCGAAGAGTTGGTGCATTTCCTCCCATGAGGATCTACTGCAATCTTTGTTGCAGGTGGTATATGAGAATAAGGCAGACATGCTTGAGTCTTCAATAGTTGATGTTTGGGAAATTTACTTTCCTTTCTTGTTCATTCCAATTATCCTTACTCTGTTAGGTTGTTTCCTGAATTCAAGTGAATAGAGTAAACTTTAGATCTGAGATGAATGGAGAGAAGGATAGAGTTAAAACGATATAATAAAAAATCCGGTGTTCAATCATTCAAAACACGCTCGAAGTAGATATCAATCTTTCAAACCTTACTCCCATTAAATGTCATTAATCATCCATAATTCTTCCTATCAAATATCTTACACACCTTTACATAAAATGTCTATTCTATCAATTTAAGATGTTAGATCTTCTATCTGGTTGATTAGATATGAATCATTTCACACACTTGAGAAATAACTATCAATATTGCATATCATAACTCTAAAACATTGCTATTAGTTATGTTTTCCGTCATCGATGAAATTCGCGAAATGCAATCTGCGCAAATCGAAAATCGTAATTTTCATACGTTAATAAAACTTACATTTGGTTATTCCCTGCAAAATGCGAAGTGCGCTAAATAATCATGTTGATGAACTTTATTATATTTTTTGAGTTTTATGATTGTTGCTTTATTAATTCGTCAGGTCCGACTTATCGCAACCTTTACCAAATTGTCATAATTTGATTGTTTTAAAAGGCACAATGCAATTTCTTTTTATAGCGATGTTTAAAGAATTTGTAACGGGAGTTTTATATGACTTGAAAAAATTTTGTAGTGCATATCGTAGCTCGCAACACTTATTATGTTTTAAGTTTTTTGACTTGTAAGTTATGTGATTTGCGATTAGCGCTAAGAGATAAAAGCGAAAAGGGAAAGAAACTTTATTTCCTAAATATTTTAGACTTAGGCTAAGATAAAATCAAGCTTATAGATTTTTTATTTATTTTAAAGGGTCCCCATTTAGTGAAAGTAAATGGGGTGTTGTTGTATAGTACAATAGGACTATGAGGCCCCCAATGGGTATGTACATGTTGGAAACATTACCCCCAGGTGTAACTTCCTGGGTGTTAGAACTTAACAAAGGATTCAGACCAAATTGATTATTGAAGGAAGTCATACAAACAACACTGATAGGGGTGATAGATGAAGGTCCAGGAGTTGAAACAAAGGTGGTAGATACAAGAACGTGCTAAATTCCACCCGTAGTAGGTGTAGTTTGAATGCCTAAACTAATCATAGTCTGAGTAGTAGGATAACCAATCAATGGTGTTAAACTAGTTGTGGGCAAGGGAAGTGGTAGTGGATAAACGTTATCCATGAAATACCACGACCCACTATTCGCCATTGGAAAATTGGAAGTGTACACTGACAAAGACATAATAGGAAAGGGTGCAACCTAAATAAAAAAAGGCGCAAGAGGACCATTAAGCGGTGGATTAAAGTGAAGAAAGACACCTTCAGTAAATAAGTCCTCTGGTAAAAGAGTCTCTTTGGAATTATTTATTTATTTAGTATTCAATACTGGAGACTAATTCCCTTGTCTAGAGGGGAAATCCAATTCATTGAGTATCGACAATTTTTACACAACCAATGGATGACGACCTTGTTTTCACCTAAACAGACATCGAGTATTGAAGGTAGTCATAGTGAAAGATGTATTTTAACAAAATTTAATTGAGACTAATACACACACACACACACACACACATATATATTACTCTCAGTAGAAAAGAGAACACACCTAAAAGTAAAAATATCTAAAGGAAATCAACATGTAGCTAGGAAGAAGACTCATTATAATAGCAACCACAGCTAGAGATGAAACCCAGTATTGAAGTTCTATAAGAGAGAGTTGGTCTAATTCAACAGTTAGGACTACTATAGAGCTTCGATCAAACCTTGGTAAGAAGGGTCCAAGCACTCTTGTGAAGATGAGTACCATCCCAACAAACCAACCATAGAGTAGGTTCATCTATTCAGGTACCAAGGTAGCCCAGCCAAGTCACCTTATGCTCATCCCTAAAATTATGGCTACTAAGGTCACCTCAAATCACAGACACCAGTGGGGGGGACATGATCATAGACAATATACTATGTGGGCGGGACTCCTAAGTCCCCGGAGGGAATCCCAATAGATATATTACCCATTGAAATGAAATCGAAGGAAGAATACCTTCTCTCACACTTCGATGTTGTCTCGCACTTGACTCCCTTTTTAGAGGAGTGGTCCCGGATAATGTGAGTGCAAGAAGATTTTATTTATTTAATGACACTAGATTAAGTTTTGAATTCTTGTGCAATTTACTGACAACATCCTGTCCCAAGAAAATATCCTAAAATAATATTTGCGTATCCTAAAAAAAAAGTTGCTAATTACTTTTATTACGAGGTTCATTTTAAGTGAACTTGATTAATGTATTCAGAGGTGGTGTAGACGTATGGAATTTTATGAGACTCAGATTCAAACCATGAAAAATATATGATTTTTAATTTCATTTCAATGAATAAGTGTTCCTATAAGGAGAGAGTAATTATAAGTATTTTTCTGAAAACAAACAGTCCTAATATAGTTCTAAGACAATAAAATCAATGTATAAATTCAATGCTTAGATAACAAATCCAATATGTCAGAACTAACCAGCTAAAATGACATAAAACTAAAAAAAAAAAAAATTTCTTCTGAAATGAATGGAATTAAGCTAATATTCCAAAATAAAACAAACGTCCATGTAACCAACAAGAATAGAGTTCAAAAAAATAGATCCCAAGATCAAACCATAAGTGAGATTGACAAATAGTAAAATTCATAGAATTGGGTCAATAGCAGAGGTTTGGGCCTATAACATAGGTCTCGAGAGCACATAGGGTGTTAGCAGTAGGGGCAACATACTGTGTGAGAGTGATAAGGGAGTTATAATGCATTGGAAGGCACTCAAGTAGTGCGTTATAATAGTCTTACTCTAAAAAGGGGCCATATGAAGGTCAAATCAAGGGTTTTGAATATAATATTTGTTGTAAGCATGAAAATTTACAAGAATTTAGGTTGGAAATAAAATACAGAAGAAAAGAGAAAAAAATATCCATGATCTAGGATATCAAAGCCAAGAATCAAAGAATGATCCCCATTTTGTGCTAATTCTATGTACCCTTAAAAAACACCACAATGCTCCAATGCATTGTTTCTACTCCATCTTTCTGTGCATACTCTTAATACCACCTCAAATTGTCTTAAATTCCATTAACTAAAAATCGGCCCCAACATGCCCATTCTATAAAAGCATTGATATTTTTATGATCATATCCCAAGATTCTCTTAATATGCACATTTTTTATAGCTAAATATGATTAAATGTAATCCAATTCATGTGAAACCCATGTGGAAGCTTAATCTAGTTCATAAAGAAAGATAGGGACATGCACACCCCATATATATTTATCTAGAGTGCACAAAAAACTTAACATGCAACTTGGAAGGAATTTTTGTAAGTTTAATATTTTATAGAAAATTAGTTCATACAAATATTATTTAAACAATTAGATTCACATACAATATTCAAATATTTTTCTTGAAAACCCTTAACTAAGAAAAATGATTGTTGGGCCTCATATTTGTCATATTTTCCTTGACTTACTCCTTAGTTTTCATACTATTTTCTAAGTCTTTCCTGTAATTAGGCTATGCTAATTTGTGTAGTATGGAATTTAGTATTATTTTTTATGAACTTATTAATTTATTGTTTTATGAATGGATTTTATCATAAAAGTTATATTTTCTAACGAATTGGCCTTCACTAGTGGACATGAATCTATTGATATATTGAAATTTGATGTTTCTTCCTAGAATGGTAATGGGTGATCACGTAAGCCTTAGGAGGTTACACTATTTTTGGAGAAAATTAGTTAAAGATGAACTCTCGACCTGGTCTTCCAGAAGCATTAGGATTTTTGTAGCTTAAATGAGCATCTTGAGAATCTTTCGATTGTTAGGATTAATAATTGTTAAAAATAGATTCTTTTATCTTTATCTTTTACTGCGGGTACGATATAAAAATTGGCATTAAACCTCGAAAGGGTTGTTCAATTTGTAATATTATTTTTGACACAGGCTCAGACTTGAAATTACATTAATTATAGCTGGTTTTGTGTAAGAAAATCGAAGTGTTTATTTCTCAAATTTAGTCTAAAGTGCTTATTTCTTCATAAGGTAGTTCGATTTTGGATTTGGGCCCAATCCTGGAAACAACGATGTCTTCTATTTTATCGTTCAATTGATGTTTAATTATATTGTTCCAACTATTTATACTTGCGTAATTTTTCCTAATTTATCGCTTCTTGTTTTTTAAATTGAATTCTGTGTTTTGAACCATGTCAATTAAAATGTTGTAATGAAAATGTTACGAGTAGTATTCTTCCTTTCCGTTCCTATACATTATCATATATTTCGTTTTTCATTTTCTTAATCGCTCTTAATAGTATGATCATGTAGTATTTATTTTTATTCTGTAGTTATTTTTCCCTAAGAATCACCTTTATGATCAATATGTTTTCTTTTGTTCTTTCCTTCTGAAATTTGTAGAAGTTAACGTTTTGAATAGTTTGGATAATTAGATATTGCATCTTGAGTTGATTCCTTTGATATTGTTTCTTTTATTTTCAATATGATCATAGTAACTAGTTATATTTGCATTTCTCTTGCATAATTGTGTCGATAAACTTGAAATAGAAAAATGAAACCTTGAGTTGATAAATTAATGTGTAGTAGTTATTTGGTCCTTTTAGGAACAATTAATTGGCTCAACATTTCAGTGTCGTTTCCAGGTAGGTTGTCAAAGAGAGTGCTAGTTGTATCCTAGAGGTATGGGTATTAAATACGGAAGGTAACAACCTTTGCATGCACTTAAGTAAAAATATTGTGCCAATGCCCACTCTCAGCTGATACATTTAGACCCTTTAGTGTGTACGACTAGAAATGAGCCTAGGACTAGGAACTAGATAGAGATACATCATAAATCCACCTCAAAAATCACTAAAACCGAAGGTCGAGTTGGTGTTGGAAAAACCAATTTAATAGAAGAAATCATTCACAAATCATAGTCTCAAGTGTTGGTAGGTCCCTGAGAAATATCTAGGAAGGGTTATACTTTTCCCCTTGAGTAGAAGAGTCATTGCTATAACTAACACTAAGATTCATGATAAAACTATAGGATCTAAGCAGACCTTCCAAGACATATTTTTTAGGCATCTTAGTACTTATTACAATAGCGAGGGGAACTATTGCAATTTAAGGGAAGGGGGAGCTAAGATGAGCGATGCATACCCACAACCTTTCGAGAATAAAGTCCATGCAACACCCATTGTGAGGTGAGAAACCAAAGTTCTTGATCTGAGTAGTGATGTGAGACCTGGGAAAGGTCCAAAGCCATATCAACATATTATTTTCTAGATAGTACCTCCTTATTATGGGATTCTTTAATATTACTGGAAGATATTTAACCAAATGGAAAATGCAGTAAGAGGAATGAAAACATGAACCATAGAATATCCTATTTTTTATTCCTAGGCTAATGCACCAATGAAGGCTATCCCATTGCAGAACCTTCCAAACTTTCATGGAATGGCCTCTAAAAATCCTGCTCCATTTTTGTTTGAGTTTGATGTTTTATGCCCAGGATATGACTATACTATTAACCCCAAAAAATTAAAGGTGTTTCCTTCTACCTTAAAGGGAGCAACATTACAATGGTTCATGTGACTGGGGGGTGGTCCTATAACTTCATGGGACCAAATAAAAGAATCCTTTCTTACTAAGTATCAGGATTATTTCCGATCTAGGGATCGAGGGGAAGAAATATTTAAGATGATGTCAAAAGAAGATGAAACTTTGGAAGAATATGTTGAAATATTTCAATATAATTTACAGAGATCACCATACACTACCTTACCCAAGGACGTGTTTAAAAATTCTTTAATTAGAGGTATGAAAGATGAATGGATATAAACGCTTAATTTAATGGGGCAGGGTGACATTTCTAGTGAAGAATATGATGACATTTTAAAACTCGGTATTAGGTGTTCCCGAGGGTGTACATGAATCAAGCCTGGAACTCATGATCCTTTCAGTAGATCCAGGTCAATTTTAGGGGGAGGAGTTACACGCGTAGAGATTGGTTATATTTTATATGATTTTAAAACTGATATGTTAAGTACCCTGACAACACATTTGGATGTTTTATAGGTAAAACAAAAACATGCTGAAGTAGAATATGCATTGGCTATTTTCTGTCCTCGTTGTCGAAAGAAGCATAGTTGCAAATAATGTTTGTTGGATACAGTTGAGACATGTGTTATTTTCTCCAAAAATCACCCGATTTGTAGTTTTCCTTTGCTTCCTCGGTTGAAATTTGTATTTAAGGAAGAAAAATAAGATCCAAAACCATCGTATTTTGTGGCACAACGACAATAATGGTAGAATGACCCATCAGGTATGTCACAGGAGAATTTTATGTTTTTTTCTAGAAAAATTGCTCAGCATCGATTTCCTGATTAAATTGGCATGGCCAACAACATTCTCCTAATACCTTGCAGGCGCAGCCATACATTTTATCAACCTGGAAAAATTAGTCATTCCCTGGTCCTTCTTGGTTGAACCAACAATACCCTACAACTTCATGGTAGAATACACCAAATAATTTGCACCCTTTTCAATGGGAAAATAAACCTACTTAAGGGCTAATGTGGTCCCAGAATTGGAAATGCCCCATTGGACCGATTAATCAATCAATGGGAGCGATGCCTCGGTCACAAAATCAACCACTAGTGCAACCTCCACTTCCATTGCCTCCAAAATCTCAACCCCCACTTGAACCTCAGTTACCTTCATAGCCAAATATAAATCCAAATAATAGACCTGTGCAATTTTTTGAACTTACAGAAACTTCAAATTCCCCCCCCCCGTCTTCTTCAGAATGTAATGAGTTATGTCTGAGATCTGGGAGAAATGTCTTTCTAGAAGATCACTCAAAAAATCAAGAGAAACCATAAAAAGATAAACCCACTAGGGATTAGTATTTAATAGAACATTCTCATGCCACCATAATCATCACTAAAGTAGGGTCGTCTAGCAAACCAACTGAAAAACAAGAACCTATTGAGATTAAGGACACTGCTCCTCCATTCCTTGAGAGATTGGACATAATAAAGTCACCTGTACACCCTAACTTTGATCTCTTAGTGGAATTACAAAATTTATATATCAAAATTCCTCTCCTAGAGGCTATTACAGAAATATCGATTTATGCTAACACCATTAAAAAATTATGTGTTAAGAAGCGAGGTAGGAAGCCAAAATACTGTCCTATAGTCCATATTTTTAGGAAACTCTCTGATCTCATGATGGAGAAACAAATAACGATTAAATATTATGACCTCAGAAACCCCACAATTATTATCTAGATTCAAGGATATAATTTCCCAAATAATTTGGTGGACTTGGGAGTGGCCATAAATATTATAACAGTTGAAACTTGTGGACTCCTTGGAATAAATATATTGAAACCAACTCTGGCTATGTTGGATTTGGATGACAGATCCATAGTAAAACCAGAGGGGAACTTGGATGATATCATTTTTTATGTAGATTCCTGGGAATACCCAGTGGATTTTCTGGTCCTCAATCTTAAAAACGAAATAGAAGGACACCCTTTAATATTAGGAAGACCATGGCTTGCCATTGTAGATGATACATAGGGTGTCAAACTGGGAGTATGACCATTTATAAAGGACCAAATATTAAGAATCTCATCTTATACCCTCCTGTTAAACCCATCATGTCGACTGATGATTTTTGATGTTCCCCACACGGATATCACAAAGGTAATTTATGTTCTCCTCTCACTATTGACAAAGCCCTTATCCTTAAAAAATATATCGATGATGATGTAATTGATGGATTCATTAATAAATCGTCCATTATTGGGAACCCAACTTATAAAATCTTGAAATTTGTGCTTGATAATGAAGCCCAAGGAGATCCGCTAAATGATTTTAATGTTGAACATAGACCCACGATTGCATTTCATAGCAAAATTCCTATCGAAATTGAGCTTGGAAAGACCTTGAATATTAATGCCAATCTTAATGACCTTCAATGTGAAAGGCTCATTCAAATTATTCAAAAAAAAAAAGGCTTTTCTAGGGAATATTTAGATATTAATGGAATTGATCCACAACTCTGTACACATCATATCTATATTGAGAAAGATTCCTGAGCCATTCACCAACCGCAAAGAAGACTAAATCCACACCTCTAAGATATAGTAAAACAAGAAATCTAAAAAATTCTTGATGTTAATTTTATGTATCCTATTTTTGATAGTCAGTGGGTTTCACCACCGGTGGAAATATCGAAAAATAATGACAAATGGATAAATTTTTATGACTATAGAGAATTAAATAAAGCCATGAGGAAGGATAATTTTCCCCTTCCATTTGTGGCTCAAGTCCTTGATACTCGTGTTGGAAATAGATATTTTTTTTTTCCTGGATGGGTTCAGTGGATATAATCAAATTTAGATTGCCCCTGAAGATCAAGATAAAACTACGTTCACCTGCCCATGGGGAACATTTGCATATAGAGTCTTACCATTTATGTTATGCAATGCACCAACCACGTTTCAAAGGGCAATTCTCGATATTTTTTCTGATTTGATTAGTGAGGAACTTGAACCATATATGGACGATTTTACCCCATATGGTAATGAATTTGACCAAGCCTTGCCTAATATTGAGAAAATTATTTCACGATGTATAACTACCAGGTTGTGCCTTAGTCACAAAAAATATCATATGATTATGATAGAGAGAATAGTTCTGGGAAATTTTATTTTTGCTACAGGTATTCAGGTAGACTTAGCTAAGATCAAGGTAATTCTTAAACTCCCTATTCCTCAAATGCAAATAAATGTACGCAGTTTCCTTGGTTATTCTATTTATTATCGTCGTTTTATAGAAAAAAATTAATAAATTGTAGCACTTTTCTATGTATTGACTAGAAATGTGGAATTTGAGTGGACTGATAGATGTGACACTGCTTTTGTTGATCTGAAAAGGTTGGTCTCAAAAAATCCTGTGTTGTGAGGAACAAAATGGAATCTACCATTCCATATATCCTCAGATGCATCAGATGCAATGATAGGAGTAGTGCTTGGATAAGAATATGATAAAACACCTTATGCCATTTATTACATTAGCAAGAACCTGACACCAACTGAGTTGAATTATACTGTGAGAAAAATATTTTTGGCCATTATTTATGGCATAAGTAAATTTCGTCATTACATAACAAGATATCCAGTTTTTTTATACATTGATCAGTCTACCATTCGTTATTTAGTTAACAAACCTATTACCAATGGTCGAATAACTCACTTGCTATTGTTATTGCAGGAGTTTGAAATTATTGTAAAGGATCAACCAGGAAAATAAAGCCTTGTTGCAGACTTTTTGTCAAGATTTCTAGCTATAGTCGATTCTTCCCCAGTCGAAGACCAATTCTTGGATGAACATTTGTTTGTTGTAATTGTCAAAACACCCAGGTATGGTTATGTAGAAAATTATCTTGCAGCTGAAAAATTACCATCAAATTTGTCATCTCTGAAAAACAAGCTTATTATCCAGTGCAGTGCATGGTTTTCATGGATGGAGAATTACCTTTTTCATACAGGGGTTGATCTTCAAATTTGAAGATGTGTCAGAGAAGATGAAATTTATGATATCCTTAGGGCTTGTCATGATGAGCCCTGTGGGGGTCACTTTGTTGATTGGAGAACCAGACAAAAGGTATTATAGATGGAATATTTTTGGCCCACAATATTTAAATATGCAAATAAATATGTCCAGAGTTGTGACAGTTGCCAAAGGATGGATCATCCCATTCAGTCTAACAAAATTACCCTCAAACCACAAAATGTATTGGAACCATTCGAAAGATATGAATGGTATTTTTAGGCCCCTTTAATCCACCTTCAAATCAGAAAGCATGCACTCTAGTCTATACATATTATGTTACTAAATGGGTGGAAGAAGTAGCACTCCCAAGGGCCACAGAAGAATCAGTCATCAATTTTTCGTTCAAACTCTTCGTTCTATATGGGTAACAGGTTGCCTCGGGAGGTTATAAAAGATGGAGGATCACTATTCACTGCTCATAAAATTTTAAGCATGCAACAAAATGATCATATTAAACACATAATCACTTCTCCTTACCATCTGCAAGTGAATGGGCTAGTGGAAAACACTAATAATGTCTTATATGCGATTTTAATTAAAACAATGTCTATAAATCACCGAGACTGGCCTACCAAGCTTATAGAATCCTAATGGGCCTATCAGAAAACTTGGTGGAATAACATTGCCTATTCACCTTATCATCTCATTTTTGGTAAGGAACCCATTTTTCCAATTGTATTTGAAGTTAAGACTCTCAAAACTACCAAGGAAGTCAAATTAGATCTCACAGAAGCACACAAACAACGTTTACAACAACTCAATGAACTGGATGAGATTAATGTTCTTGCTCCACAACGTACTGCCATGATTCAACAGTAGAGGGCTAAATGGCATGACAATTTGATTAAAAAAATAAAAAAATTCAGAAAGGAAGCTAAGCATTGATATATGACTCAAGATTCCAATATTTTCCAGGTAAAATTCAAACAAGGTGGATTGCCCCTTACGAAATTACCAAATTTTATGACAATGGGATGACGTGGCCTACTACAATTGACAATGTCGACATTTCGTTCATTTTCAATGGGCATCAACTCCATCTGTACCATCAGCCACTTACTAGAGAATATTTTCTTCATGAAATTGATAGTGATGCTAATTTGCAGGTTGTAGTTGACCGGGGAAATTTCCCCGCGGTCACAACCAGGGAAAATTTTCTCATAAATCTTCTTTATTTTTCATATAATGTAAATAATTTTATTTTGTTCTTTAAGGTAGATATAACAAAATTGTTAATATTTTTATCACAATTGTTGTTTCCTTAGCTAATTTTGTTGTTCCTTTAGTCACGACTATTTTTTCCTTAGTTATAGTTGTTGTTTTCTTAGTCACGGTCGTTGTTTCCTTAGTTACAGTTGTTGTTTCCTTAGTCAGAACCGTTGTTTCCTTAGTTACAATTGTTTTTTCCTTAGTCATAATTGTTATTTCCTTGGTTATGGTTGTCGTTTCCTTAGTCATAACCATCGTTTCCCGAGTCACAACCATCGTTTCCTTTATCACACTTGTTGTTTCCTTAGTCACAACATCGTTTCCTTTAACTAAAGATGTTAATTTTTAACATGCGATTATGATTTCCTAGCTTAGTAATATATTTATTTCGTTAGTGTGAGGAACATTTTCTTATCCTTCTCTTCATCTCATGGTGGAAAATGAACTTTTTTAATGGTTAACATTGGAGAACCTTTGATCGGAAATCATTACCAAAATTATGAAATTTCCATGATTCTTGATCTTTTTTAGTATTGTAGAAAAATTACAAAAATGCTTATAATTCATTCCTCTCATCACCACTTAAGGAACATATTTTCACTCCAATCTTTAAATAATAAAAGATCATAAGTTTTTGAGGACAAAATTAGAAAGGTATAAAAGTAATTACTATAATACTTTTTACACAATCCCTAACTCTTAAGGAGTTTACATGCCACCCCATTTACTAAGAAATCTATTAATATTAATAAAAATTACAATTTAACATAGGATAGGAGGTCTCATCATGAGCTGAAATACCATGATCATAAGATCTAGTGGAGCGACATTACCATTTTCGGTTAGCAAGCCAGGGTAATGGCCTTTGGCCGTAATTCAAAGGATAAGAGGTCTCATCACGAGCTGACTTTCTCACCTCATTAGGTCTAGTGAATGGCATTGTTGCTAACTGGTTACAACGACAAAACAATGTCCTTATGTAAATGCTTAAAAACAAACACACACACACACATATATATTAAAAATTTATTAAGTAAATGGGATACTCACATATCAATGGGTTAAAAAGGAAACATTGTCGAGGCTATGGGCACCGGCTGGCAGTAGAGGACATGCATGTGGTATTCAAGTAAAATTAAAATTAAAAATATATCTTGGCTATTTTGTTCCTTCACATTTTTTTTGGTAGTTTAGATTAATCCCAATCTTTCCATTTTTTTTCTCCTCCCATCCCACCCACGGGTTTCGAACCGGTGACCTTGCATACAGAGTGCCTTAACAGTGCACCCCATCACCGACTGCTCTACACCACGTGGACTTGTTCCTTCAAAATTAATAAACGAAATATTGTTAAATTCATTATGGACATTCATAAAACCTTCCTATCAAGTGGTGATGTTTGGTTGTCTATGAATATTTCATTATAATTCAACATACTAGAAATATTTTTTGGATTCTCAACATTATAAATTAATCTTCCTTATTTTATCTAATGATGCACTTGATAATTATTGTTTCCATCCATCTAATTCCTTGTAAAAATTTCTGCATTCCTTTACTTTGTATGCATCCTCCATTTGTCATAATAAATCATGCTATCATTACAGCACACGAGTCATAAAAATCTTAATGATTTCTTACGTCACATATATACTCTGGTTCCTATTTTTCATTTTGATTGTTACTTTATTTCACTGCATTAATACACCATTGTCCTTCAAACATTCCAAAACATGCCATCCTATCAAAATTTGATTAACGGTCGTGGACGACCTTTAACTCTTATTGGGGGGAGCGAGTTGGCATTGACAAATGACTATTATCCACATTTTTTAATACCATTGCATGTCATCAAACATCTATACTCTGCACAAATTTACTATTATAATACATTGTGATTTTTTATTTTTCTAGTTGCAAGACTATGTATTTTTGAATAGTTAATAATGGGTGGGTATTCATTCTGATACAGACCTATGCAATTACAGGCTTCAGAATAAGTACACAACATCTTAAGTCAAGTAGGATGGATAGAGTATTTTGAACGATTCCAGGGTTTCAGCAATGAGATAGCATTGGAATTCACAAAGACTTTGGAAAATGACACAAAAATGGTGAGCAATATACAGATACAAGTAAGTGAAAGTGAAAGAACGGAAGTAACAGAGTTTCAGATAGAGGATAAAATTGGTATGAGATACACATATTTCTCTATAACATGACCCTTTTGTTCTTGAATATTAACGAAGAATTAATCAGAAAAGGAAAGGTGTAAGGCCCTAATTCATTACCCGAGCCATGGAAATAAGTGGTACAGTTTTTCTAGTGATACATCACCTGTGATGGAAGGTACGGTGTAGTAAGGGGGCATCATATCAAACTCATGGAATCCCTGAGGAAAAAAGGTAACTATGAACCTTCCATACTTTCTTAATTTATTATTTCATTATACTTCTACTAGATTAACAAGGTCTAAGTACCAAGCTTTGATCGTAAGTCACCATGGATTCATAACGTTATTAATCATATGAAGTCTTAGCCATGTTCAACGGACTTGGGAAGGGTTCCTTGTAAACCATGATGTTGGTAAAGATATTCCTTACGGAAATGAAATAGTCATTGGAACATCTGGAAAAATTTTGTTTAGTGATCAGAAGCAACAGAAAGGCAATGAGTAAAATTTAAATGAAGCTCTCATGACAGAGAATACCTCACAAGGAACTATACAAAATATACAACCTCAAAAACTCAGTAGAGCAGAGAAAAGAATGGAAATAATTTTATCTTCGCCACCTAAGAGAAGAAGGATTTTAGATAGACTTGTGAAGTAAGGAAAGATTTATTTGAACCCTATTGAGAAGCTACCCGAATAAAACTTGACTCAAGGTTTCATTGATATAGAAGAGATGCACCAAGAAACCTTTGAAGAAAAATCAGCCCAAAAAGTATCAACTTCAGAACATATGGAGTAGGTGTTACAAAGTAATTTTTCACCATGCTCATTTTCCCATCCCTGATCCTGAAATTCCCCATGACTAATCCTATGCAATGTTTCCATCATCAAGAAATATGCTAACATATCCCATTGAAGATACAAAGAAGGCTTCCTTGAAATATTACTGAAGAAAATTGGTCCAATTCCTAGTTTCCTGGATTAGCGCCCTTCCTGGTGCCAGACCGCGCTGATGTCCTTATCCCAGTTTTGGCCCAAAGCTGTTAGCACCCTGATTTCTTTGAAAACCATGTTGATCCCCTTTATCGTAGTGCTTCCTCAAATGTAGGATAATCTTCAACCTCTAGAAGCTCAAGGGCGGCAATTTGGTTGTTGAACATAGATGATATCGAGCTCTCTCATTTTAGATCCTTGATCTCATCCATGGGGGATCATCCCTTAGAAAGTGGGCATTCATCCTCCTTTCATGGGCTCCCAACCTCCTTCTGATTGCTATAAATTCACATCCCTTATTCCCCCAAGTTTAGAGCTTGTTTGATCATGGTCAGACTTGTTTGACCTCTCATCCCTTTGCATGCTTGCATCATGATTAAGTCTAAGTACATGAGAGAAGGAATTATTTTGAGTTGGGTGAAGCACTCATATTTTCACCTAAGGACACCTCCAACATCAAGGCCTAGTTGTAAGCTCTCCTTTTTTAATTTATAAATAACAACATATGATGTTTTCTTTCTATATTTGTCTACATGATTATGCAAATATTCTAGTACTCCTTGATCTGCTAGATAGCTAGTGTTTACATTTATTATATATTGTATTGTGTTTTTTGTTGTCTCCTGATCATGCAGAGGTATTCACACACCATTAGTAGTAGGAAGAGGGCCTACAAGGATTGTGTATCGATATCACCATCAATGGATCCAAGGATAACTATTGGAAAAAGTTATTCATGTCTCTTTCCTCTTTTCATTGTAAGAATTAGTTAAGAAAGCATATGTTAGAAAGAATCTCGTGTTGCTAGACCCACTCTAGGGCTATAGAGACCACCTATGTATGTAGAGGGGATTTATCTTGACAACAAAACTGGCGATTCCACTAGGGAGCTTTAGCCTTTTAAGTCCTCCTTTCCCAAATTGATCTTGGATCAGTTTCAAGGATTTATGAAATTTAAATCTTCTTAGGTCTTTGTCAGCTCGTGTAAAGGTTGTTTGTCACTTATCTTTGTCAAGTCTGGTGTGTGTGTGAGCCTCTTTTAAATTTTTCCTTGTTTTTAATGACCATCGCCCTTTCTATCCTCACAATTGCGCTGGCAGCGCTTCTCTATATAATACAACCGCATTGATTTGCCTTTCAGCACCCTTCCGCTCAGCACAAAAGCATTGATATTAGCCTTGGGAAAATTTTAGTTTCCCTTCTGATTATCCAATGTGTCTTAGCCCTTGAAGAAGTTTGCGAGATCTCAATGATCTCCTTATTGTGTGTTTGGCTTACCTATATTCTATGAGTGACTCTGTTTCATCTCTTTGAGTTGTTGTAAGTTTGGGAACATTTTTCCATTTCAAACAGTCTTTATCACATTTTTGTTGTCTTGTTTCGAAGAGAGTTGGTATGTGCTTTGTTCATCTTTACAGTTCTGACTGTTTCCCCTTTGGTTCAATGCCGAGCACAAGATTACGTTTTGTTTGATGCGCAATTCTAGAAAAGTGTGTTTTGTCTAAATTCAAAAGAAATTGGAAGTGATTTTATTTTTTCATTTTTTATTTAGATTATCTTCATTGTTTTAGGAAGAGTGAAAAGAATTTCATTCGTGTAGTCTTTAAAGTGCTTTTTGATTGGTTCGACTAAAAGGAAAGTAAAGGGATTTTGCGTTTCTTGTTTTGTTCAATTTTTTTTCTTTTGATTTCATTTAAAAGTGAAAAAAAAAAAAAATTGTGCATATTAGTGAAAGGAAAGGAACTTTCATTTTCAATAAGTTGCATTGGTTGGGATAGTGAATTCAATTTGAAAAGCATTGCATTTTCGTAACTATGAACTAGTTTTGGGGAATTATCATTGTTGCATTGAGTGCATTATCATTTGTCTCTCTTCCCTAAGTAGTTTAGAATTCATCAAAATTGAAAGCTTAGTTTCTTTCATTTAGTCTGCATCATAAGGATTCAGGCGACATTCATTTTGAGCCTTGAAATTGAAACTTTAATCAAGATCAAATTAAAATGAACCCAATTAACCTTAAGGAGCATTGGAATTAACGAAAATATTTAGTGGTCTAGGCTAGAGACGTGTTCTGACATTGTTAAACGCAGGACTTGTCGCTAATGATATACGTTACAACCCTGGGGTGACATCCCGTTGCATGTACGGAAGTATATTGATGTATGATAAGTATATTTGGGGTGTTATCATCGAATTATTACACATTAGACAACACTACTAGGGATTGGACTACCACGTACCGTCGTGTATATTTTGGGAGACACTGCTAGGTTGCAAGCCTGCCATAAGTAACCAATTCGGCTGCCTTGTAGACGTGATACACCGAACACAGCATTCAAGGAGATTGGCTATCATATGTTAAGTCCTTCGTCATTTCTCTTTCATTTGTTCACCAAGGTGTATATTGCAGTTCACAGGTACTTGGTAAACCTTTATGTCTAGCACACCATTTTTTATTTTTTTATTTTTTTAATTATAAAAATAATTGCCCACGAAAACATCTGACCCGCGCAGTTATCCAAATTTTATTGCTTGGTAAGTTGTGATTTTTTCACCTCTTTCCTTTTTAATCTTCTTCTTGAAGGTCATTGTGGCTGAATCGTTGAATTCACCCACTCCCTCCTTTGAGGGATCTCAAGAACCTCCTCCTGAGGTCCCTTGTTTTCTGGTTGGACCCCTCAAAGCGCAAGATGAAGAGCTTGGAATTTTCATCAGTGTTCAACCCATATCATCTTGAGAACCTCCTAACGATTCTCCTTAGACTACATTGGAAGAATCTGAGTCAGGAATACCCAAACAAGCTGCATAGTTCCCATTCTTTCCTCTGAATCCACTTTTTGATCCAATTGTAGTCTCTCCTGAGAAACCTTACAGCACTTTCAATCAGCCCGGAATCCCTTTTTGATATTATTCGGTAGCATCTCTCTCTATCATTCATCGGTTGTTTCGTGATGAAATGACATCAAATTTTCATGATGTTCCATTCGTGAGCGCTACTCAAAACACTCTCCAGGAAACCTTTGGCTCGTATATCCCGGAATTCTCTTCGTCGATTTTTCCCTTTGAGGGAGAGTTGTTCGGATCCATACCTCATGATTCAGGTAGTGGAACCAAAATACCATCTATTTATGTTGCATCTATGCTCCCGCATGGTTATAACTATTTGGGGAACCTCATTTCTAGAGCTTTCGGTGGTACACCCTTATTTCCGGATCCCGTTTGGTCAACGGGTATTACTCTGTCTTCCGGCCCATTTTTTTCCAATGTGGCCGCAGTGTGCCAATATTTTGTTTGATTAACGGTCACCATTGGTCAAATTGTTGTGTCATTCAGATCTTTTGTCCCCTTTTTTCCATATACAATTAGTGTAGTCCCACCATTGAGTAGGAAATACACTATTTCATGCATGTCTGGGGGGCAGTCTAATCCTCTCTATTTACCTCCCCATTTGGGTGGGGGACAACTGGGTTCTGGATCTATTCCTGGGGCGAGTTAGCCTCATGTTCAATATTTCCAGGTTCAATATCCTCTTCCACAAGTGAACAAAATATATTCGTATGTTCAAAAACCTAATATTCCTTATGTTCAAAGGTCAAACGTACAATATCAGAGTATGCCCAAAAGCCCCAACCTTCGATTAGTGCTTTTCTGACAAATCCGCAGTTTGGTTCTTACACCCAAGCTGGTCTAAATCTCCTTCTGGGTCAATCTGGTCCTTTCCCTCATCAGTCTGGTAATCAATACCAACCTTTTCCTCAAGGTCAGTACCAACAACGCCATATTGGGCCTCAACCTGGTGCTTCATATCAGCAAATTCCTCAGTACCAACAAGCTTAGCCAGGACCTCACGCTAGACCCTATGCTCAGCAAGGACTGCAAGCTAGATCTCATGTTCATTATGGACCACAGGCTGGACCTCATGTTCAACAGGGACCGCAGGCTGGACCCTACTTTGAGTATGGGCTGCAAATTGGACCCCATGTCTAGCAAGGACCCTATCCTAGACCCCATGTATATCAACATCCACAACCTCAATTCCCGAAGGGGCCATATCAAAAACCCCAATAAGGTTCCTATCAGCAATATTTGCAGCAAGGTACTTACCAACCATGGGGGTAATATGCATATCTGGGTTAGAATTTTCCCTATTGGGGGCATAATCCTTATCAATCAGGTTTGAATTCTAGGCTTTTCTCACCTCATCATCCTCCTTTACCATTCTTTGCTACGTTGGAATTATCAGATGTGTTAAAGCTCATAAATGACCCCATCCAACATTAGCTGCATTGGCCACCGATTCCAACTAAAATATGGGAAATTTTCCGAAGTTTGAAGGAAAATATGGGGAAGCCCCCAAACCCATGTTATGACATACCATTTTTGGTTTTCCTCTAATACTTGGGTTGACCATTCCATTCATCTTCGTCCTTTCGAACGCACTTTGACTGATGCTGCGACTAAATGGTACATTGAGATCTCTCGAGAAATTTTCTTTGATTTCAATTCCTTGGCTATGGATTTCCTCACTCACTTCTAGTTTCCTGTCCGATATGAAACCAACACCCATTTTCTCACTTCATTGAATCAGTTGACTACTACGCATATCTTAGATCACATCCATGAATGGAAGCGTCACCATCACCTTATCAAATTTGGGATCCCTAATCAGCTATTGACCGAACGGTTCACAAAATCATTCATTCTCATAATTGCAAAAGATATTGCAATGGGAGGGTGTGTCATGGAAGAGGAGGTCATTGCTAGCGCTTAATACCACGACCTAGTTTATTCCAAGTCTGGGACTCTATATTATTTATTACCTGATGCGTCGCATCTTGTTAGAAAATTATATATTACAGAGAAATGCCACACATAAAATATGTGGAAAACACAAGCACACAAAACACATAAAACCAGAGAGACACAGATATATGTGGTTCACCCAGTTTGGGATACGTCCACCTAGAACAGTCAGTCCTTCATTTCTATTATCTAGCAAAATGAAGAGACACAACCTACATCAGATCCACTGTAATATCCTCTGTTCTCTCTTACAGTTTCCATATCTATTTCTCGCTCTGAGAAAATAGGCATAATACACAACCGTAATACAATGCCCTCATACAAGCAAGGGGTTGTCTTCTAGGGAAAAAAACCTTAAACTAAACATAAATTCTACCGTTAGATCATATTCCTAATGAACGGCCCAGATTGACTAGAAATTACTATACTTTTACAAGGCAATTTTATATATGTTTTTAGCTTCAAGGGCATTGCCCTCGAAAACCCCCGCTAGGGGGGGGCTCCATAAAGTCGCGGCTAGCCCCCCTGGACCCCCTAGGCAGCGTTTAGTTACGGGCATAGTTTCTGCCCCATTAAGGAACATGGGTCGAATGCCGTGATACAAAATAAATAAGATAATCAGGCTCCATAGCCAATAATCTCTCACTTGGAGACTGATTGTAGCAACTCCACCGCTGCTTCGTTTGCTGGAAAATGGCTCCACTTTGGACCTGGCTATTTCTCATCTTCATCATCATACTTGAAGAACAATTGAAACTGATATTATTCTCAGTTTCTCCCTGGTTACAACTTTTGTTAGCATATCTACAGGATTCTGGCTAGTGTGTATCTTTTCCAGCTTCAACTATCCATCTTCCAACACTGACCGTATGAAATGGTACTTGAGCTGTATGTGTTTAGTCCTGGAATGAAATGCTTATTTCTTTGCAATATGAATGGCATTTTGGCTATCATGTTTAATGTTCCCATATCATGCTTCTTACCCAATTCATCCATAAACCTTTGTAACCAAATCATTTCCTTACTAGATTTTGTAGCAACAACATACTCTGCTTCTATTGTTGAAAGCACAACAACACTTTGGATTTTTGAAACCCAACTAAAAAATGTTCCACATTAAGTAAATACATACCTGTAGTTCTCCTCCTGTTATCTTTGTCACCTTCCATATCTGCATCAAGATATCCCTGTAGAGTGTGTTTGAACGACCAAAGCATAATGCTTGATTTGTGGTACCTCTCAAATATTTGAGAATCCATTTCACTGCCATCCAATGTTCTTTTCTTGTATTGTTCATGTACCTACTTACAACTCCCACTGCATGTGCAATATCAGGCCTTGTACAGACCATTACATACATTAAGCTTCCAGCTACTAATGCATATGGAACTTTAGACATATAATCCATTTCTTCTTGGGTCTTGGGGCACATCTCCTTACTAATTTTGAAATGGCTAGCAAAAGGTGTACTAACTGGTTTTGCATTCTGCATATTAAATATTTTCAACACCTTTTGTATCTACTCATTTTGAGACAATGTTAATTTTCGATTTTTCCCATCTCTAGTTATTCTCTTAGCAAGGATTTGTTTTGCAGCTCCCAAATCCTTCATGGAAAATGAATTTTCCAATTTTCTTTTGAGCACATTTATTTCCTACATGTTAGACCCTGCAACAAGAATTCCATCTACATACAATAACAATATAATATAGCTTCCATCATTTTGCTTTTTCAGATAAACACAATGATCAGAGTGACATCTAGTATAACCTTGTTTAGACATAAACTTGTCAAATTTTAGATACCACTGCCTTGGAGCCTATTTTAAGCCATACAAGCTCTTCTTGAGCCTGCACACTAATTTTTCCTTCCCTTTGACCTCATATCCTTCCCGTTTCTGCATATAGATCTCTTTCTCCAAATCTCCATGGAGAAATGTTGTCTTTACATCTAACTGTTCAAGATGAAAATCTTTCGCTGCTAAAAGACTTAAAATAGTTCTGATTGAAGTCATATTAACAACAGGAGAAAATTTTTCATCAAAATCAAGACCTTTCTTCTGTGCAAACCCCTTCACCAGAAGTCTAGCTTTGTACCTCTGTTTTCCTCCATCATCTTCCTTTAGCCTGTAAACCCATTTATTCTACAATTTTGTTTTACCTGCAGGCAACCTGACTAAGTCCCAATTCCAGTTATGTATTAAGGAGTTCATCTCTTCTTCCATGGCTAGCTCCCACTTCTTCTTGGTTTCAACCTGCATTACTTCTTCATAACATTCGAGTTCACCAGAATCAGTCAACAATAAATAATATAATGAAGGAGAGTATCGTTTAGGGGGTCTACTTATCGTGGTAGATCTTCTGACACCAAATTCAGGTGTTTGAGGTGCCTGTTGCTATTGTGGTGGTTGTTATTGTTGTCGCTGTTGATTATTATTATTTTCAGGCACCTTTACTTTTTCTGTGATCTCATAAACAACTGTGTATTCTTTGTTTTCTTTTTCCTGCAACTAATTCTTACACAAGACCTTTTCATTTAATATTACATCTCTGCTCCTAATGATTTTGTGATTTTCATAATCATATAAGAGATAACCCAAGTCATTAACACCATATCCAACATAGGTACATTTCTTTGATTTTGCCTCAAGCTTTGTTCTAATTTCTTTATTAACATGGACAAAGGCCTCACAACCAAAAGGCTTTAAAAAAGAGTAGTTTACCTTTTTACCTATCCATGCCTCCTCTGGAATACCACCATCCAAGGTGTTAGCCACCTATAAAATTTGTCATACCAAATGGTGGCTAAATGATTTTGGAGCCTTCAAGGAATAGATTTTATTGCAAAAAAGTGTTGGCTCTTGAAGATTCTTAAAGGCCTCATGCCTCTGTCCAATCTCCACTATTGTTTCCATTTCATACTCTGAAAATTCTGCTAGAAATCCAAGAGAAAGACTGCTAAAAACCATCATTTTCCCCTTTCCCCCCACTCAAAACTAACCTTCATTTTCACCCCTTTCTTCCATAAAAATCCTCTATTTTTATGAGTTTCCTTCTTCCATCCATAAAAATCCACTTTATAAGGTTTGAAACCCACTTTTGAACCTTACTGAAGCCTTCGAACTCCTTTAAAAATATTGAAAAAATCATGAAAATTCATGTTTTGATTATAGGCTTTAGCCCCTTTGGCTAAGCCCCCTAACCACTTCCCCCATATGCCCTTACCATAAAAACCAAGTGCTAAACCCCTCATGGCGCTTATCGCATCACTAAATTTCAAGCGAGCGCAAGTCTTTTTGCCGTGTCGCTTTAAAAGTTCCGATGCGATCACCCGTTGTATTATAAACCTCCCGATCGCATCATATTTTATATATATTTTCCTGTGGGCCCGCCTGCATCCTTAAAACCTTGCGATATTTCATTCCCGATATTTCCTTTTCTAAACTTTGGTCTAAAAAACCAAAACCACGTGTTTTAATATAAAAATGGGTAGATTAATAAGACTTGATTGCGCAATCGTGATCGGAGAATTCACAATGGGTTGATCGGGAAGACCCGCATCAAAGTTCCGATGCGATTGGGTCTTGTGTGTTAAAACTTCCCCTCACCTCTGTTTCATATGACCTTCCCCGGGCCCGAGCGTTAAAGATCCCAGGGGCCAATCGCATCGCACAAATTCAAAGTGCGCAAGTCTTTTTCTATCGTCCAAAAGTTCCGATGCGATTAGCCTTTTTGTGTTTAAAACCCCGATCGCATTTCGTTCTCGATCGTTCTTTTCCTTTGTAAAATCATGAAACCCACTTTTCCAAAGTTTGAACGTAAAAACTCAAGTCACGTGTTGAAATATTTTAATGGGTAGATTGAAAGACTGATCGCACAATCGCAATCGGAGAAAATACAATGGGCAGATTGAAAGACCATGCCAAATGACCAGATTGTGATTGGCCCTTTTTATGCACGCCCCGGGCATATTACATTCCGTAAAGACCACAGGCCCCGCAGTCGGGTGCCTATCATATATGTATATCCCGATCCATTTAAAAACCCTTTTTTTTGATTGAAAAATTTAGGTTTCATATGTTATAAAGTTTTTCTATCAGTCCACTCTAGAACTAATCCCCACCGTTGATCGCACGCCGATCAAACGGCCATCGCTCTGCGCATCGGAAATTTCAATCGCATCGAAATGTTTAATCATACGCCTTTTGTTTGTCCCTTCGATCGGTCACTCCCCCGATTCATTCTCCACCGTTGATCTCGTCCTTAGATCAACGGCCATCGCTTAATCACCTCGGCCCTTCGATCGCGCAATCACATCGGAGTTTTTTCATCGCACCCCTTTTCTCCTCCCGCTGATTGCAAATCTCTCGATTAGATCTGGACCGTCCACATGTCCAGATCCAACGGCTACGCTCCTCTCCCGCCTTCTGTAGCAGTTTAACCTATTTCGCAGGGTTTCTTAACTATTTTTGTGTTTTGCAGGCGTTTTAAAAGGTTTTCCATTGTATAATGAGGAAAGGCCAAAGGCCGGGAAAGACGTTTCCCGTGCCTGTTTTACATTAAGGGAGACTGTTCGCCAGGATCTATTCCATTGTTTTTCGATGCTCTATGAACATTGATACCTTTATGGCCCAGCACGGCTCTACACATTGACAAGACACTGTGGATCAAAATCGCATTTAGAAAGAGTATCAGTGTTGAAGAATAGAACGCAGCAGAGATGAAGATTGGAGACAAATTTAGGGAATTACGATTAAGAATAATTATCAGAAACCTAATTCCCTGGATTAAAACACAGTGAAAATAAATCATAAGTGTTTAAACTGACAAGAAAGGTTTCCACCACCTGCATTTGAGGCAAATTGATTCCTCAGCTACTACAAGAGCCACCTGTTGCCTCAAACCATTCAAAACAGAGGACGAAGTTATTGATTAAAGAAATATCTGCCTCTAGCGCTACTAAGAAGTTAATTCTGCCACAGGAAGCTAATGCAACAAATATCTTCAGGATTACTCCACGTTATGCAGAGCCTGGAAGTCAACAAAGCTCCCACCGAGTTTAAATGTTAATTGTAAAACAGTTAATGCTAAACCACCTGTAAACTTCTTCATCGAGCCCCTCAAAAGGCCAAGAAGTCTTGAATTTGTATTAATTGCCTTAAGAGATCTTTTATCAGATATCACCTCCTCATCCTTCTATAAATACTTCTGTAGAAGATGAGAAATTGTTGGTTGTTGTTTGATCACAAGTTGTAATACTGAAACTCTTTGAATTAAATACATAGTCTGTTGATGTTGAAGAACAAATTGAAGTCTTGGAGACCTTGATGATGTTGTTGCATGCTTTTTCCTGAGAAGGATCTATCATTGGATCCATGAGCTTGGCTGTTGGCGAAGTATTCTGAACTGTTTTATGTTTTCCCCTGTTTTCATTATGTTCCATAATTTCTTACTACAGTAGGTTGAAAGTTTTAGGTTAAGAAATGACTCTTGGAAGCACCTTAGACCTGTTCATCCTTCAATGTTTTATGTTTTCTTCTGTTGAAGTATTTTAGAGGCTTTAATCTTTGTCTTTAGTCTTCATACTTGTTTATTTCCTTAATAGTTTGAACAATTGGTTACAACATGATTTATGGTTCTCCCTGCTTGTCTGCTGCCACTTAAAAACTATTATTGAAGTCTCCCTTTGAAGTTCTTTTCTTACAGTGAATCAGAGAGGTCTGTTTTGATCTTGCCCTTTGTCCTCACTTAAACAGTTGGCTTAAAGGCCATTATAATTATGATCATATATGTTTTTAGGTGTTCCCTCTTCTATGACTGTAATTATTAGTAAATCTTTTATGTTTTATAAGTCCTTTAGAATAAAATCTTTGAGGAAATGGGGTGTTCCCCGAATCTTAGATTTCATTTTGAAAGTTGTCTTGAAGTCATTATTTCCTTAAAGAATGTTTGTAGAATTTATGGTTAGCCCTATCTATGAAATATCTCTTTATTGTTTAAGTTATGCTTTCAAATTCCTATTGTTGAGAATTCAATTTCTCTTTCCAAACCATTAATGTTCATCCCATTCCAAAAACAAAAGGATCCTGTGGCCAAGTTAGATTTGCCCTTTGATATCCCATATCCTTTGATGAGTTTTTTATGATATTTTCTTGACTCCATTTCCCAATGAACCAGATGTTTCTCCATTCTGTGTATCTTTCCTAGACCTTTCATGTTCTGCTATATCAATTCAATCCAACCAAACAAACAAAGAAACACCTGCACTTAATAACTAGTCTAAAATCAATACTCTAAGCACACAAGATAAACCTTTTCAAACAAAAATTTGAGAGATCCCTATCTGAGAACAGGAGGACTAGATCCTGTAACTCTAAATATTGGTTCTGATGTTGCCTTGTCTTTTGATTTGCCAAACTATCAAAACACGGAACACCAACATAATGGCGATCATGGTGGGACACTGAGTAAAATCTTTAAAAATTAAACACTCACTGCCTAGCATAACATAAGTAACCTTCTTCAAGCACTACCAAGCATAATGGTAATCATGATAGGACCTTTTGAATTAGTGACAAACTAAGTAACCCTTAGGATTCTCATAAAGCCTTGTCAAACCTTGAATATTTCAGTTACCAAGCCATAAGAGTAAACTTTGTATGTTTTGACACCCTAGCTAAGTGTTAAATCAGACTTAGAACACTCTCTTAACCTATAAGACCAAAATAACTCAGAAAAACCCAATTTTTTTTTCAATTTTGGCTTCATAATAAACTTGGTGGCGGACCATAAAACCTTTTACCTCCAAAAGAGCTAAAATTTCCACCTGGCGACTCCACAATCCTAAAAACAAACCTTAATACTCCACTGGGAAGACCCCAAGTCTTAATAGCATCATAAAAACTCAGCTAGAAGGCTTTAAGATTAAAATTTTCCTTCTTCTAAAAAGATCAGTTAGCCTCTTAAAGTTTGTCATATTTGGTTAAACTTTTCTTTTTAACTGGGTCTAAAAAACATAGCATAGTGGCTCCTAGAAAGATTCATACTAGAGCCTACCCTGACCCAAACCCACCTGAAGTAGTTGATAACCTAGAAGTTATCCTTAGGAACTCTCCTAAGATAAAATTATCAGCTATTTTCAGATCACCCTTGAGAGCTAATTCAGTTCCTGAAAAACCTTGCAGCTCTACAAGAAGCACATGGTGGTGGACCATTAAACATTTTACCTCCTTAGGAGCTAAAAATCTTCCACCTGGCGACTCCACACTCCGAAACTCCCAGTAAACCAAATGAATCCACTGGTAGAAGACCCTGAACTGATTGACCAAACACACTGACCTCTTTCTTGATTTACCAACATGATTCCAAAAATACAACGGAGATATGCCCCAATGAGTAGAAATCATATCCCTGGGTTTCCACATAAGATGCCCCAGGTGAATTGGGATGACAACCTGCCTGTTTTTCGAGGTGAAAAGTTTGATGACCCTTTATTACATCTTATCAAATTTTACATACATGTATGGAGGTTGAAAGTTGAATGGCATGAAGACTGCCTAATGAAAATTTTCATGTTAACATTAGAAGGAAAAACTAGGGATTGGTACGAATGCTTAAGATCTAGTAGTTTGTTTTCTTTAAGAGACCTTGAATATGTGTTCTATGAGAACTATAAAGAAAACACTACATCATTATCATTAGGTGCAATATATTATGATCCATCACAAAACATCACCCAACACATTATAGATAATGAGGAAGCTTTGGAAGAGATGCATCCTGAATATCTTTTAACAGCCATTCATGAGTTTAATCTCCTATTGAAAAATTTTAAGAACATATATGAATCAGTTGAGGAAGAGATGATCCAAGAAGTAAAGAACATTCCTCAAGATATCCCTAAAAACTCAAATATTGATTCATCATCCCTTATAGCCGAGGCTCAAGAAGACATCCAGCCTCAAAATCAGTCTTCGCAAGAGACAGAGAACTGCTGTACTCCTATTCAAAGGAACATAGAAACATCCTTCCCTTATACAGAAAAAGAGATAGATCAAACTATTTATAAACAGTCAGCCTCTGAAACTTTCTGCAAAACAAACACTCCTGCCCATTTACATAGAGAACTTTGTTGTACAGATTTAGAAAGTTCTTTTGTAGATCAGAATGAAGAAGGACTTGTTGATAACCCAGTATGTTTGATTGGTAGTATTACTTATATTTGTGATTCTCCTAACTTTGATCTATCTAGTGATGATGCTTCCCAAACAAAGATTAATGTTGCAGGATCATCATTAGCAGATTTATGGGAGGAATATCAGTTCCTTCAAAGAAGTAATGAGCCGGTACAGACTATTTATGATACTGATGATGAAAATTTTCAAATCCTAGAAGTGAGTGAAGATTCATTCGATATTTGCTCTACTTCTTTTCAAATCATCAGTAATAATTTCCATATGATTGGGACTCAGCAGACTTTCGGCTCAAAGGATGAGGAGGATGAGGAGGAAAGACACAAAGGAATTTTTGAGCAGGCTGAAATCAAGGGGCTTTCTCTTGGAAAAGAGAAAGAAATTGAACACACCCCTGATCAAGAATATAATAACATCCTCATAGAGTATAGTCCACTAAACCAGAGCTTACCAGGGCTACAAGAGGACAACACTGCCAAATATGATGAGTCTTCCAGTTCAGATGATGAGGAAGAGGGAGGGAAACAAATAGAATACTGTCCTACTGAGGATATAACATCTTCTCAAGAAGAATCTTCTTCCTTTTCTGTCAAGAATGATGAAGCTTCCAAGAAAATTTCTGAAGATATACTCCTCAAATCTGAAGCCTTGGGAGTAGAAAATCCACCAGACATGGAGGACCAAGAAGAAGAGAATCTTAATCTTTTCTTTGTTGATCCTATGGAAAAGTGTGTGGAAATACCAACTGGCTCAAATGATCAAGTAGAGATCCTTTGCAAGAGCCAGAGACATGAAAAGCTGTCACCTTCTGTGATAGCTTTGATATTGAAGGTTAATCTTCAATATGTTCTATGGATACCTCTGACAAGCAGCCAGATTCTCTTCTTCCTCTTAAAATTACTTAGCTAGTTGCATTGGCACTTTTGTATCATATGAATATGTAAATACTCCATGTTTAGAATATGTTAGATAGGAATGTCGATAAGGCTCAACCTTTGAGCATTTAGTTAGTTGTTGTTTTCTGCTTTGAAGAATACAAAGGAACAAAAATACAAAAACAAAGAAAGAATGAAAAGAGGGCAGATTGACAAAACAATAAAGGTATAGCCCCATACCAAAAAGAGAAATAAATCTGAAAGTGTGCAAGCTTAAATGCCACTTCTACAAAACACACTTCTAGTTAGTCAAACAGCCTAATCTTGACTAATTAGCTTTAAATTTTCTGCTGATAGGATAGTGAATTCGATTTTCCAAACTGTTAAATCTTGGCTTATTAGTAGATAGTTTAAGATAGAAATTAAAGGTTCAAACATACTCAAAATCTGAACCTAACATTTCAAAAAGAGAATGACTCAAATCTGTTTTGTTTTCTGAGTCAAAAAAGGATAAAATCTGGTTCTAATTAGCTCAAAATCTGAACCAGATGGAAAAGGAAAAACAACTCAAATAAAGTCAAAACAGAGCTCTAAAAAGATGAAGGAAGTGCTTTTAATTTTCAGATCTTAAGCCTTCATCATTTTGTTTTAATTTTCTGCAAGTAATAATCTATCAGAAACTTGTTTTTATGCCATAGATCAACATCAAGTTAGACTGTTCAATCCTAACTTGTATGCTTTTTAATTTCTGCTTTATAAATTAGAGAATAAAAATCTGTTAGACTGTTTAATCCTAACATATAGTAGATTCGGTAGAGAATTATATGGATTCAACTGTTTAATCTGAATCCATGGAGAAATAAGGAGTAGAAATAGATTAGATTTTTTCTTTCAAAAAGAATAAAATGTTGTAAGAGAGTTTGCCAATCCAAGTGCACTCTAAGAAGAAAAAATGTTAGATCAGTAGGATTGGGTAGGTAGAAAGCTTGTTGATAAAAGACCCATTGTTCTCCATAGCTATTAGCATTTCCAGGACAAAATAAGGTCATTCAATCAAATAAAGACAACCTAATGGATGAGGCAACTGATCAGCATCTCAGAGAATGCAGGTTTGAAAATCTTGATGCCTTCAAGAAGGCACCATCCCCAAGTGGAGCCACTGTTAGCCACCTATAAAATTTGTCATACCAAATGGTGGCTAAATGATTTTGGAGCCTTCAAGGAACAAATTTTATTGCAAAAAAGTGTTGGCTCTTGAAGACTCTTAAAGGCCTCATGCCTCTTTCCAATCTCCACTATCGTTTCCATTTCATACTCTGAAAATTCTTCTAGAAATCCAAGAGAAGGACTGCTAAAAACCATCATTTTCCCCTTCCCCCCCACTCAAAACTAATCTTCATTTGCACCCCTTTCTTCCATAAAAATCCTCTATTTTTATGAGTTTCCTTCTTCCATTCATAAAAATCCACTTTATAAGGTTTGAAACCCACTTTTTAACCTTACCGAAGCCTTCAAACCCCTTTAAAAACATTGAAAAAATCATGAAAATTCATGTTTTGATTATAGGCTTTAGCCCCTTTGGCTAAGCCCCCTAACCACTTCCCCCATATGCCCTTACCATAAAAACCAAGTGCTAAGCCCGTCATGGAGCTTATCGCATCGCTAAATTTCAAGCGAGCGCAAGTCTTTTTGCCGTGTCGCTTTAAAAGTTCCGATGCAATCACTCGTTGTATTATAAACCTCCCGATCGCATCATATTTTATATATATTTTCCTGCGGGCCCGCCTGCATCCTTAAAACCTTGCGATATTTCATTCTCGATATTTCCTTTTCTAAAGTTTGGTCTAAAAAACCAAAACCACGTGTTTTAATATAAAAATAGGTAGATTAAGAAGACTCGATCGCGCAATCGCGATCGGAGAATTCACAATGGGTTGATCGGGAAGACTCGCATCAAAGTTCCGATGCGATTGGGTCTTGTGTGTTAAAACTTCCCCCCGCCTATGTTTCATATGACCTTCCCCGAGCCCGAGCGTTAAAGATCCCGGGTGCCAATTGCATCGCACAAATTCAAAGTGCGCAAGTCTTTTTCTATCGTCCAAAAGTTCTGATGCGATTAGCCTTTTTGTGTTTAAAACCCCGATCGCATTTCGTTCCCGATCGTTCTTTTCCTTTGTAAAATCATGAAACCCACTTTTCCAAAGTTTAAACGTACAAAATCAAGTCACGTGTTGAAATATTTTAATGGGTAGATTGAAAGACTGATCTCGCAATCGCAATCGGAGAAAATACAATGGGAAGATTGAAAGACCATGCCAAATGACCCGATTGCGATTGGCCCTTTTTATGCACGCCCCGGACATATTACATTCCATAAAGACCACAGGCCCCGCAGTCGGGAACCTATCATATATGTATATCCCGATCCATTTAAAAACCTTTGTTTTTGATTGAAAACTTTGGGTTATAAAGTTTTTCCGTCGGTCCACTCTAGAAGTAATCCCCACCATTTATCGAACACCGATCAAACGACCATCGCTCCGTTGCATCCGAAATTTCAATCGCATCGCAATGTTTAATCACACGCCTTTTTTTTGTCCCTCCGATCGGTCAGTCCCCCGATTCATTCTCCACCGTTGATCTCTTCCTTAGATCAACGGCCATCGCTTAATCACCTCGGCCCTTCGATCGCGCAATCTCATCGGAGTTTTTTCATCGCACCCCTTTTCTCCTCCCGCCGATTGCAAATTTCCTGATTAGATCTGGACCATCCACGTGTCTAGATCCAACGTCTATGCTCCTCTCCCGCCTTCTGAAGCAGTTTAACCTATTTCGCAGGGTTTCTTAACTACTTTTGTGTTTTGCAGGCGTTTTAAAAGTTTTTCCATTGTATAATGAAGAAAGGCCGAAGGCCGGGAAAGACGTTTCCCGTGCATGTTTTACATTAAGGGAGACCGTCCGCCAGGCTCTATTCCATTGTTTGTCGATGCTCTATGAGCATTGATACCTTTAAGGCCCAGCACAACTCTACACATTGACAAGACACTGTGGTTCAAAATCGCATTTAGAAAGAGTATCAGTGTTGAAGAACAGAACGCAGCAGAGATGACGATTGAAGACATATTTAGGGAATTACGGTTAAGAATAATTATTAAAAACCTAATTCCCTTGATTAAAACAAAGTCAAAAGAAATCATAAGTGTTTAAACTGACAAGAAAGGTTTGCACCACCTGCATTTGAGGCAAATTGATTCCTCAGCTACTACAAGAACCACCTGTTGCCTCAAACCATTCAAAACAGAGGCCGAAGTTATCGATTAAAGAAATATCTGCCTCCAGCACTGCTAAGAAGTTAATTCTGCCACAAGAAGCTAATGCAACAAATATCTTTAGGATTACTCCACGTTATGCAGAGCCTGGAAGTCAACAAAGCTCCCACCAAGTTTAAATGTTAATTGTAAAACAGTTAATGCAGAACCACCTGTAAAATTCTTCATCGAGCCCCTCAAAAGGCCAAGAAGTCTTGAATCTGTATTAATTTCCTTAAGAGATCTTTTATCATATCTCACCTCCTCATCCTTCTATAAATACTTCTGTAGAAGATGAGAAATTGTTGGTTGTTGTTTGATCACAAGTTGTAATACTGAAACTCTTTGAAGTAAATACATAGTCTGTTGATGTTGAAGAACAAATTGAAGTCTTGGAGACCTTGATGATGTTGTTGCATGCTTGTTCCTGAGAAGGCTCTATCATTGGATCCATGAGCTTGGCTGTTGGTGAAGTATTCTGAACTGTTTTATGTTTTCCCCTGTTTTCATTATGTTCCATAATTTCTTACTACATTAGGTTGAAAGTTTTAGGTTAATAAATGACTCTTGGAAGCACCTTAGACCTGTTCATCCTTCACTATTTTATGTTTTCTTCTGTTGAAGTATTTTAGAGGCTTTAATCTTTCTCTTTAGTCTTCATACCTTTTTATTTCCTTAATAGTTTGAACAGTTGGTTACAGCATGATTTATGGTTCTCCCTGCTTGTCTGTTGTCACTTAAAAACTGTTATTGAAGTCTCCCTTTGAAGTTCTTTGCTTACGGTGAATCAGAGAGGTCTGTTTTGATCTTGCCCTTTGTCCTCACTTAAATATTTGGCTTAAAGGTCGTTATAATTATGATCATAGATGTTTTTAGGTGTTCCCTCTTCTATGACTGTAATTATTAGTAAATCTTTTATGTTTTCTAAGTCCTTTAGAATAAAATCTTTGAGGAAATATGGTGTTCCCCGAATCTTAGATTTCATTTTGAAAGTTGTCTTGAAGTCATTATTTTCTTAAAGAATGTTTGTAGAATTTATGGTTAGCCCTGTCTATCAAATATCTCTTTATTGTTTAAGTTATGCTTTCAAATTCCCTTTGTTGAGAATTCAATTTCTCTTTCCAAACCATCAATGTTCATCCCATTCCAAAAACAAAAGGATCCTGTGGCCAAGTTAGATTTTACCTTTGATATCCCATATCCTTTGATGAGTTTGTTATGATCTTTTCTTGACTCCATTGCCTAATGAACCAGATGTTTCTCCATTCTGTGTATCTTTCCTAGACCTTTCATGTTCTGATGTATCAATTCAATCCAACCAAACAAACAAACAAACACTTGCACTTAATAACTAGTCTAAAATCAATACTCTAAGCACACAAGATAAACCTTTGCAAAAAAATATTTGAGAGATCCCTCTCTGAGAACAGGAGGACTAGATCCTGTAACTCTAAAGATTGGTTCTGATGTTGCCTTGTCTTTTGATTTTCCAAAATATCAAAACACGGGACACCAACACAAGGAACTTGAAGACCCTCTTTTTATTAGATAAACAATAGTATCTACAGCATCTACCCAAAATTGTAAAGGCAATCCTGCATGCAATCTCATGCATCTTGCACGCTCCATGATTGTTTTGTTCATCCTTTCTGACACACCATTTTCTTGTGGTGTTCTTGGAACTATATTTTCTCTGCGAATTCCATGCTCTAAACAGTACCTATCAAATTCTTTGTTGCAATACTCATCTCCATTGTCTGATCTGAGACACTTCAATTTCTTTCCTGTCTTAATCTCAACCAAATCTTTCCATTTCTTGAAGGTATAAAATACATCAGATTTATTCTGAATACAATAAATCCAAGTTTTTCTAGTTGCATAATAAAAAAAAGTAACATAATAACGAGAGCCACAGAGAGATGATACTTGAGCAGGTCCCCATACATTTGTATGCACAAGCTCTAATTTTTCGCTCTTCTTTTATTTCCCAACTCTGAAAAATCTGACTCTCTTCTGTTTTCCATAAATGCAATTCTCACAGAAATCCAAATCAATATTCTTCAAACCCGACAACAAATTTCTTGAGTGAAGAATCTTCATCCCCTTCTCACTCATGTGTCCGAGCCTATGATGCCATAATGTTGCATCTGCTCCTTTGGAAGTTAAAGAATTAACAGAGTTAGAAATACCATTGCATAAATACAATGTACCAAACTTTTCGCCTTTTGCTATTACCAAGGCTCCTTTGGTGACCTTCCAAGTTTTATCCGTGAAAGTTGTCACACAACCTTCACCGCCTAATTGCCCTGTTGAAATCAGATTTTTGTTCAGATATGGAACATGCCTTACATATGTTAATAGCCATTGGTTTCCATTCTAGTGTTTTACAAGAACCTTACCCATTCCAATAATTTTAAAGAGTTTATCATCACCAAATGGACTTGTCCAAAATCTGTTTGAACATAGTCATGAAAATATTTCTTATCAGGTGTGGCATGGAATGAGGCCCCTGAATCTACCACCCAGGAATCAGTAACATTTTCAAAAGAAAGAATCAAAGCATCTTGTAACACATCACCTGTCACATTTGCTTCATGATTATTTTCTTGCTGCTGTGTCTCCTTTTCTTCCCTTATGAGATCTAGAGTCTTTCTTCAGGTTTCCTTTCTTTCCAGATTTCCAGCACACTATCCCCGATCTAGACTTGGATCTACCTTTTTTTTATTTAATGCGATATCTTGAGCTCTTTCCTCTTTCCATTTTTCTTCCCCTACACTCTGCACTCAAAGCATTACCCGATGTATCATCAAAGTTTTTCCGTCACATTTCCTCACTAAGGATAGCACCGACAAAATCATCAAACTTTAAAGTACTAGATCTAGAGACAGAGTTACTAATGGCCATAACTAAACCATTCCAGCTTTCAGGCAATGAGCACAAAAATAAAAGAGCCCTAAATTCATCATCAAATTTTACCCCTACATAAATTAATTGACTGGTAACTGTATTAAAATCATTTAAATGGTCTGCAATAGATCCACCTTCCGACATCTTCATATTAAATAAATGTTTCATAGGAAATACCTTGTTTGAGGCCGAGGGTTTTTCATATAGTTTCACTGATGCCTTAATCAAAGCCTCTATTGTTGTTTCCTTCTAAATATTGAAGGCTACTGATGCCACTAGGCACAACCGTACTATTCCGAGTGCCTTTCTATCGAGAATCTCCCATTCTGTGTCTATCATAGTTGTTGGCTTCTTTGTTTTCCCACTCAATGGTAGGTACAGATCTTTCTAATACAAGTAATCTTCCCTTTGCATCTTCCACAACGGGAAGTTTTGGCCATTAAATTTCTCAACCCTAAATTTACCATCTTCCGCCATTACTCCCACTTGAACTAGGAACCCTTCTTTCCTGTGAGTTTATCAGCCAAATAAACCTTCGGCTCTGATACCAGTTGTTAGAAAATTATATATTACAGAGAAATGCAATGCATAAAATATACGGAAAAAAAGCACACAAAACACATAAAACCAGAGAGACATAGATATACGTGGTTCACCTAGTTTGGGCTACGTCCACCTCGAACAACCAGTCCTTCCTTTCTATTATCCAGAAAAATGAAGAAACACAACCTACAACAGATCTGGTGTAATATCCTCTGTTCTCTCTCACAGTCTCCCTATCTATTTCTCGCTGTAAGAAAATACACATGATACACAACTACAATACAATGCCCTCATAAAAGCGAGGGGTTTCCTTCTAGGAAAAAAATCCTAAACCAAACATAACTTCTACCTTTAGATAATTCGCCTAATGAACGGCCCAAATTGACTAGAAATTACTATAATTTTACAAGGAAATTTTACATTTGTTTTAGCTTTGGGGGCACTGCCCCTGAAACCCCCCGCTAGGGGGGGCTCCATAAAGTCACAGCCACCCCCCCCCCCCCCCCCCCGTGTACCCCCCAGGCAGCGTTTAATTACGAGCGGCGTTTTCGCCCCATTAAGGTACAAGGGTCCAACTATGTGATACAAAATAAACAAGATAATAAGGCTCCACACCCAAAACATCCTTTGACTAATCCTTCATCATCTTAGTCACCTGTTATGCCTCTGGCGGATGGTTTTATTGGGACAGTGGCTCATATTGATAGTAGTGCGCCTAATGCTTCCTCGAATTCCAAATTCACTGCTACCATTGCACCCCCTCCTTCTCAGAATCAGAATAATCGTGGTAAAAACTCAGAGGTAAACCTTGTCCAGTCTACCACAGCAGAAAAATCCTCGAGGGGTAAGAAAAATGGTAAAGGCAAGTCTAAATCCGAGAACCCTAAGCATGATTCAAAGAAGTTATTTTCTAGTGATTCTTCATCATGTAAGCCTAAATACCCATTTCTAATATGTGATGACGGTCATTACACCAAGGATTTTCCTCGGCGTGCCAAAGTTTCCCATCTTTTTAAAGGTGCGACCAGGACTCCCACAGTTTTGAAAGAACCATTCCCTTTCCAGCAAACGAAAATGGTAGAATAAACTAAATCATCTGGTATTTCTTAGGTTTTCATGGCTGGAACAAAATCCGTTTCCATCACCACGAGAAAAATATAATATCCCAATCCATCCAAGGCTCATGTGGAACGAGAAGTTCCAGATCACTCTTCCTCTTCCACACCTCCTACCTCTGGTCCTCTCTAGATCGAGAGATCGAGTAGTGACTCCATCATCTGACCACCTCGAAGAGGTGTTCTTTAGAAATCGTCTTACAATCTGAATGTGAGAGAAGCACAACACTACAATATTGTAGAAGATCTGGCTTAGGCACCTTCGGTGATGTCAGATTTGGAGTTCCCTTAGTCGTGCCCATCACAACGGAAGGCATTTCTCACTGCCATTGGAGGGATCGATCCTTCACATTATAATATGATTATTTTCGATCTAGAGATTTTTTTTGCTCGCCTACCATCTCAGGTAGCTTTTCTTATTCAAGTTACCATTATGGGAAGTACTATTCATCAGGCTATCGTTGATGAAATCACTTTGACCTACATCATGTCCATCGTATGTTGGAAAGCCATCAGTTGTCCCCCATTGATTCAATCCTCGAATACCTTAGAAGCTTTCAATGGTTGAGGTTCTTGGCCGTACATCATTCTCAAGGAATTTCCAATCCTGTTGGAGGGGAAAATGGTGAACATGGAAGTTGAGGTGGTAGATTCCAAATTGAAATATAATCTCCTTCTTGGATGTAGATAGACAAACGATATGGTTTGTGTGGTCTCCGCCCTATTTTTTCTCCTTTGTTTCTGTCATAAAGGGAAAATGGTAATTGTGGATCAGTTGGATTTCTTCCCCTCCGAGTCAGCAGCAGGCAACATTTCATATGTTGGGAAGGTCGTTACTCCTTATGAGAACATTGGCCGAGTATTTTCAAAGAATCATCTCTTATGGGAGTTTTTCTACTTCCACCTCCGAATGTCACCTCCATCAATATGATTTCGACTGGTTACGATCCATGGATTCTTCCCAATCCTGACCAGATCGAAAGTATTTGTGACGTTATGCCTCTTAGCCTAGCTGAGAAAATGTATCAAAATATTATCACAGCTTCTGAGGCTACATCTGAGACCAATACTCATTTGGTTTCTTCCCTATACACTTATGTGAAGTCTCCCTAGTTTGGTTCTTGGGACTCTGATGATTCCTTGAATGAGACTTTCCCCACTGATGATATTATCGTAGAGATCATGTCCCTCGAAGAAACTCCATGAGATGATGAACATCATCGTTCCTCATTTCTCCCAATCCCAGGTGACATCTCTGCCTATCTAGGATCCCATGCTTTTCCAGTACCGACTGACCCACTTTAGAATCTGGCTTTGATTCTTGAAGTGTTGGCTGAGGGCAACATGGGAAATATCACTCTGAACATTCCGTTTGACATCTCTATGATTTTCGAGAATGTATTTTTCCGGGTTTCTTGTTCTCCCCATGAGCTCAATATTTACACTACTTTCCTTAAAAAGTATGACCTGCGCACTCCCCTCGATGTTGTTCTTACCATTTTCTCACTTCCCCTTGATGGAATTATTTACATGCTTCATAACCCTTACTCGGCCGGGGGGCACGGGAAAGTGACTGTTGCGGTGAATCTTCTCACAAAATTGGCCGAGGTAATGCTTACACATAGTGTCAACGATATAAGTGTGGGTTTATTTATGTTAATCATGACATAATTTCATCATTGGAGTTCATTCTTGGGCTTTATCTGAAGAAATATTATGCTTAATCTTAAGTGTGATAAATTTTTACATTAGTGTGTTATTCATTAGTTTTCTCTGAGTTTATTTTTGGTGTGATTGTTTGCCTTACAGACATGTTTCCTTTGGTTACCTTTGCTCCACTTGGTTTGCAGATTTCCTCGGATCATTAAGTTGGTTTTGCTAATGGTGATTGTCGTAGCACACAAACACTGTCTTGTACAGCATGGGCACTCTTTTCTCCTCATGGCGAATTGATTAATTTACCAGGAATTTGTTTGGGAAGGGCAACTAAAAATGTTTCCAAGTATAGTGTGGTGATCAAACTATTATCGAATGCCATTGATCTTGGGATAAGATATTTGGTTGTTAAGTTGGACTCACAACTCGTTGTGTTACAATTTAATGGGCGTTATTCTGTGTGCAATCCTCAAATTTTGCGTATGTATTTACGTGTCAGATTATTGGAAAGGAATTTTGATTTTATCACATACCAACACATTTCAAGGCATTTAAATACATTAAAAAATTCATTAGAAAACCATGTATTAGATCGACATTTACACAATATGTAAATCAAGACATCATTATGATGCACAAGTAGTTGTAGAAACATGCATATGTGTGTTTGTGTGTGTGTGTGTCTATATATATATATATTGTTTTGTAAGTGTGTTACATCCAAAAGCTCAAAAAATATGTGTTATGTTACAAAAATGGCTCTTCGAGCCTACATCAATACAAAAATGTATACATCGGGCTGTTATTTTCCCACAGGGCGCTCATGGTAGTAGGTGACTACTCGAATTACTCGCCAGAGTAATCAAAGTAGCCTGCCCGGAACTCTGATAGTGTGTCTTTGAAAGTGCAGTGGGAACTCATCAAATGTGGGATACTCTAGAATGACTCGCGTGAGGCTGACTAGGTTCTGAACCAGCTTAGCTAATGTGTCTGCTACCTCCTCATAAGGAGAATCCTCTGCTAAACGGGCTACCCGCTGTGCAATCAGTGACATGCCTAGAGGTATCTGTGGACCCATATCTATAAAAAAATCCTAAGTTTATGTGTCAAACCATATAAAAAAAACATCAAAAAAGTAAAAAATGTTTCAAAAACAATTTTTACCTAGATTGGTCCATTGCGTGTTTTGTGGGATCGAAAGATATGGATCCCCTCTAAAGTCGATGTCGGCACAGGTGTAGTCCTCAACTACGATAAACTGATGCCGCAACCAACTGAAGAAGGTTGTGAGGAAATGAATTTGTTTCCCTCCTCCCTATTTGGGCATTATGTCACACCATTGCATCAGGCTCAGATTCCTCGGGGCTGGATCATGGATCTCTAACCACTAGTACTGGAATAGGGGTACTCTCTCCAGAAAGAAGGTCACCAAAATTGACCCATACCCAAACTATTTTAGTCTCCCTATCTTGCACTTGGTTAGTTGGCTCTTCATGTTAGCCAACAACCCCTCGCACCAGTTGAACATCGTTGGTGCCAAGCAATCCACCACATACTGGAACTGTGATTTCGTTGCCTCATGGAACGGCTGGGCTCCTTAGACTTTGGTGATACAATGTAGTATCATGCACATGGGGAGAAATATGATGGAATATATGTCTACCTTCCCACTCTATGTCTGTCGTGCCTCGAGATAATGTCTCTGGATGAGCATGCTCATGCTCTCACCCCCTGGACAAGCTCCAAAAAGTTGGATTCTTTCCCCTTGCCTGTATAATCTATTGATAAAATAGATTTCCATGACATCTAGCTCAAGTTTTTGGTCCCTGATGATGAACAACTGTTGGTCCACTTCCCAAATACTGATAGAATTCATGGAGAAGCTCCCATTGACCTCTCAAGCCAGATGTTTGAAATATTTTCAACAATCCACAATTGCGCAAAGAATTGATGCAATATTGGTCCTACAAGGCTTAGTGGTCTTCCACCTCATGGCCTCGTTCTTTCCATTATGTTATCACACTCAAAATTTTTAAAATTTGTTAAGGTCACCATAGGTTTATGTTATGTCATGTTGGGTCAAGTCTTTGGTGAAGAATTTACCAAATCCCGTTTATCCTATGTCAAAAAAATCACCATAATTCATGTAATGTAATTTAACTACACTCCATGTCTTTTTATTTTCACATCCATGCTTTCAAATTACAAAAGTGCACACCTGTCAGTTTTTCAAAATTTCGTAGCGATTTACAAAGGAAATCTACAGATTTTGCTACAAAACTGCCTGATAGTTTCGTAGCGAACCTGTCAGCATCCTAACCATCTTCGCTACGAAACTACGTTTTTTTCAGCTTAAGTTTCAGAGTGGTGCAATGTGTCAACTTCCGATAAGACAAGTAATGGGTTATGTCATTTGATTTTGTTATGATGATTCCCACATGCTTAGCCATATCTTCTACCATTATTGTCTTTTATAGTCACATATGTCATCATCAAATTATGAGTTGTCAAAATTACCTTTTAAAATTTACCCTAAGCTGTTCTTTGTCATTCAACATTCATTCTTGCATGTGAAGCATCTCACTGTCACTGATTCAGAGATGCTTCACCACACCAAGCAGGTTACTGTCCAATTTGTCTTTATAGGTGTCACATTTTTAAGAGGAAAGCTTGGTTATAAAGAGAGATTGCCATGAAGGAGAAAGCATACAGAGGAGGCTCTGTGGTTATAAAGAAGCCCTTATACCTTAATCTCTTCATGGAGGAACCTAGTTTTGCTGAAACATTCACCAATTCAGTTTGTTTGAATTTATATTGGAAATTCAAGGGAATTTGCTACGTTTTTCGACTATGGGAGCAGTAAATTTCAAGACCAAATTATGGATGAACTTGCACTTCCAATCCCAAAACAGAGCATTAAAAGATCAAGTGGAATATCTTCAGGAGAAGCTGGATTTGATTCAAGTGGAGTTAGAAAAGAAAGGGCTAAAGATGAGAGTGGTAGAAGAACCCATCAGCCAATTGATTGTAAATGAAGAAGAAACACCACAGGAGTAAAAAATTGAGTTGAAACAAGTATGATGAAGTTCATAACTTACAGAGAACCTAAATTTTTCATCTGGAGATAAATTTTTAAAGACAGCTACAAAAACAAGAAATTTTGGATTTTAGACAGTTTCGTAGCGTGCTTCAGGCTTGAGGCCAGAAAAACGCTACGAAAATTTTTGAAGGTGCATTTTTGCCTTGGAATTCAGTTTTTTCAAGTATTATGGAGGGAAATTGATTTTTTTTAAGGTGTCTTGGCATAGTAAATGTGTTTGAACAACAAAGGTGGCAAGGAGATAGGTGAAAAGGCATGTTTTCATATGCTACAAAAACTCGCTACTAAACTACCTAAAGATGCTCTTTTTTGCAGTGAGCAGTTTTTGAAGGATTTGTGAAGGTTCAAAGGACATATGGAAGACCAAAAAACCACGTGGAGGCATCCAAACATATAGGGAGACATCTCATCAAAGACTCATCATTTGACATATGTACCACTCATACAGAACAACATGGAGACAAAATTATAGTTGTTATTGGCTCTTTCCTATAAAATAGGACAATTGTTACTAAATTCTTGGAAATTGTATTTATGTCTTATGTCATGGAGAATTCCATTCGTGCACTTGATCCTTATCTATTTAATTATCCCACTATTAGATAAGTGGACGTAATAAATAGGTAGTTGAGTCCTATTAGGTCTCTAACTCCTAAAGTTAGTAGGTGTCATTATCATTACCATGTATTTGGCTTTTTAGTTAGATTAGGTATCAAGAGACGGATTAAAAGGTCAAAATTGAAGGGATATCTAATGCGAAGGTGCTGAAGCCTATTAATAGGTAGAATATTGAATAACAAAAGGTGGGAAGATGATTACTTGACACTACCACTGTTCTAATTTTTAATCAAAAATATACAGTTGCAGCATGCCTATTTTAGACCTGAGATTCTTCTTTGTATTCTTATGTAAGTTTTTTATATCAGTATTTTACTTTCTCTCCAGCGTTCTAGTTGTATAATCACTTGGAATTCATGAATACATGCTCCAACTTCCTTTATACACGTAGTCTGTTGTCTTGTCATGTTTTATTAGTTTGCTTATGTATAATCCCCCATGCAGAAATCCACTAAATACCTCCTTCAAGCCGCCCTGACATTTAATCCATCAAAGGATAATGGGTAAAGCTCTTAAAAGTCCTCGGATTGACTACTGAACCCCATCAGTCTGGCCAACCATGTCATAAAGGAATTGGGGTAGCAAAGGCAGGCAATAAATTCAAATCACTTGGAATTCATGGTGACATGCTCCAACTTCCTGTATACATATAGCTCATTATTCTTTCCTTCATGAGTGGTTTAATAAGAATAAAATTGCCTTAGCTTCCATGAGATAAGTTGAATTGTGACTTAGTTTTCCTATTGACTCCATAAGCCCAATGGTAGTAAACCATTTACATCTTTCACCTACACAAAAACAACACATTCAATCCAATTTAGAGTTAGCCATCTAATAGAGTTTGTATTGAAAAGATCATAAGTTATCTTGATATATCCCTCTCAGACTGAAGAGGCTAAGCTTCAGTCAAAAGCTGGTATGAAATAGTTACTCCCAGTTGACCACTGAAGCAGCCCAACATGACACAATTTGGTGAGCCCTCTCATACTGAAGAGGCTAATCTTCAGTCAAAAGCTAGTATGAAATAGTTACTCCAAGTTGACCATTGAAGTAGCCCAACAAGACACAATTTGGTGATAACACATTCCACCAGCATCTTGTCTGAAAGCACCTGTAAAACATGTCCAATTGGTCTTTTAGGAGCATTCATCGAAGAATTTTTAGAAATTAATGGTGGAGTTGGGATATTTTCTCAATTTAAAATCTTCCTCGTAGCTAATGCATCTATCTGAAATGATTCGGTGCTGGTGGTGCACTACCCTAATGGGCTGACCATGACCAACGCAACCTCGATAGCTTGAAATTGCGCTGGTTGCGGGAGATTTTAAGTGTTGAGAAATCTCCCTTAAACTCCCTAACTCTGAAAAATAAATGCTAAATGAATAGACTAAAAATGAAAAGGAGGTTTAGAGCTCTTACCTGGTAGAGACGAATCGACGAATGGTGTCCCAGATTGACCACATTGCTGATTTGGAATTCAGAGGGAAAATGGACAAAAGGCTCTTCTAAAAATGGAAAGGTGAAAATGGTTTTTTTTTGGTCTATTTATATATTTTTGAAAAAATTTCACCAATATTTTATAATTTTTCCTCGATATCCGTGATGTTTGTTGTTTATGTGCAGTGTGCGACTTTCACACTACTAATGATCCTCTCCGATGCAAACGAGTTGAATTTTGTCTCTTTTTTGGGCTCGTTAAACATTTACGAAAAAGGAACCCCCTGAAGTTAACTTTCAGCTCTTTTCTGACTCTCGAATAATCAAAATATTCCTGAGTACTTGTTATTTCGAACTCATTAAAGTGAATGAGTTGACGTGATCTCAATATACGTTTACCCCTTTTTCGGGATGGGATTTACTATTTACGAAAAAAGAATACCTTGATTGAACATGGTCAAGAGGTTCTCTCGTACATAGTTTTCTGCATTTTCAGATTCGAGAGACCACTTACAAAAAGGGACATGATGGAGTTTTACTTTTGTTTCTTTTAAAACTATCTAAACATGAAAATTTACCAAGTTTACCTTTCATTGGACTCATTAAATATTAAACGATGAAAGACTTATCACCATGACAAGACTGAGTTCCTCCTTCCTAGGGCTCATTAAACTTACTAGGATGGATTAATTCGAACAACGAACTTACTTGCTTAGCATATGCTATCCTCTTCATGTTGGCTATAAAAAATAAATAGGTACTCGTTAGCAATAACGAGGGGAAATTGAAAGTGAACAAGCTATGTGTATTTTCAGCAACTTCTCGCTCTTCAACATGACACTCATTTGCAATTTGTATCGGGTTGGAGACATCCTACATTTGTCACTTTGCCTCCATGGGTTTGGGAAATCTGTTTGCCTCTTATCTGATTACCAATTTTGTCAACATGACCTCTGATCCTATTTGAGTCAAATGCTGCCACACTTTAGAGTCGTGTCGCCAATATGTTCAAGAGAAGTATTTTTTTTCAAACAACTTATTCATATATTACCTCATCTCATATAATCCCAAATCACTCCTATCATATTAAAATATCTATTTTTTTGTGTCGATGATATGGGAACCATTCTGGCCCTCGTTCAACGAATCACTTCCTGTAGACTTCAACTTGTTATCTGGGAAGGTGATTTAGAGACTTCTTTCAGTACCTTGGAGCTTGCATGCCTCAATGGAAATTTCTTTGTGTTCAACGACAGGTTCACATCATTGGCCTCTGATGGAATGATTATACAAGTGTTTGACTTCAACACATCTATTCACACATGTAGATTGTGTTTTTGTACCTTAAGGTCCATCATCATTATTGGTGGTCTCTCTCATGCCTGTTAACGGTTTTCATCATTGGACAGTAATCAGGTGGTTTCTACCATGTTCGACACCAACACATTTATTCACATGGCTATATTCATACATTGGGTTGATTGAGATCACGGTGAAGACCCTGGGTTAGATATGATTTTTTTTCTAGGCTCCATGGAGTTATTGAGTATTCATGATTGTATACATGATCTTATCTATACATATGGCTGCATCCATACCGCAGATCCATTTCCTATGATCTCTTTTAGACAGATGGTTGTGACCATACTGTGGGCTCATGTATCATTTGATGCCTAGTGCAACATTATGTGGTTAGGCATATTTATACCAGAGATGTCATATATTGTAAATGTTTGATTTGGGAGGTTCTTTGAAGGTGGTATGCGCTCTTTGCCTTGGCTCATAAAGCATTTCAGTCATCACTCCATGTTATTCCTTCATGCTTTAGGGGGCATATGTTACATAGTAATTTGCCACCATGCTCATTTTCCAGTCCCTGTTCATGAAATTCCCCATGAAGAATCCTATATGATGTTTCCATCATCAAGAAATATGATAACATATCCCTTGAAGATCCAAATAAGTCTTCCTTGAAATATTACTGAAGAAACTTAGTCAAATTCCTAGTTTCCTAGGTCAATGCCCTTCCTAGTGCCATGACCGTGCTGATGTCCTTATCCCAGTTCTGGCGCAACGCTGTTAGCACCCTAATTTCTTGGAAAACCGCGATGATCCCCTTTTTGGAAAAGCTTCCTCAAATGGAGGAGAAACTTCGACCACTAGAATCTCAAGGGAAGCTAGTTGGTTGTTGAACATGTTATCACTCATTAAGTTGTGAAAAATTTCTTGATAGGGTCATACCAGTCACTCAGCAAATGGATAAGGTCTCCTAAGCCATTTTAATGTGGTATAGGAAACGTTTTTCATTTTTAAGCCTATCCTAAGTTTTATGATCACCTCCATTTATGTCATTTCAGTCAAATCAGTCCCATATCATGTCAGTTTTCATTCCTCATACATTTAAACTCAAAAGGGCACACCTGTTAGTTTTTCAGATTTTCATAGCGTTTTACACAAGATAACAAAAGATTTCGCTAGGAAACTGCCTAATAGTTTCATAGCGAATCTGTCAGAAGCCTAAATTATTTCGCTACGAAAATTCATTTTCTAACCTAGCTTGTCAGAGTTGTATGAGGTATCATTTTCTGATTAGAGTAGTAAAGGTGGAGGTCATTCAAGTTTGTTATGGTAAAATTCAAATGTACATAGCCGTGTTTGATGTCATCATTACCCTTTTTCCTTACACATGTTATGATTGAAGCTCTAGCTATCACTTAAAATTTTAAACCTCACCTCAATTATCCTTTTGTCATATTGTGTTTTATCCTTGCATGTAAGTCGATCCCTGGAGAGCTGCTTTATCGAGCCAAGCAGGTTGTTGGAAAATTCGATTTCTACAGGTGTCATCAGCAAGTGAGGTAGTGAAGACTATAAAGCATTCATGGCTGCAAGAAATAAAATGAATAAAGGTGGCCATTGTCACAGGTATGAGCCCATGGATATGAAATTACTCAATGAATACCCTACTGCTATGGAGATTTTTAGAAAGAATGGCTTCTTGCAATTCTGCCAGAGGTTGCAAGGATTTCATATGCAGGATTCAAAGTATTTTTCCACCAGCTTCACAGGAATAGCATCAAAGGTTGGAATTATGAACCTTACAGTGACACCAGAGAGTATATCATCAGCTACAGGAATCCCTAGAGGCAGTGAACAGTGGTTTAAAGGTATAAAATTCACAATGCAGGATTGTAAAGATTTTATCAAGAAAGAACACAGTGAAGTTGATTTGACAAATGCTATCCCTAGGATTTTTATGAAGGAGAATTATGCAAAACTGTTGATGGTCATTAAAAAATACTTTACCTGTGAAGGAAGGTTTCACATGGTCGACTCATACCATCTCAGACTTCTTTTACATTTTGTAGGTAAGAGGTCACTTGACTTGCCTTTCTATTTATACAGAAGTCTAGGGAAAATGTCATACAAGGTTCAAATTAAGACTAAGGGCAATGAGACATCTCTTTTTCATCATGGCCTAATTAAGTGGTTAGTGTTAGAAGAATTGAGAAGGTTAGACAGAGGTTGGATTTCTTTCTTGTTCATGAGTGGTTATGAAATTGATGTGGTCACTCCAAAGAAAGCCTCAAAACCCAGGACTACTTCATCACCAGCTGTGGCAGAAGAAGTTGAAGAAGAAAATAGATCATGTCCTGCAGAACCAGTGAATATGGCAACAAAAGCTTTGCAAGAGACTGCCACACCTCAAGCAACACCTGTGAAACAGAAGCATTCAGTCAGAAAACAAGGCAAAACGAGAGTCACTAGAAGCCATACATTGGCTAAAGGCAATCTGGAGGATATCCTTCATGCAATTGACATTGAAGAGTCACCCATTGTTCAAGCTAAAGACATTGAATATGGTGGAAGAAAGCTGAAGAAAGGTAAGACTGCTAAGAAACTAGATTTTGCAGGTGATGATACTGGTTTTATATTTCAGCCAAGGAAGCCAATGACTAGACATGCAAATAAGGTCATGGAAAGCAAAGAGACTGAGAAAATCAATGAAGCTGCTCAGCCAACAAGCATCATAGATTTGTCTCCATCAAAAAAGGAGGAAGTGGTTATCAAGTAGAGAAAGGGAAAAGAGAAAAGAATTGAAAAATCAGAAATATAAACCCTCAAAGAGTAGTTGAAGGAAGCAGGTAAAGAAATGTCAGTTTTGAATCTAGAGGCAAAGAAGCATAGAGCTGAGAAGGTTCAATTTGAAAAGATGAGGAAAATATGTGAGGAACAAGTCACAAGTGTTTCAAAAACTTTAGACAATGCATAAATGTTGCTAAAATGGACTCAACCATTAATAGGGGAGGCCAAACACATTAAGAGGATGAACTTTCACATACAATCCAAAAAAAGAGCATTAAAATATCAAGTGGAAGATCTTCAGGAGTAGATGGATTTGATTCAAGTGGAGTAAGAAAATAAAGGGCTAAAGATGAGAGTGGTAGAAGAACCCATCAGCCAATTGATTGTAAATGAGGAAGAAACACCACAAGAGTAAAAAAATTGAGTTGAAACAAGTTTGATGAGGTTCATAACTTGCAGAGAACCTAAATTTTGCATCTGGAGATCAATTTTTTAGAAGCTACAAAACAATAAATTTTGGTTTTTTAGACAGTTTCATAGCGTGCTTTAGGCTTGAGGCCAGAAAAACGCTACGAAAATTTTTGAAGGTGCATTTTTTCCTTGGAATTCATTTTTTTCAAGTATTATGGAGGGAAATTGATTTTTTGCAATATGTCTTGGCATAGTAAAGGTGTTTGAAGAGAAAATGTGGCAAGGAGATAGGGGAGAAGGCAGGTTTTCATACGCTACGAAAAATCGCTACGAAACTGCTTAAACTACCCTGTTTCATAGCGAGGAGATTTTTGAAGATTTTTGTGCATTCCAACAACACATTAGCCAGTTGGAGACCTACAACATGTCAGTGGGCCATCTCAATAGAGATTCATTACTCAAAATAAGTGTCACACATCCAACTCAACAGGTAGAACATTGATTAAAGTGAAGGTTATTTATCCCTAAAAAGTAGGATTGTGTTCCACAGATCTAGGGGTGTTCTAAATATGTAAAGTGATGGTGAAATGTCCCTCGAACATGTGATATCTATTATGTAATTGTTTCACTGTTATAAAAACTGAATGTAATAAATAGGAGATAGAGTCCTATTAGGAGTTTGACTTCTGAAAGGATAGCTACCCTTTTTTTGTTTCAAGTAAGTAGTTTTAGTTATGATAGGTGCCAGAGTTATAATTCAAAGATCTGGCCATCTGGGCAGGTCATTTACATTGTAAATAATGTCTATTTATAGGCTGAACATCGAAGAGCAAGGTTTTGGAGAATATTGCACCAAATTGCTGCTTGTATGTTTTGTTCATTATCAGTAATATACAATGACATTCTACTTCCAGACCTGAGATTCTCATGAGGTGTTTAATGTGTTATTGCTATGTATCTCCATGTCTAATCTCTTGCAATGAATTTATCTCTAATTACTCAGAATTCGTATTGTTATGCTCTGACTTCCTTTAGGGGTGAAATTACTTTGTTTTCCTTATGTTGTCTGTATGAATAACCTTTTTTAAAGACCTCTATATGCTTCAACTTCCATGTAAAGAACCACTGTCACTAAGAATACTGATGTTGACTCCATAGCCCAATGGTAGAAAGCCTTCATTTTTCAACCTGCAATCATACAAAACCAAGTCACAATTCATAAAGTTAGCTATCTAGTATTATCTTCATTGAAAATCATAAACCCCCTTTAAGAAAGCCCTCTCAAACTGAAGAGGATAATCTTCAGTTAGAAGTGTTTTGAAAGAGTTACATCGAGTTGATTGATGAGAAGCCAATCAATATCAATTTGGTGATAACAGAATAGAGATGATAAGGTCGAGCTCTCTCATTTTAGAGCCTTGACCTCATCCATGGGGGATCATCCTTTAGAAAGTGGGCCTTCCTCCTCCTTTCATGGTTTCCTAACCTCCTTCTCCTTGCTATAAATTCACATCCCTCATTCCCCCAAGTTTAGAGCTTGGTTGATCATTATCAGACTCGTCTGAACTCTCATCACTTTGCATGCTTGAATCATGATTAAGCCTAATTACATAAGAGAAGGAATGCTTTTGAGCTGGGTGAAGGACTCAAACTTTCACCTAAGGATGTCTCCAACACCAAGCCCTGGTTTTAAGCTCTCCTTTTGTAGATTATCAATAATAACATCAGATGTTTTCTTTCTATATTTGGCTACATGATTATTCAAATATTCTGGTGGTCCTTGATCTGCTAGATAGCTAGTGTTTACATTTATTATATATAGTATTATGTTTGTTGTTGTCTCCCGATCATCCACAAGTATTCGCCTGCCATGAGTAGCAAGAAGCGGGCCTACAAGGATCGTGGATCGAGGTCACTATCAACGGATCAAAGGATAGCAATTGGAAAGAGGTATTTATGTCTCTTTCCGCTTTGAATTGTAAGAATTAGTTAAGAAATTTTATGTTAGAAATAATCTCATGTTGCTATACCCACTCCAGGGCTAGAGAGACTGCCTCTATCTGCAGAGGGGATTTATCTTGAAAACAATAGGAAACAACAATAGCTCAAGAATTATAAGGGCTACAAATTTTTATGGATACTATGAATTTAGGAGAAGCCATGACCACTTTAATAGAAGAATGTGGAGCTCATTCTGAATATCCTCATGATTAGGGGGCTTCACTGAATTCACCGTTCACAACCTCTCTTGTCAATTTCTCAGCTATTGTTATCCCTGAATTAGATAATGACCCTAATTTTTTTTCCTAGGAATGTTCTAGAGACTTTGTTTGTACTTTACTAGAGACTTCCTCTTCAGAGGAAATGTCTCCACGGTCTTTTGAAAAATTCATTGATGATGGAACTGGATTTCCAACTGAACCCAAGATTGATTTTCCTGATGTGGACTTCCTGAAGTCTAGAACTGATGTAATGACAAGGGAAATTGGAAACTTACTGACAATCAAACCCACTTAGGAAACTATTTCTGAAGAAGAAAAAATAAATATTTCCTCTCCAGCAGCCTTGGTTATCACTTTTGTTCAGATGACCATATGTACTAAAGCTGGGAGAAATAAAGGAAAATGGAAATTTCAGAAGGAAATTGATAAATTAAGGAAAGAAAATAAGAAACTGCGAGGAAGGGTACAACAACTAAAGAATTAGTTACATGGTAGTAAGAAATTTGATAGAGGTTATGTAAAGAGGCCTAAGAGAAAGAAGGAAGCTCAGGAAATGGAAGTCCAGAATGATTTCATATCATTCTTTAATGAAGCCAGTACTCAGACAAACTTTGTTTTTGCTTCCATGGAAGTAGGAACTGAGACTAACCCTGAGGTACAGGTGACATACGCTCCTCCTAGCCTTGTTGAAACAGGAACTCAAACTGACCCACCATTTACTTTTAATGACATAGGGATACAAAAAGAAGAGGTGCTTCCCTATACTCCCTTGATTGGAAAAGAATCCATTAGAGCCTTGCACAAAACTATGGAGGAACAACAAGAAACAATAGCAAGGTATCAAGGAGAAGTGGTACCTTGGAGGGAACATTAGGAGTTGTTCCAATGATTTAGAGCACTAACAACAACAAAAATGATATCTATGCACAACTAAGATTATCTAAAAATGAAGTACATGATTTAAAGGGTTGTCTTCAGAAAGTTACAGAGAAAGTTTGATCTATTTATTTAGATGTGTTAGCATGCAGGTTCCCAACTCAGGATATGCTTTATATTTTTTTGAGCGGTATCTGTTGCTTAAAGTGAAAGAAATGCAATCTGGAAAACCACATGAGTTTAGAAATGTATTGGATTTCGTTTCTACTTTTTGTATACATGATGATTATACACAATATCTTTTGTGTGAGTTGTATATGAATAATTTATTTTATTAAGACCATGTGGAAGAAAATAATTTCCCATTTGAGGTTCACAGGTAAAATTTATTCCTCTTTAAAAATTTGATCTGAGTATGGTACAAATGTTGTAATGTTTAACATTTTGACTCAGTCAAAATAAAATAAAATAAAATTAATAAAATAAAATAAAAAACATAAAATTGATAATTATATTTATAATTAATAATTAAACAAACCTAGATCCATCTTAACTCTGGATCTACTAAGTGTCGAGAGGGGTAAAATTCCTTGAGATGCAAACATCTTTTAAACTGAAAAGAGATTTGATATCTCTCGTTGCTTGGTAGATCCAGAGTTAAGATGGATCTAGGTTCGTTTATATATTTTTTAGTCATGATATTTGGTTTTTAATTTCATGGTTAAAAAAAATTATAATTTTAAACTTGAAATGAAAAATGGTAATGTTGTATAACAGAATTTCAAAACAACAATCATGAAATCAATACTAAATGCAACCTCTTGAAACACAAAAACTTGGCAAGTTCTCATTAAGTTGGTAACTTTGTTTTATTTTTATTTTTCAAATGAAAAATTTATTCATTTTTGGATCATAATTTTTTATTGGTATTTTTACAATCCTTTTTATGAGTGTTTTCTATACTATTAATTAGTTGTATAAATTCTTTGATTTGTTGCCAAAAAATTATGAATTTTTGTATCTTTATTCTTCAATTCAACATGATTTTGTACAATTTTTTTCTTCTTTGATGGAATGGGTTTTTTTAAACTCTCTAATTTTTCTTTCTAAATCATCATAACCTTTTTTAAATGCTTCATTGTCACCTCGGATAATAATTTTTTTATAGATAATATATATCCTATAATGAGGGAACTTTATCCTTTTTTGTTAGCTTCTTTTCAACATCTTTGACTTCCTAACGATTGTATTTTTATGTAGTCAATTATGGAATATAAAATTTTAGGTAAGAATTATCTCTCCCTTTTGATTCTTTATAATATTTGTGAATATTGTAATTTTATATTGTTCTCTTCTATTTGTTAATCAATTTTTTCATATCCGCTATTTTTTTGAATTAATACCTTCCAACAGTATTTTACTGATAAGATGCTTGACTAATATTTACTTTTTATCAACATTCATGATAAGAGTAGGAATATATTTCAACCAAGAGTTTTACAAGAACACATTAACTCACTTGATGTGTATGCCACAAAATTTGTATTATGGGGAGTACCTATCGATCATCAATCTACTAATCTCATCATTATACTCTTATATATGAGATATTTTAAGTTATCCTTTTGAAATTTGTATTCTAATTGTCAATTTAGTATTAATAAAATTTTAAATGAAAGAGATTTCAATGGTGATGTTTTCTATCTCATTCTGGACCCTAATATACATATGATATTGTTCCTTAGTTCCCTATCATAGTTAGAAATGAATTGAATCTTTGTTCCATCATAGTTTGATGGAATTACCACTTTAATATGTAGATAGTTGTGAAGAAAAAAAAAATGATATATACAAATGAAAAATATGTATGATGATTACAACTTAAAGTGTATGGTTATGAAGTTTATTATAATGGGTTGGCGCATTAATGTGTTTTAAAAAAACAAATCATTCGAAACATCAACTGAATCATTATAAGTTAGAAAGAGTGTTATTTTTTTATCTGAGGGAGTGATAAATCTATCAATATAGATCAAGCGTAGACACCCCCCCCCCGGTTCAAAATGTAACTATGGTCTTTCTTCATAATTCCTATTGTACCTTATCACAATGTATTTATTGTAAAATTGAAAAACAAGAAAAAGAAAATTATTTTGAAGCATGGGTTTCATGCTCCTTTTACTTATTTATTAGGTAAAAGACTCCCTTTTAGACTTCTAGGATTTTATTGAGTCATAAGAGTCATTTTCATATTTATTAGACTCTTCTTGGGATTTTGTATCATGTAAAGAAACATTATTTTGAGTCAAAACAATCATATTTCACCTCCACACCAAGTCTACCATGCCTTGATGGATTTGGCACTATTTGGGGAAATTAAAACCCATGGAAGTAGTATAAATATAAGGATAATTTTACCTATTTGGCATCCATCCATCAACAAGTTCAATTTGTAGTGAAAGAAGGGGAAAATAAGTGTGAAGTCAAGCATAAGAATGTCAAATAAAATGAAGAACAAAAATTGAATTTTTGGGGCATCTTCTCTCTCACGCGTGCGAGATTTCTAGGGTTTCTAGGCACGTTAAAGTGACAAAAATTTCTGTAGTGACTGCAAGTCTGAAACTCTAAGTTGCATGGGGGGCAAAATTTTAGATTGAGCAGTTTTGAAGGAGTTGACTCTTGTAGAATTTGGCATATTTTATATATTTCGAAGGAGGGTTAACTTGGTGATTGGAGGAGGCATTTGTCTTGGTCATAAGTTCTTTCATTATCTAACATTAACTTGATTCTATTATAGAAGAAGAGTTTGGCTGGATTTTCCCTAGGAGAGGGGTATTTCCCTAGATGAGTGCCTACAACTTGTGTCTCTTTTTCTTGTGATCTTCATGCATTTTTAATTTGGTAATTCCTTGATGAAAGATAAAATAATAAATAAGTAGAGAATCCAAAACTATCACAAGTAATTATGAAGAAAAGAGGAATAAAAACCCTAATAACAACATGCAATTATTTCTCAACATGGTATCAGAGCTAAGGTGAAGGAAGGAATATTTGAAGATCACTTTGTTGGCTATAATTTTAAGGAATGAAAGCACTCTTAGAAGGAATATATCTCTCGTAAATGGAAAAATATTTGAATATGGGACTCAATACCTTTAAATATATCTAGAAATTTTCAAGACACTTTCACTTTAAGATCATCTATATCTATCTAGGACAGCAAAAAATGGAAGTTTTTTGGCTACACTTATAGGTACACTTAATGATGACAATTATTGGATTATTGATAGTGGAGACTTAAGACACATGATAGGAGAAAATGGATAACTTCAAACCTTATCAAAGGATCATAATCATATTTAGCAGAGCTTGGAGACAACAATAAGTATGCACTCAAATGTCTTGGATCTACTGAATTGAAAATAGAAGATGGTGGAAATATTCATCTCAAAAAAATTCTCGATGTACCAAGTTTGAAAATTGATTTTCTTTCTATTTCTTATCTTGAAGGATATAGAATTTCCTTTGTAGATGGAAAATTTCTTATTTGGGGAAGCCTAGACTCTAGCATTGAAAATATATGGTTATTAGGATTCATGAGGGGAGGTTGTATAGACTTCTAACACCTCCTCCTCAAGATATTTTTCACATGGATATTAGTCCCTTTGAGCTTTGGCATAGAAGGTATGGACACCTTCATTATAAAATACACCCCTCCCCCTCCCCCCACTCCTCCCCCCAAGTCAAATGGTAGAATACATCCCTAGCTTCAAGGAGGATCATGAAGGAGTATGTAAGGGTTTTTCTTTGGATAAGAATACAAGGAAACCATTTTTAAGCAGTGACACAAGGTCTAAATAAGTATCATAGCTCATTCATTCCCGTCTGAGTGGACCAATGGCAGATAAATCTCTTTGAGGCCATCTATATTATGTGACATTCATTAATGATCACTATAGAAAGACTTAGATTTATCTTTTCAAATATAAGGATGAAGTCTTTGAAAAGTTCAAAGATTTCAAATAAGAAGTGGATAGCTTGACATAATGGAAGATAAAAACCCTTAGATCCAAAAATGGTAGTGAATATACATCCAAGGAACTCATAGCCTTTTTCAAGGAAGAAAGTATTAATAGGGATCTCATAGATCCATTAATCCTAAACAAAATGGATTAATAGAAATAAAGAGTATGACCACTTAGAACCATGATATTTGACCAAGACCTTCCAAAATTATTATGGGGATGAGTAGAAATGACAACATTATACATATAAAATAGAAGCCCTCATATAATTCTTGAAAATATGACATCGAAAGAAGCATTCTAAGGGAAGAAGCCATATGTTGAGATTGCAACAAGATGATGAGCTTAGTGAAAAGAGTCGCCTTCACTAAGTGGGCCCGCAGGCTATTTTTGGTGCAAGTCTATTTTTAGACTATGTCTATTTTTAGACATGTCGATCATATTCTATGAGTTGTAGGATGCTATTTGTGGACGGTTGGTCAAGTTGGAAAAAATAGATGGAATTATATTTTTATACATATTGGGCGGAATCTATTTTTCGATTTCCAGTCTAAAAATAGATATGTCGAATATTATTAGCTCTTAAAAATATTTGGACTATAGACATTATTTTATTCTCTTGGAGCACTTCAGTTAAGTGAAAAGATGTGGCACAGAAGCTGACAGAAGGAATTAAGCTATTCCTGAGGGTTAAGTGGAGCTATTTCATGGAGATTTCAGTTAGAACTCATGTGACAGAGTTTGGTGGAGTTGTGTTCAGTTTAACTAAGTTAAACATAGTTGACCTAGTTGTATCTAGACTAAATGATTGATACACTAGTGAGAGTGGTGTGAATTAATTATTAATTAATTCACTAATTATTAAATCATTAATCAACTAAAGAATACATTAGTTAACTACAGTGCATGGACAGTTTCAGTGGAGACCAGTGAAGAGGTAGGTGAAAGAGCAGTGTGACTATCAGTTGTGACTATAGTGTTGCATGAGTTTGCACCACACATGGTTGGAGATGCCAATGAGGATTGCGTGAGCAAGGCTAGACCAATTAAAGTTCATTCAGAGCCATTCTTCAGTAGTGATTGCGCAGTAGAGGCAGGCTAGCAGGTGGCAGAGATTGGAGCATGTGTTTTGCTAGATCAGACCGGATTAGTGTGTAGAAATTGGAGATTGCACTAAGAGCTTGTGAGGAGCTTTGTATAATGATTGTTACATGATATATATGAAATATAATATATAGATAGTTGGGGGTTTTCAGATTTAAGCTTTCCCATAAAATACTGTGTTCATATGTGTGATTTTTTATGGTTTTAATGTGCGCATGTGATTGTTTTTTTATTTCCGCAATTAATGATCAATGGTAGAAGAGATTCTATATTGTGCATGAAGTCAAATAGTGTGTGATCAGGAGAATCTTAGATGTATAAAATATCAGTTATATAAATTTCTACACCATATATAGATCATCTATGTATCATTGGATGCTTCGTCTACATTCATATTCCTGAAGATAAAATAAAGAAGTTAGATTCTACTAGTATAAATGGTATTTTCATTGGTTATAAACTTTCATTAAAGTCTTATAGATTCTCCATAAAATAATATCATAGAATCGAAGTTAGCAGAAATGTAATATTTAATGAATCATTTGCATACAATAAGCCCAAGGAAATTCTCATTGAATATGATGAAGAAGATATACAACTCTTTGAAGAAAAATAGAAACATTAAAAAGAACCTCCAAATAAATAAGAAGAAGGACCAAGTGAACCCATTCAAAATAGGATCATTCTTGAAGTAAACAAGATGCCAAAATGCTTAAAAGCTACACTTGAAGATGTCAAAGGTCATGAAGAAGAAAAAGGTACTTTTAGAGAAAGAGAAATACCAAAGAGGTATTTCATATATGACACATATATGACGAAAATAATTGAAGTAGAACCAACCACATTTGAACAAGATTCTAATCATGATGACTTGAATAAAGCCATGCAAGACGAATATCAATCAATCATGAAGAATGGGGTTCGGGAAGTCGTTCCTAGACTCGAAGATAAATATATTTTCACCTCTAAATGGACCTAAAAATCAAACATGCTATTGATGGAAGCATTAAAAAATATAAGGCAATATTTGTAGCAAGGAGTTTCTATGAAAAGGAAGGCATGGACTATGAAGAAACGTTTTCTCCTACAGCTAGGTACACTACCATTATATCCTTGATTTCTTTAGCAACTAATATGAGATGGAACATACACCAAATGGATGTCAATACAACTTTCTTGAATGGAACCTTATATGAATAAGTGTGCATTGAAAAACTGCAAGGTTTTGAGATACATAGCAAGGAATTTCACATTTGTAGATTAAAGAAAGCACTTTATGGCTTGAAACAAGAACCTAGAGATTGGTATGCTAGAATGGATACCTATATTCTAAGGATTGGATGTTTTAAAATATTTATAGAATGAAACCTCTACATCAACGTAGTAAATAATAAAGTAATAATTGTTTTTTTATATGTGAATGATTTAATTCATACAGGGGTGGAGCATAGAATTTGAGAATGTAAGAAGATGTTGGCAGCATAATTTGAAATGAAAGATCTAGGAATCATGCAGTATTATTTAGGCTTAGATGTTTGGCAGAAACCTAGAGAGATGTATCTTGATCAAGGAAAATATATTATTAATATTCTATAAAAAAATTGTATGATGGATTCCAAGCTTATGACAACTCCGATGATCACCAACTTAAAGAGATCAAGAAGTTCATATTCCAGCCTCATTGATCCCACATGTTATCATCATTTGGTTGGATCATTGATGTATTTGGTGAATACAAAACCTGATATATGATATGCACTGAATGTTTGAAGTCAATTTCAGTTGAAGCCACATTATGATCATTAGATAACTACAAAGTGTATTTTTAGGTATTTGTGTGGGATTTTTCATCATTGTTTATGATATGATGGAAAGGAAATCCAATTGACAGGTTTCACTGATTTTGATTGTCGTGGCGATGAGACATATTGAAGAAGCACTACTGGTGGTTGTTTTAGTTCAGTATCAACAATGATTCCTTGGAAGAGTCGTAAACAAGATTCAGTTGCTTTGAGTAGTGCTGAGGTTGAATTTTTTGTTTCTTGTGAAGTTGGAAAAGAAGTGGTTTGGCTAAGGATGATTTTGCCATATTTGTTTGGAGGGTCCTTGGATCCCAGAATTATAAATTGTGAGAACCAAAGTAGCATCATAATGTTTGAGGACCACGTGTTCCATGCTAGGACTAAGTAGATTAATAATAAGTACCACTATATTAGAATTTTGGTATAGGATGGGGTCATGAAGATACAATACATTTTGACAGTTAAACAAGTAGTTTATGTGTTGACAAAATATCTCCCCAACAAGAAGTTTGAATATTTTAGAAGCATGCCTAGATTGGTGGACATCTCTAATTTGGTTGAGAGGGATATATGATTACCTTAGTTTGCATTCCTATATGATGGTACCCGGGAGGAAATCTTGTCCTAGTTGGTATTGAGATCTTAGTTATAATTTTTCCTTGATGATGTCTAGATACTTGTGTAGGAGTGTATCTTGGTCTTGATATGGAGCTCTGTTTTAGTGATTTAACCTTGATGATACCTAGATACATGTGAGGGTTGGTGTCTAGGGATGGAGGGCTACATGATATCTATATCCTATTGGATTGATACCAAGGTTGTAACCTGATAGTACCTAAGTGGAAATTTTCCTTGATGACACCTTAGTCCCTGTTGGGAGGATACCTTGAAAGATATGGTATCTAGATCACTAGCATTTCATACATTGATACTCTTTTGAGAACATGTCAACTTGAGTTCATCCTTGTACCTGCTTGTACAATTATGAATACCTCCCAAGGTAAGAGGGAGTGTTTAAAATTTAACTATGGTCAGTCTTCATAATTGATATTGTACTTTATCATCATATTTTTATTGTAAAATTGAAAAAGAAAAAGAAAAATAGAATTATTTTGAAGCATGGGTTTGATCCTCCTTTTATTTATTTATTAGGTCAAATCCTCCATTGTAGGATTCTATGGTTTTCTTGAGTTGTAAGAGTAATTTTCATATTTATTATACCCGTCTTGGGATTTTGTATCATGTAAAGAAAAATGATTTTGAGTCAAAACAATCATATTTCACCTCCTCACCAAGTCGACATTGCCTTGATGAACTCAACCCTGTTTGGGGAAATTTGAACTTATGGAAGGAGTATAAATAGAATGATAATTCAACATATTTGGAATCCATTCATAACAAGTTCGATATGCACTAAAGGAAGAGAAAAAGAAGCGTGCAACCATAGACCAGAAGTTCAATTAAAATAAAGAATAAAAATTCAAGTTTTGGGGCATCTTCTCTCTCACACGTGTGATATTCATATGGTTTATGGGTAAGTTTCAGGGGTTGAAATTTATGCAGTGGTTGAAATTTTTACAGTGACTACAGGTCTGAAATTTTGAGTTGCACATGGCTGAAATTTTAGATTGAAGTAGTTTTGAAGGAGTTGGCTCTTGTGCAATTTGGAAAAGTTTGTGTACTTTGAAGGATAATTGGCCTGGTGATTGGAGGAGGTATTTTTATTGGTCAATATGTCTTGGATTGTCTCGCTTTGACTTGGTTACATTATAGAAGAAGATTTTGAATGGGTTTTTCCCTAGAAGAGGGGTTTTTCCGTTGGTTGAATACTTACATATTGTGTCTCTTTTTCTTATGATATTCATGCAATTTTGATTTGGCAATTTCTTGATGAAAGATAAAATAATAATTAAAGGATTGAACACATATCATGACTAATTATCACTTAAAGAGGAATCAAAACCCTAATAACTACATGCATTGATTTCTCAACACTAGACCAATGGGATAGATCCATTGCCCCTCCCCCTTTTCCTCAAAGTAACAAACCGCTTTGGGGCGGATCCACTTATCGGTGGTTTTAACAAATATGGTTTATGTTGTTGGCACAAGAGCATAACCAAGCAAGGGATTTAGAGGATATATACGAAGTCACGACCAAGCCATGAATCCCTAAACATAGGAATCACACTAACACAACAACTAAGGTGGACAGATGATGTGGGCTTGTAGGTAAACATGAGATCATGTTGATGTCATCAATGATGTTACATAAATTTTGAGAATTCAAACCCAACAAAAGGAAAAGAGGGAAAAATATGGTTATTTTAATGTGAATGAAGAAAATAGTGAAGCTTGTGGCTACACTGAGATCAACTAACATGGTGTCTCTAGTACTATAAATTGAGTTACATGTCAACAGACATTTCAAGAAAAATTTTGGGTAGGCTCTTTCAATATTCTCATTACTTTTTAAAATTGGGTAGGCTCTTTCAATATTGTCATTACTTTTTAAAAAAGGACTAAGTCTAGGAGGTCAAACCCTAGACCCCATTTCTTTGTCAATTTTGACAACATGCCATTTTTGGGATGTGAGGTTTCTATATGTGATACTCATTCTCAAGTTAAGTTATTTTAAGTTAGAGAATGGACCTTAAGTAAACTTGTCCACCCAATTGATTCATTCCAAATATGGGAGTTTGTTTTGGAGTTAACTACCATTTCCAAAAAATACGATTTACATGACTTTATTTCATGGTGTAGGGTTTCATATGTGTCAAATAGATAAGACATTACATATAGAGAAGGTTACGATGTCACCCAAATTTCACCAAAGTATATTTGTAACATGTTATGTCTATTTCCTATTGAAAATCCTTAAAACCTCACTGCATATAACACAATTAAATTATACAGAGAGTTACCAGAGGATGAAAATAAGGTCATGTTAGAGTCTATGTTACCTCTTTGAACCCCATTTCCCAAAATGGCTCCAAGTTTCCCACTAAACTTGTTTTTTGAGACTATCTAATAAGTGTTGTCTGCCATTGGTTTCCTTATCGTTTTTCATAATGCAAATTATATTGATGAAAGTGTTTTGGGGTTTTATGTACCCTTACTATTATAAGAAAGATGAAAGTGAATTTTCACTTAGCTATATATCTATTATATACCATTAATTTTTAGCTGTCCAATTTTAGAGAAATAAGGTATTTTGATATCCATCCTTTTTAGTATACTTTATATTGTTCTCCTAGGTCACCAAATTTTCTAATTTGAAATCACAAGTCCACATTTCTAAACGTCAACAAAAATCAATAATATACTGGAATTTTGTGATGGGGAAGCTAAATAAAAATGAATTATCTTGCCGAATACCTAACTAATTTCATGTTAGTAGCATTTTTAGTCATTTTTTATAAGCTCCCATGGGGTATCTTTCCAAAAATTAAGTAGATCCTACAATTGAGTCCTAAAAAAAAGTAGGATTTTTTTTTTATACAAATATTATATAGAAATCATAATATATTGATTAGAAGTAGCTCCCTACCAATTTCCAATTTCATTTTCAATCATAAATTCTTCATTGGAGTATAATAGGAAATAATAAATTCTGACCTAGTGCATTTTGTTCCTAGAAAGCAAGAGGTGTATTTCAAGCTCAAGAAGGATGTGTGTCCATTTATTGTAAATAATAGACATGATTTTTAAGGTGGTCGACCAAATTTTAGCCTCCATGAACTTCCCAAAATTTAAGGTTTGGTATTATGAGTCCCGACACATAATTTCGAATAAAAGATCGAAATTCCAATAAGCTCCATCCTAGCATGATAACCAACCAAACATTGAAAAGTTGGAAAATAGAGATTCAAGGATAGAAGAGGGATCAATACTAAAACAACAATCTATTGAAATCAATATGGAAAAAAATGATGTAGCCATTAAAACCCATCTATTTGAAGAGAAAGATGCAAAAATGGGTAGAATGTAGAATTCAGAAAAGGAATGAGATACCTAATCTATCAATAGACCAAGGATTGAAGAGGTAGAGATAATGTTGCAGTCAACAGAGGTTTCAAATAAACTAGTGGAGGAAGCCATTTCAAAAGAACCTAGCTTGAGTTGTAATTTTTTAGTCCTGAAGTAGTATCTTTTTTTGCAGCAGAGCTATGAAAGGGAGTTTCCAATCCAAAGCCAGAACTAGTAGACACGATTCACTCAAAGTTTTTAGATATTACGAAGAAGAGATTAGAGATTAAAGCTAATTTATTAGCTCAAATATGGGCATAAGTTTCTATTCCATAACCAAATAGTTACTCTCTGTGTTGGATTTTTAAAACAACCAATTAAGAATGGAATCAACCTAAGTCATATATTGTGCAGGTAACCTCATATTGTGAGGAAATCGATGTTTCCATGAATTTGAAGTATCTTAACATATTGGACAAGATTTATTTGTAGAGAAAAACTACATAAATGTTATGTAATACACGGACATAAATGAATTAGATGTAAATAAATCCAAGTTTCTATTTTCCAAAGTTACAAATCAATTAAAGAAGGAAAATGTTTCAAATAGGGCAAACCAAATGAGAATATATGAGTTGTAACGATGGATTGTGAAATTAGGAGTAGAACCCAAAGACACAAAGTTTTTAAAATAACTAATACAATTAAAGGAAGTGGAAATGCAAGCATTGAAGAAAAGACTAAAATTTCCCAATTTTGAGAATGTATAGAACCCCAATTTAGTTAAGGTGGAAAAATAGAATGAATTCAATTTTCCTATTATTGTAGAAAGGAATAAGGATATTCAACAACTTCAAAAATAGGTTGAAAAACTAACACAAGTGGTTCACATTTAGGGACACCCTGTCCTTATTCTTCTTCTACTGAGAAGCCTAGTGTTCCATATGATGCTTCAGATGAGTTGGTGGAGGACGTATCAAGTGTAAACTTACCAGAATATGAATTGGACAAGTATAAGAAATTTTTCCAAGTATATTCAAATGAGGCCATGCTATTAAGGGGAAAAAATGTAAAGAAGGTTTGTTAAAACCTGCAAAAGAAGAGAAGATGAAGTTCCAAACCGAAATAAATTGACTAAAGACATTCAATAGGAATGTTTCCCATCATTGAAGCAAACTATTTAATATGGTACAATATAGTTCAAGAGATCAATCAAATATGGAATTCCATTAGATTAATACTTGATGAAAAGGACATGATTTGTAATAGAGAATGTGATATTAGGTAGATAAGAAGTGAACTAAGTCATATTGCCCAAAAGGCCACTAAAATTGTGAAATATTTGAACACAAGGACTTGGGAGGAGCTAAAGGAGCTAAAGGAACTAAGTGTAGAGGACAAGACTCAATTGGCGATGAAAAAATAAAGTGTTGACCAAAAGGTTTTCGGTAAGCTCAAGAACATTATAAGGTTATGCATGATAATTTGATATCCTTGGAAGCATATCATGGAATCCTAGACAAAGAGAAATGTAGGGATAAAAAGATGTCAAACTCAGGTGAATTTTTTAAACGTGAAATGATATTTGACAAACTACATAGAGAGTTCCTTCTCAGGTGGCAGTTAAAGAATTTGTTCCTAAAAAAACCTAATTATTAGGAATTTATAGAGTTGGACACTACTTTTAAGAATGGTCGAGTTCCAGTACAAAATATTTGACCAATAGAATAATTTAGCTTAGTTTGTAGTTTAAACCCTTGGAAACCTTGCTCTAATGTTGTTCGTGGATACTGTGTTTAATATGAAAACTTATAATGATTAAAGTTGTAAAATTTTGTAATTCCATTTGAATTAATGATTTGTAAATGTTATTTTAAGATAGTGATAATTATTTGGATAGTTTCCAAAGATGACTAAAGCAATTATTGCTCAATTTTGTGTAAATATAGTGAAAGATCTCGCCAAATGGGTTTGGAAGTTTTGAAACCTTTGGCATGTTGTATTGGAATACATTGAAACAAATTTGGAGATATCAATAAAGATTCTCGTTTCCAGATTATTTGTTTTCTATTCTCTCATGTGTATGTTGTTCCTTCCAAATTCCTTTTATTTTGTGTTATGTTCATGAATATTTGAGATAAATAATAACATTCAAAGCAATGTGTAAGCTGTATTTGAAATGAAATATGTATGATTTATGTGAAATTCATATATTTGTATAAGATTCAATATGCTTCAAATGCACCTGTGGTTTTATGTATGTTGAGGAAGTAGAATTTCAAATGGTCAAGGAACATATTAAATTACTTCATTGAATTCCTAAATATTCAATGCAATTATGCTCACCTTTTAGTTTCTCAGATTTTAAGATGCCTATGCATTGATTCCCTAGCTAGGAATTATCTCTAGGAAACAACAACTTGTATTATTTTATAGTCCTTTAATATTTAATAGTGATAAATCTATTATATGAGAAGATAATTTGGCACCTAAATTGGTGCCTTTAGATATGGTTTAATTTAAAAATAGTTTAGTTTTTGTGTAGATTGCTTCCATGTACAAAATAATTTGGAAAAATACCAATATGTTTACTTTTTCATTTTTTCACATTATTCACTCTTATATAAATACTTATAAAACTGATTTTTGAAGTCACTCTTATATAATATTTATATAACTTATCTTTAAGTGAATAAAGTTTTATATTTCATTTTTCCTCGTCTCACTTTATAAATACCACGAGTTACTAAAAACAAAAGCTAATAAAATAATAATGGTAAAACCAAATATTGACTCATTAAGGCTCTCTCTCTCTCTCTCTCTCTCTCTCTCTCTATATATATATATATATATATATATATATATATATTACCTTATTACATTTTCCACATGCATTTTTTAACAATATTTGACAACCATATTATATATATCAAGGAATTTTTCCAAGACCTTAAATTATTTGTGAAAAGTTTACTTTTTTTATTTCTTCTTTTTCCTTTATTATGGGATCACGAGTGGGAAAAAAATATAGATGCATAGGATTTCTTCTTTAAAACACCATTAGTAAAATAGTTTGATCACACAAACACACACACAGGTACACATAATTTGAAATTGATGGTTGGAGTTACTTTATGTATTTATTATACTTTCAAGAAGTAGCCTAAAAAATTGTTAGAAATTAAATAACATACAATAGAAGACCTAAAGTATTGCGAAAAAAAAAACATAAAAATCATAAAACAAGAGAGACACATATATTTGTGGTTCACCCAATTTGGGATACATCCATGGAGGAATATCCATTCCTTCATTTTATATTATCCAACAAAATGAAGGGATACAACCTACAACAAATCCATTGTAACTTCCTCTTTGTTATCACCTAGTTTACTTTCTCTATCTCACACATACCATAATACACAACTAAAATACAATTCCCTCATTAAAACTAATGGTTTCCTTCTAAGTAAAAAAACCATAAATTAAAATAACCTTAACCGTCAAATATTCCAACTAATGAACGGTCTAGATTGACTACAAAATTACAATATTTTACAAGACAAATTTTATCCAAAATTTTCTTTTAGGGATATTTCCCCTTAACCTCCACCAAAGGTAGGGGGAGAGATTCAAAACATGTCCAAACACCCCCCTGCCCTAGGACCTACTTTGTGGAACTAGTTGAGGGGGAAGCCGCACCCCCCCCCCCCCCCACACCCCCTGTTAGGGACTTGGATCCAAACACGACTGAAAAAATACCCCTGAATCAAGAAGATAATCAAGATCCACAACCAACACAAATATTATTTGAGTGAATACAAACACACGCACACACACACACACACTTATATTAATTTTGAATATCAAGTTTCTAGCTAGCATTAGAAAGTGAAAAACCCTAGAAAGTGTTCTAATTCTTTCTTCCTTGAGTATTAAATTGACTTTTCCATGTCTTGTAATTGTTTTTAGACCATCTCCTAGGAAAATTTAACCTACAATAAAATTTTCATATAAAAAAAACCACTCGTTGTGGGAATTCATACAAAAGGAAGCACCTGAGTTGATCAACCATACCTCATGATCTGCATATGAGATTAAATAAGTCTAGTGCACATCCCCTCTTTCCTCCAAGGAGGGAGGTCTTCCCTTATGTCAAAGGAACAACATCAAATCCCTTTCATTTTTCAATACTTTTAAATCTACAATATTTCTTGTAATATCAAACTTCAACAAACTTCCAATGCTTTCTTGAGGATATTTTTGGAGATTTAGATCTGCTTCTAGATTTATGTCTCCCCCTTGAGGGCTAGTTTTTATGTTTCTCTTGGGAATGAACTCTTACATATAAGGTATTTATGCTTGAATAGCCATTATTTTCCATCTTATTTCCTTTGATAGCAACGATGAAACTACATCATTAAATTTTAATGTTTTTTTATTTACTTCCAATAGCTACAAGTATAATATCTCATGCATTTGGTAAAAGACACAAAAAATTAATGCATTTATCTTCATTGGAAGTTTTTATATTGAAAGAAAACAACTAACTTACCACAATATTTAATGTGTTTAGATGCTTTGTCATAGAGTCCCCCTCATTCATCCTTAGGAGATATAGATTTGTTTACCAAGGTCTTAGACTTATACAATTCACTTAGCTTAAAAAATCATTCCCTCGCTTTAGCTTCACCCAAAAAATTCAATAACACTGAATATAAAAGACAAAACTAAATTGTACTTTTTCTCTTAATATCCAACTTCATCTAGTATTTCACTAAATAACATATATGTGTAATACCAAGATCCATAGTGGCCCATTTTTATTTTTCTATAAGAAGGTCCTCCATCTTGATATTCGATAGCTCAAAGCCATACACATTAAATTTATCAACCTTCATTTTGTAACTTCTTTCCATTCTATTTCAACAAAAGTGTTAACACTAAAAAATCATACAAGCAAAGACGACATTATTTAATGTCAGGAAGAAGGATTTACAAGGTTAAGAGACATTACAGAATCTGGAAAGTATATAAATATCTCTAAGGTATGAGGAAAAATAAAATTTGAACTAGTCATAAATGCTTTTGCGCGCAAAATCCTTTGATAAGCATGCCTTTTGACCCAAAAAGTGCGCAATCCTGGGAGTGGCGGAAGTCACTTTCTGGGACCAAAAAAAGCACACTCCATGACATTGATTCCACACTTGAAGTTGCCTATGGACAGCCACCCAAGCCTCCTTAGGACATCAAGGGAGCACACAATGGAATCACCCTCCTCTCTTGGGTCACCATCCACAATGTACCAAGAGAGGGAAGGAGGATTTGAATTCTCCTATAAAAGGCCACCAAGAGATGAAAAACTTGAGAGCACATTGTTATGCTGGCCATAATTTCCACAAGCAATACCAGCAGTGTGTAATCTGGAGCAGAGATAGAGGGAATTTAATTGTTGGCCATCCAACAACTTCAGTCCACCATAGTAGAGAGAGAGAGACTTTGCGCTAAGGCAGCTTGGAAGTAGAGACATCCTTGCATCAGGTCTTAGAACCCCAAGTTCTAAGGGCCCCTTGGCAAGCGGATTAAAGTTTCATCCTCATTTCCTACCAACGCTCAATAAGAGGGGACATAAGCACCGCTGTTTGGATTATTGAAGTTGTTTGACTCTATTTATAGCTTTTGTGTTATTTTTTTAGTTTTAGTTTAATTATATTTGAATATGCATGCTATTTCTCTATCTAGTATGTTTATGTTTTAGCATGTTCCGTTAACTTGCTTGACTCTATATCTTTTCTGCCTGTTACCAATAACTTAAGAGGGTAAACCACACCCCTTAAGTTGGTTTGATTTCGTACATGCGTGCACCAAACACACTAACACAAGATTCGTGACTCCACTAACTTTTATTTCCAAGTTTATGTGGTTGTGCCTTTTTGCAGAGACCTTCATCTGTGCTATGGAGTTCGGCTGAAATTTCCCCCTTTTCCCCCTTCAGTCCCTAGTTCATCCCAAGTGATAGACTGAAGTAGGACAACTCGAAAAAATTACTCTTTCAAGCATTTGCACACATTTCCCTTGGATAGGTGCACCTAGGGCACGCATTCAGAGCTGACCTGTGCGTAGACATCGCACCTATTTCAGCCTTTTGTGTGTTGTTGTATCTCAAGAAACAATCCCCTTGGTTGTGATAAGGAATCCGTGCTCAAGACATTTTTAAATATATGTCACAATTTTAAGATATCAGATGGTCTTTGTTAAGCACCTTTGGAAATTAATTATTTATAACCCTTAATGATCCGATAAAATGAAATATTTCACAATGCCATTATCTGTTGATATTACTTGAAATGGAAGGAAGAAAATGGAATGGAAACTTAAAATGATATGTTGTAGAATATAATCTATCACTTTAAATCTCAGAAAGAACTTTATAGAGAGAAAATAGTTGGAGTGAAGGAGCGCACATTAAGGACATTTAACTCTTACTTACAAACTGTAAAAAGAGACCCGCAGCTACATTACTTCACCTCTTTCACAAAAGAATAAACATATGACGAAACTGGAAAAATGCATCAACATCAACAGGTGCAAGAAACTTGATCCTCTTTCATGCAGTCCTCAAGAGGTCCAAAGCTCTGAACCCTCTTCTCTATTGTGAGTTCCCTTAAATACATATTGAAAGCAGTTTGTAACTGCTCAAACCTCTCAAAGCTGTTTAAACTACTTCTTATTTTTACTACTATTTTAATTACAATTTGAGGGAAAAGGCATCCTCTTTACAATAAGAAAGATAAAATAAAAGAGATAAAAATAAACATCATGAAGTTAAGTCTTTGGGATTGCTAATGACATGTTTGTTGCAGATGTATTAGCTACTGATGTATTTTCAGACAAGTTGGCCATCCAAGTTCTTCATGCTTTACACATTTGAATGTTGGCATTTAATTGGACTCTTAATACATCAAATATTCAATGTACGGTAATAGATATATTTAACATAAATTATGTGTAAACCCCATTGTTTTTACCGCACACAACTTTCCCCAAAACCATAAACCACCTATGGATGCACCTGTAGCAGTTTTTGAAAAAAGGGGTGAGTGATGCTGCATTGCATTATAGTCGTTGATCTGCGAACAGTGGTTCATATCAAGCTACTCTACGAGAGAACTCTCTCACATAAGTTCCGAGCAGTTTGTGATGCCGCAAAACCATAGGATCTGAGCCGGATGATCCAAGGCATTGATTTATGTTGAACGATAAATTTTTGGCTGAGGCAGCCTACTTTCATATTATATGCATTTGCTTCCCATTCTTGAGATTGTCATTATCTCCGACATATATGCTTATACCCACCAAACCTTCTGTTGAAAAAACATAATCTTATTCATCCAGCTCTCCAATGATTCTTTGTGATTACATGCAATCAAATTACAATCTAAAATTTATTGAGTTTTATTTAAATATCATCTAAGAAGGAAATTGTCATTATGCAAATCGAATTCCATATAATGAATCAAACCCAGTTTTGTAGGACGTTTCTGGAAAAGCTTGCCTTTGAATAAATGACAAAATATCTTAAACCACTTTTAATTTTTGAACAATTCCCACAATAAAGTGAATTGAGCATATTCTACAAAAAACCCATGTTGCGGATTTTTGAAAATTTTCTTCATTTTCCCAGAATAAGAAATAGAAATTCACTATCCTGAGAGTATGTGTGTTTTCTGAACTTCGAATTTTCATTTGCATCAGTATGCTTGCTCAACTTTTAAACACATGTGGAAATCTGATCTTCCACAAATCATATGTAATTAATCATAGCTTTTAAGGCTTTGTCTATGAATTTACACGTTGTAAGTGCAAATAATTTGAATTATTGCAACCCTGAGCTATTATCAACAATCCAACATCATTAACAAACTCAGAATCCATGGTTAATTTTTCAAGGGAGTGACAGTGAACTCCAATATCTTCCATAGTTTTATTATTTATCCTTGCACATGATGCAATGCCAAGAACTTTCAGTGTCTTTGCAAAATAAATTTCTATTGTTGTCATACCTCTATCTGTCAAACCCTCACAAAACTGAAGATTCCAATTCTCAAGTTGTTTGCATTGTTCTCCTATAGCTGTAAGACCTTGATCACTTATATAGCATCCCTGTAAATCTAAGGCCTTCGAAACCCTACAATGTTGAGCCACTGATGCTAGGCCCAAACTTGTGACTACAAGACGTCATATTAAACTCATATTTTCCAGTCTTTGACAACCCCATCCAAGAACATTAAGGCCAAGGTTTGATAGATTACGAGATTCAAGTTCAACTTTTGTTATTCCATGTTTCTCTGTAGAGTGATTTCTTTTGAGTGTCGGCCATGAAGATGAACTTCCAGCAATAGTAGTTTATGCATGATTTTTGTCCAGTTCCAAGGTGAAAACGTAAAGTTTTCTTTAGGTACACTTGGCATCTTTTCATCCATGTTTATAAAATGTGAATCACTAAAGTGCTGCACTATCAGGCCTATGCATCCATTGGGACTGTCTGAGGCCCCTATTCAAATAGTGTGTTTTCTTGCACTTTCCAGTTGATACCATATCTTTAGACAAGAGCACAAAAATCCCTATCTGAATTTTGTCCATCTAAATGTATCAACAACCTTGAATTTCTCAGACCCTCTCTTGACTTTTAGCTGAGTCGAATTAGGCTACAACACGCGCAAAAGACAGAATGAGAAATTTATCCCATATTTATATCTTTTCCTGCTTGTAAAGTGCCTAGCATCCCATAATACATCTACCAGCACTGGTTAAGGTGCCCCGCAGCTTGCTAAAGCTCATTCTTAGTTGCTTTTGGTAGGCTTGGTGTTAGTTTTATTTCAAGTTTATTTTCGCAAATTTCACACATAGTTTAAGTAGGGGGGGGGGGGGGGAAATTAACTTGCATTTCGAAAAAAATTTACGTTTTGAAAATTTAGGTACCAACACACCTAGATAATTAGCCAAAGTAAGTGGCCCAAGTCCATGCATGCTTAGCTAGTCCATTTTTCGAGTGTAAAAGTGATTAGTTTAGTTCAATTTTTGCACTAGGATTTCGGGTCAAAGATCAAATTTTCGATAGAAGAGCAAGTAATCTATGTTGCCTTTGCAACCTTCGATGATCCTAGGCAAGCATATGAACGCTCTCTCTACACATCTCACCATCTGCCATATCCGCACATGTTTTTCTTTTGAGCAAGGGACAATAGAACATAGTTTAATAGGGGATTTTGAAAAGGATCATCATATATCCACACATTCAAGCTATGTGCTTGTTCAATTTTTTCTCACACACATCCACACACTAAGAAAAGCAAAGAAACCTAGAAATAACTTAACAAAACTCACTAAATTCTCCCCACAGGGGCCACAAAAGAATTTATAGTCTAAGTTAGGATCAAGGGGGTAGGCATCCAATAAGCCACCTTGATCATTATTCATATTGAAACATAGAAGTTGACTGTTTAGGGAGCTTTCATATCCACCTATCAACCCACAGAAAAGAAAACCCGAGCATGACAGAGACCCGATTCAGAGGGGGTTAGGCTTAGGTGTAGTGCGTGCGGTATCAGTTGGGGCTACCTGAATCAGCTAATAATCGGTACTATTAGCTGAATTACCAAGAAGCCCAAGACTTGAATGCTCATGTGCGACAATGGTACTTAGTGGCCAAAATTGGGCATCCTTTCCCATAGGTGATGGTGCACGAAAGCACTAGATCCTCTACCCTTACCTTGGTGGATTTTCTTCGGCTAATTGGGGTTGTCGCTAGCTCTTACGGGATGTTGTAACAAAAATCACAAGATATATTATCAAGGCCCAGTCACATTTGAGTGTGTGAGGACGATTAGGTCTTCTAGGATTTGAGTATCATACGCAAACAAAAAAAAACCATATTTTTTTATTGACTGATCACATAGGATTAATTTAAAGGGAAAATTTATTTTATTTTTGTTTTGTTTAATGTATGTGATCGGAATTTTTCTATGATTATAATCTCTATCCTCTCAAATATTTCCAAAGCTAGACCTAGTCAATGCCCAAACGGACCCAATGGGACCTCATCAATCTAGACGTCTTGTGGACCTCCCCCCATTACCAGGAGGGGTTCCAGGTCTTTTTCCATTTAGGCGTCAAAGATGGAATGCTACCTCCATTATTGGTTCATCCTTTATTTGGGCATCCTTAGTTGGGAACCTTGGTCGGTGTCCCAACGCCACACCACAAATCACTCCTCACACAACCCCTAGAGGGTAGAGGAGTGCTACCTATTCGGGAAGCCAGTCGAATACACAACAGGGTACGTCACATATAATCCCTCTTCCTAACCAGAAAATTGTGTTTTCACAAGTCACAATGGCTACAACCTCACAGTCACCTTTTCTAGCTTGATTGAATCTACTAGATTTAACCAAATTGACAAACGACCCCATTGCACACAACCCCATATGGCCTCCGATGCCCACGAAGCTACCTTCGAATATTCCAAAGTTCAAAGGAAAGAAAGCAGAAGATCCAGGAAATCATGTCATGACTTTCCACCTATGGTGCTCATTGAACAACATCGTTGATGATACTATTCAATTCAGACTATTTCAATGCACTTTGACAGGAGTAGCAACGGAATGGTATGTGGATCAAACCTCTGCTACACATGGAACCTTTATCGCCCTCGCCACTGTGTTCCTGACCTATTTTTAGTTACCCATTATCCATGATTTCGGAATGGAATTACTGACACACTTTAGGCAAACCACCGTCGTCCATATCTTGGACCATCTCCACGAATGGCAGCAACATTGTAGTTTGTGTAAAGCCAAACTCGACGATCGGGTACTGTTAGACCTATTAATGAAAACTCTCACTGCAAAGATTTCGAAGGATGTGGCACAACAAAGGCTCATATCCAAGGAAGATGCCATCAGTAAGGCTCAACAGCTCGAGCTGATCTATACGCAGTGAGGGTATATTTACAATATCCTGTTGAACACCCCACGCTTGCAAACTTACAAAGAATCTCTAGGCATGTTGAACTCTCCAGACGGTTTAATTAGGTCATTAACCCAAAGTTACCCAGGCAGTAGCATTCAAAACTCCAGTTACATGTATGTTTCTATCCAGAATGTACCACAACCCGGATATCAAAGTCATCACATGCCTCCACAAAATTTGACCAATAGGGCATCGTCATATCACCATGGAGGACCCTATCCTCCAGCTCAAGGGACCTAGTAGACAGATAGACATACCAACGGAAGAGGTCCCCTCCCCCCTTCCCCCGACAACTAATTCCAAACCAGGGACCGCATTATGCTCAGTTTTACACAATTTTTTGGTCATATAACCTATTACTATTAGATGGACCTAAGTACACCATGTAAGACCAATTTTACCCTAAGTAAAATTGCTTTCACTATGAAAAATAACTTAGTAAAACACCTTTATTAAGTTGTTTATGGTCTAAACAGGAAACCCCATGAGGAAATATTAAATAAATCCACATTTGTTTGATTTTCCTCAAGGAATAATTAGTTAAACGACAGTTTAATTAATATTCCTGGTCATAATTAACCCAAAAGAGGAAAATTAATTAAATAAATTATTATTTATCTTATTGTTTTCTAGGAATAATTATTTAAACCTTATTTAAATAATATTCCTTGTTAAATTTGACTAAATCACTCATAAATAGTTAAAAAAATCATTATTTATTTAATTATTACTCAACCACATCCTTAAAATGATAAATAAATAATTTATTTATTTATTATTTAAAAATAAATGGATTTGTCCCAAGTCAAATTCCTTTTCCCTCCAACAAAAATAGTAAAATATTCCTTAAAATTTGGATCTTGATTTGGTTAATAATATTTTAACTATGAAAAAATATCTATACTAACCCAATATGTTGTTATAAATAGAAGGGTTTTTCCATTCATTCATCACCTTTTTTGCCTAAAGATCACTCTGGATCTATAATTTTGGTTTGACTTTGATCCACCATCATTGTCATACTTTTCTATCTTTTACTTGTGAGCTCCCTTTGAGTTCCATTTTTGTCTGGGTTTTCTACACCATCAAGAGAGAGGAATTTTAGATCTGAAGTGCTGAGGACTTACAAGAACCCATCCCATTGAGGAGAACTGGTAACATCCTTCTATGTTTTCCTCCCAGGTGCCCTTAATACAAAATTCATTCAACATATTCTTGTCTTGTATATTGGATGCATGGAGTAAATCTCGTTTTATTTACTGCTTAATGTCTTTTAATGCATAGATCTAGATTTTTGCAGCATTTATCTTGATCACCTAATTACAGATCTGAAGATATTGGTAGCCATATTTGTTGTTAGGGATGTTTGTTATGCATAGCTAAAGTGGTATTTTTTAGTACACTTGTGATTAAGATTCATACTAGCACTTAGTCCCCAGCACAAGACCCGCCTATGCAGAATAATCCACAGGTGAAATTTGTGCAACCTTCCCAAAACCAACCGCACCAACCATATAACCAAGAGAACTACCCTCCTAACGTGGTTAAGAAAAAAGGGAAAAACAAGCCTAAAGGAAATCCTTGACAGGGGGGCAACAACCAGCAACGCCCTCCACAATCTCAGGCTAGAGCAAGTCCAACTGAAATCAAAACTAGGATCCAAAAAATGCCCAACGGCAGAGCAAAAGGCCACCTCTTTGAACAAACCACTCTTGTTCAATCTGTGGTGAGTACGGCCATTACACTCACCACTGTCCCAACCTCGCTGAGATAAATAAGCTGCAGAGTAACTGAAGACAAGGGGGATCTTCCTAACATACATCAGTGATGCAGGAGCCTTTGCCCCATCAAGGGACAGTTAGCACTCAGCAACAAAATCCCGACAACTCCGGAAAAAACAGCCACGAAATCTACATGACTGGCAAAGAGATATTTTTTCAAACACGGAATCTAAATTACAAAACCCCACCCGACACTAACACGTTAGGGGCTAGTAGCAGTGCGCCAACAACACCTTTGACCATATCAAAGATGCCTATTGAAACTTTGCCAAAGATGGCTAAGGGACCAACTAGGCGAGCAGGAAACTATTCCAAAGCGGCCCATAAATATAGCATTGTGGATGATCTAGCTCAATCACCCAATGCCATGTCGTCTTTGGAAGTATTGTAGTCATGCCCAAAACAATATAAAGCCTTACTTTCCACGTTATGCACTATCAACCCTATCGATACATGCCTAATGGATTTTGATTTAGAAAAATCCACCCCTAGGCTTCTTTCAATGGTCACCTTTCAGATACTAGTATCGGTCCAAAATATAACCATTCACCGATGTGTAATTGATGAGGGTGCATCCACGTGCATCATGTCAAAAAATGTTTGGCAAAACTTAGGGTCTCTCGAACTAAAACCATAAGTCATCACGCTTAGAGCATACGATGGTTGCCCTTCAACCCCCTTCGGTTTCTACCAAAACATCCCAGTCTGCTTAGTGGAAAGATGGTCCTTATATACATTGAAGTCTTGGACTCTCACTTGGACTATAATATACTCCTTGGTCGGAGTTATATATATGCCATATCAGCCATAGCCTCCTCAGTCTTCTACATTATGATGTTCCCCCACGAGTACCGCATTGTTACTGTTGACCAATTGATGAATAGCGAAAAATGACCTCTAACAAACACCGATGTAATTCTACCCTATGTAGATACATCCACAGACGCGATTTCATGGTATCATGAATTTATCCCTGGCCAGTTCAAGTCATCGTCTATCCTCGGGTCATTCCTAGGAGATCCCCCCATATACCTGAGTCATCACCTGATGTCACAAGAGATCTAGTGTGCATGATGTCCACATCAAGCACCAAACCTAGTCAAGACATGGACACAAGTAGTAATGACACCAAGTCCTCAGTCACGGCAGCCTCTCTAGCCTACGCCTCTTTCCAAACCCCTTTCCTCTACCCCCCAGCTATTTTTGTATCCCAACAGGTTTTGGCAATAGTGGTGTTACCAAAAATATCATTTGCAATACCTATTTGGTATCTCATTCCCCCTACTAGGACAAGAGCCACACACATCACTCCGCAGGGTTATTGCCCCTCAGTCTCGAGGAGGCCCCACCCATTTAGGAAACGGTCAAAAACATCCATGCAAAGGAAATTCCTATTGCAAAACCAATTATTACGGCTAATAAAACTGAGAAGAGAGGAAAGAAGCTGGAAACTCCCGCCATACAATGGGAATCATCAGTTTGCACCATGTGCGACGTAATAGGTCACCCTACCCATATATACCCGAAGCTTGACAAATTAAAACCACTCCTCAGCTCTGAGGCAAACATCGCGACGCCACGTTCCTATAAAAAGGAACATGTCACCAAAGGTAAAGGAAAATCATTGCGTACGAATCACGCATGCGCTATCTGCAGTAATTTTGGGCATTATACCCATCATTGCCCAGAAATCCCACGAGATAGAGATGCCTTGCATGCTATCGAGCAATCCTATCAAGAGGATCCCTCCACCTAGTCATCTGGAGATGAACCTCGTACCATCCTATACCTATAGGAGGAACGAAGGTCACCATAAAGACTCTTGTTCATATTTCCCCCTCCTATCATATGATGCACGTTGTGTGATGAACGTGGTCACTTCATCGAAGAATGCGCAACCCTGGAAATCATCCATAGATGGTATCCCATATAACGGGTTTATTACGTTGGCTTGTGAGCAGCGCAACTCACATGCCCTTTATGTGCTGACAACCACCTTCTGGAAAATTGTCATTATATCCCCTGATTCTGATTAGCACTCGCTAGTTTGCGCTCATATAGTTCGCCTCTCCCAAGAAGATGGAATCGACTCGGAATTCATGAACAACTCGACAACCCAAGAAGAGGTGACGACCAAATCCATCCTATTCTTGTCGGTAGAAAAGAAACCAATATGGGAATCCTTAGTTACCCCCAACCGCTCTCTATAGAGAATACAAAAATGTGCATTATGTAAAATGCCCAATCACGTGGTCACCATTTGCCCTGATTTAGCAGCGTTACGACACTGGTACCCTACCAGACCACAAACTGAGCATGACAGGACCCCCATATATAGGATATTTTTCCCAACATGTCAGGGCAATCACTGTGGAAAACATTGTACCTATATCCCATGAGTTCATCCCCTCATTAATATGATTCATACAATAGAAAAGAAACGAGACGATGAGCTCAAACGATATAGAAAGTACATCACCCCTAGGCCAGCAACCCCACACTCACATCGACATAATGGGAAAACTCAGTCGACACACCAACCAAGCATGACCCAGGCCAAACCTGGGATAACATGCGGACTATGCGACCTAAATGACCACCGAGTCAATCAGTGCAAATAACAGAAGCCCCTTGGAAGCAGTTTTCACATAGTCTCTTCTCTGCCTTAGAGACTTCTCTCTAACCAAGAGAAGATCACACATACCTATTGCTGAATTTGTTCACAATTTCATCATACAATTAAATGTGAGCATCTCCGCAAGCTAATAGCGGCAAGAGTAGCCTTAAGTCTACACTCCCCCACAGAGTTAGATGCACCCAAGCCAACAACACATAAATGGAAGCATAAGACCTCCTCTTCTACAATAGATCCTTTCCAGGCATCCACATCTGGGACGACGAGTAGTGTTGATTCCCACACAATCTACCTAGTTGGCACAGTGGTACCATGAACCATTTTCACTGGCCAAAACCACGAGCCAGAGGTATGCCCGCTAATGGAAACATTCAGGCACCTCTGTACCAGGCACAATTTCCACCCACAGGAAATTGACCATCCTAGTGGGGAACCCAACCTTGCGCTTATGCAAACTACCATAACAGAGATTATTCCCCAAGAAAACACCAACGACACGATACACCATATACGATTCATATCATCATGTATCAGAACTATGACTCAATTTTTGTGCTCATCTGCCATAGGTGTCGTGTCAGCTGCAGCTACAAGAGTAGTTATTCCTACAATAGTGCAAACCCAGTCTGTCTACACTCTGTCGACCACATCTGGTTCCACCACATCGACGATGGAATCCTTCTCGTGTCTCTCAACTAGCTCCTTGCAGATTGAACCTATTCAACATAACCTTGCGCAGGATCAATCCCCCTTAGGGTCCCTATTTCATTTAGATGAGGACATCCTAGAGGTAATGACGGAGCCAGATTATCCATGGGATGCAATGCATCACCGCTCGATTTTTCTCCCTAAGCATGCATTCAGTCCTGACAAGATAAAAGAACAACAAATCTATGCAATCAAATCAAAATATTTCCTCCCATCAGGAAAATTTGAGTGGCTCAAAAATCCCATCCCAGTGCCCGATGCATTCAAGGAAATATTTCAAACATCTCCCCTACCGTCAAGGTAGACATATCCCAAAATCTTGCAAAGGTCGAAGAAATATCACTATGGGTAGCATGCTCTCCAAAAGTAATAGCCTCTTATACTCAGTTGCTACAAGAGTATAGAGATATCTTCGTGTGGGACTACTCAGAAATGCCTGGACTTAGTCCCACCATCGTAGCACCATATTGACACTTGGCCTGACGTACCTCCAGTGTGCTAGAAACAACATCAACTGCACCCATCAAAGTCAGAAGCAATAGAACAAGAAATCGATAAGCTTCACAAAGCCGGTTTTATCTACCCCATCTCTTACACATCTTTGGTTTCGAACCCTATTCCCGTTATGAAAAAACAGGGCACTATACGTGTTTGCACCGATTTTTTGGATTTGAAAAAAGCTTGTTCCAAGGACAATTATCCCACCCCATTCATCGACTAGGTTATCGATGCTTGTGCAAGACACGAGGCTCTATCCTTCATGGATGGATTCTCTGGGTACAACCAAATTTAAATCTGCCACATAGACTGGTACAAAACTGCATTCACCACCCCCTGGGGCACATTCGTATACAAGGTAATTCCATTTGGCCTAAAAATGTTGGAGCCACCTTCCAAAAGGCCATGAATTATGTATTTCATGAGTTAGCACACCTTATCCTCACCTACTTGGATGACCTGACCATCCGCTCCAAGAAGTGCTCAGATCATCTTGAGGATCTGTGATTGGTATTCCAACGATTATGTCAATACGACCTATGCATGATCCCCCTCAAGTGTGTCTTTTGCGTCAGCACAGGATGACTCTTAGGTTTTATCGTGTCCTAGCAAGGGATTTGTGTGGACCCCCTCAAGGTCTAAGCCATCAAAGAGGTACCTCCACCTCGAACCCTCAAGCAACTGCAAAGCCTGCACGGTAAGGCCAATTTTCTGAGATGCTTCATCCCGAATTATGCCACTTGCGTTCAAGGGTTCCTGCACCTATTTCGCTAGGACATCCCATTAAAATGGGATGATCATGCCCAACAAGCTTTCGATGCACTGAAAGAAAAATTATCTTCAGCACCATTCATCAGTCTCCTAGACTATGACAAAGATTATATCCTGTATCTATCAACTTTCGAGTCCACATTGGCCGGAGTTTTGATCCAGGAAGGCCCAAATGGGAAGGAGCACATAATCTATTATGTCAGCAAAACCTTATGGGCCTAGCATTAAGATATGAGCCTAAAGAAAATATTGCCCTAGAATTAATACATGTAGTACAGAAGCTTTGCCACTACATCATCTTAAAAACCACTACGGTCATCGTGGATATTAATCCCTTCAAATACCTGCTCACATGCCCCCTAATGAACCATAAGTACACCCGCTCGCTATTCATTCTCCAATAATATGACTTACAGTTTCACTCCCCTAAGAGAAAAAGTGGGCTTACCTTAGCAGAGTTCATTACGGACCTCCTAAGAGATACCAAGGGATCACCAGTGAATGATTCACTACTATATGAGCATCTCTTCTTCATAGCAACCAACGGCCCTTGGTACGAAGAAATTCTCCTCTTTCTACAAGCTCAAAAGTTTAGACCTCATCTCATTCGAGACGACCGTCAGTGCATACGCCAATAGCCCCCCCGATATCTCCTCATGGGAGATGTTTTGTACCGACGAGGCACCGACACCATTTTACATCAATGCCTCACTCACGCCCAAGCGGAACGAGCCCTTAATGAATGCCAAAAAGGTGCTTGCAGCGACCACCTATTTGGAATGGCCACCACACAAAAAGTCCTACAGGTAGGATATTTTTGGCCCTCCCTATTTCGTGATTGTATTACAACAGTCAAGAGATGCAAACGATGCCAACGCTTCGCCCATAAAGCAAGAGCACCCCCCGCTCCTCTGCATCCTGTCATTGTCGTTGACCCCTTTTGTAAATGGGGAATTGACTTCATGACTTGCAACCCCGCATAATCGGGCAACCATAAATATATCATAGTGGCTATTGATTATTTCACCAAGTGGGCAGAGGCCATGCCCACATACGATAACATTTTAGAAACCACTGCTCGATTTCTCTTTAAGCATGTGATCGCCTGGTTCAACGTTCCCAAAGAGTTAGTCTCTGACCATGGGAAACACTTTGAGAATGAAGTTTTCAAGGAGCTATCTCACCACCTTGGATTCACCCACGAATTCGTTTCACCATACTACCTCCAATCCAACGGACAAGTAGAAGCAATAAACAAAGTACTCAAAACTATGTTACAACGCATGGTGAATAACCATAAAACCAACTGGTACCACATGCTCTTTTCCACCCTGTCAGCATACTGCATGGCTATGAAGACATCCACTGGTTTCACTCCCTTCCACTTGGTATATGGGGTCAAAGCCATGATTCCCATAGAACGCGAGATCCTGAATTTGCATGCTGCCATCGAACTCCTCGATGATACCCAGCCTCTCGAACAATGCCTAATACAAATAGAGATCATCAACGAAAGCCGATGACAGTCAGTGAAACACACTGAGGCCCATAAGAAAAGGGTAAAAGCAACATTTTGCTATCACATCAACCCCTGCTCATTCACCGAGGGGGAGCTAGTCCTCTGCTATGATGTCACAAAAGAAGCCCTAGGGCCAGGAAAGTTCGAAACCTTGTGGAAAGGACACTACATCGTAAAACATTGCCTCCTCCAAGGGGCATACATCTTGACGGAGCTAGACGAGACATGCCTTAGCAACCCCGTCAATGGCCTTTACCTCAAGAAGTTCTACCCATAAGGGCCAAGCAGGCCCTACCCTAGAGTTAACGTACAAAAACCCAACGACTTTAAATTTTTGACTGAAATACTTATTACAAAACGTGCTCGAGTGCCGCAATGGATTACCAACCTGAACCTTACTTCGAATTTGCTGATGGAGAATTAAGATGGTCTCAAAGTTTATCAACAGCTACCTAGGTCATCTATAACCCTGACCGATCACTAATATGCGCCAACGGTGTGTGTATCGGTTCAGCAACAAATAATCAGGTAGAATATGATGCCGTCATCGGACTTATGTGCGACACCCTCCATCAGGACATATGCCAAATGCATGTCGACCTCGATTCCCAATTAGTAGTTTCGCAGTTAAACCAAACATTTGAGATAAGAGATTCACATATATTTATAAAATATTTGCGTGAAAAAATATTAAGCAGACAATTTGACTACATTACATTTACACATGTACGAAGGAGTCAAAACCAAACAGCTAAACGCATATCTAAAAATATTCTAAACTGGAATGTATCTCGAATAAACCATCACATATAAAAAAACAAAAAACATAAAAAACATAGATATCCATCAACACACCATGTAGAGCCGCGAAAAATATCTCTCATATATATATCATAGTGTATGTGTCTGAGTACAAAAAATAGTGTCTGTGACCCATTGGTCAGCCCAAAGATACACAAAAAGTCGTCAAAAAATAGGGGAAGCATCCTCATAATCGGTGCTTTCCCCGTGTACAAATAAACTCTAGGGTGGTGCTCCCATAGGTGGGGCACCTGGACCCACAGTCACTCCCGGTACCACTACTGGAGCCGTCGTCAAAATTGAGACTACCACCTGACATAAAACAGGCCGATAGTCCCTCTCCAGGACCATCGGCGTCTCCAGACAGACCTTCTCGAGGTCATACAAAGAGCCTCGAGAAGGCATTCCCTGGGTCAAGTGGTCCACTCGATCCAAGGCATCCTCCAAAAATAACACCCAAGTAGTTAGCTCAGTAATACCAGCCTTCGTTGCATCAGCATGCACCACCTCCGCATTGGCACGAGCTCGCTCGGTCACAGCCTCGGTAGCAACCGAGATGCTGCCCTGTCCTAAAGGACCAACACCACCACCAGGTCTACCACCCTGAGGCTATGCAATACTCCTCCCACCCCCAATAACCGTCCCGAGGTCTCCGAAGAGGACCGTGGCCAACCAATCGAGCGACGGGGCGACCTACCTCACCAACATCTGCAAGAATAACCAAAACTATGTCAGTTTCACCATCAAAACACATAAAAACATATATAATCAAATAAATGTAGGAAACATAAAAGCATACTTGCTGGACCCCAAGCATAACCAGGAGGGAGACCCCATTTCTGGATCCCCCCGGAAGTTCATCCCTGCATATGGGAATGGAAGAAACATCTTGGGGTTGACCTCAAAATAGGCCTCTGTCATGGCATTCCAGTAACGCCACACCATACCCCCACCCCCTCGCGGCATCACACGAGCCCACCTCCTCATGCGAGGCTCCTGTGGGCCCCTAGGAGGCACCACCACCACCGGCCTCAATAGCACCACCATCTCGTACATGATGCTGCATAGAATACTGGCATACACAAACATCTTTGATCCATTGTGGACCTTTTTAAGCTGCGTCACCATCCCGTCATAGCAGAAGCGGGCAAAATCGAAAAAGTTCTCGACCTTCAGTCGGTGCAAAGACACCAACCTGCGGGCCCGAAGCCCGATGTGGAGCCGACGACCCTACAAGTTGCACAATAGTCGCCAGAGCGCATCGCTCGGCCAAGAACTACTCCACAAAGGCCTCTGACCTCTCAAAAAACTCAAAAAAGCACAAATGAATTGAATTAGGGCCATATTCACCTATATATTGCCCTTTTCAAAAACTTTGGAGGACCATAACAAGAGCTCAGAAGGTCCGTTCTCCGAACCGAAAGCAACACTATGATCAACACTCCATAACGAACAGAGGCGATGCCACACATTTGCACTCCTGAAAAAATATTTTTTTAACGCCGGTAGGTATGCCCTCTCTCATCTTATTTTTTAAAAAAGCTCATGTCTTTCAATAATATTTGATAAAGAAGATGTTTTCACTTGAGTTAGTTTTTTTGCAGGAAAGCTCACAAACCATCCACAACTCCATCCATTGAAAGTTTCAAGAGCAGGTATCATTCTACCTCCAGCATGATAGAGTCCCAGAAAACTCTACATAACCTAACATCATTTATCCATTATAAATTAACCATAGGTTCCACATCTCCAACCGTGTCTATCATCACCTCGCCCTGCACATGATAGACATCCTCGTTGGTCAGTAGAGCCTCCCCTCCATGGCGCTCGTCACCCACATTAGATCATATATCACAACAAAAGTGACACCATGGCCATACCACTTTAGTCCGGGAAGCACCTCATGCCCATTCATCCACCATGCAAAAGGTCAAGTTTTACCATACAAAATAAAACCCCTTTCGTGGATGGCTAGGTTGTACAAGCAGATCAAAACCGCACTATCGCACCTCACATTTGGCCCACCATACCTCCATCAACATAATCCCATCTGTGATAATTTTTCATCTGCTTCATCAACCTCACTCATGAGACCAACCAATGGGGCCCCCACCCTCAGAAAAACACCCTCCTCGCGTCATGAATGAGCGAACACTTTCATGTTTTGGGGCACCCGCCTCTTTGTTTTGTACAAACCAAACCCTATTATTTTATTCTTTTGGTAAGTGTACAGAGACCAAAAATGATGCACTATTTCCCCCACCCACTCATTATTTTTTTCTCCCATGGAAGCAGCCCCTGAACACCCTTGGTCGCAGTATCACACCCTCATGCAAAAGCCACCATGACATTCATAACCAGTTTATACCCACCCTGGAATTCCTACTGACTCCATGGATTTCCCCATCAGAAATAGTTATGACTGTCACCAAGCTACTTTTTATACTTCGACATTGGGCCAATGAATCCCCATCATCAGGTTTCAGTCACCCCTCACCACCATACCTATGTTAAATCCATCACATCTAGAATCCTAATCCTCCATATCAACAACCCCATCATTCAGTTAAGGCTTCCTTTTTGTCGACTCCAACACCTACTTTCTGAAAAGAAGGTAGTACCATGGCTCGCCCCTCTCCATAAAAGGGGCATCCTCGGTCATTACCCACATATGACATCGATCCTCCTGACATTCGACTACAACAAAAGCTTTCATGTCAAGATGGCATCATACCTTACAACCATTGCACTTTGATCAAATTCATCGAATACCCATGCCTTCACAAGCATCTCTTTTAGCAATGCTTACACGGGAAGGTCCCAGCCAACACCTATGCGTACAACGCGCAGTTACATGAAATACCAAGTTTACGCATATGAGTACCACGTTCCACCTATTGTCAAAGTAAAAACACCCCCGAGGGCATCAGAAGTCGTCGTCATCAACCAACAGAAAATAGATTTGTTTAAATAGCCACAACATTACGAGCATGGGACATGCCCGCCTCGTAGAAAATTTGTATATATTGTATTATATTTGCTTACAGGGGTCCCACAGGACATGGTTGTTCTTTGAACTCGTGTAGGGTGTCTCCAATTCCGAGCTACACACAGGTCTCTCTTTCTCTACACACAGTATACAGAAAAAAAAACTATAATGTATTTCGACTATACAATTCTTCCTAGACCTCACACATTAGGGGGAAAATGTTAACACTGGAAAATCATACTAGCAAAGACGACATTATTTAATGTCACGCAGAAGGATTTATAGGGCTAAGAGACATTAGGGAATATGGAAAGTATTTAAAAATCTCTAAGTTCTGAGGAAAAATCAAATCTGAACTAGTCATAAATTCTTTTGCGCGCAAAATCCTTTGATAAGCGCGCCTTTTGACCCAAAAAGTGCACAATACTGGGAGTGGCGGAAGTCACTTTCCGAGACCAAAAAAATCACACTCCGAGACATTGATTCCACCCAAGCCTCCTTAAGACATCAAGGGAGCACACAATGGAATAAATGTGGCACATAATGGAATCACCCTCCTCTCTTGGGTCACCATCCACAATTTACCAATAGAGGGAAGAAGGATTTGAATTCTCCTATAAAAGGCCACCAAGAGATGAACAACTTGAGAGCACATTGTTATGCTTGCCAGAATTGCCCCAAGAAATACCAGCAGTGTCTAATCTAGAGCAAAGATAGAGGGGACTCAGTTGTTAGCCATCCAACAACTTCAGTCCACCATAGTAGAGAAGGGGAGACTTTGCGCCAAGGCAGCTTGGAAGTAAAGACATCCTTGCATCGGGACTTAGAACCCCAAGTTCTAATTAACAAGTGGGTTAAGGTTTCATCCTCATTTCCTACCAGAACTCAATAAGAGGGGACGTAAGCATTGTCGTTTGGATTATTGAAGTTGTTTGACTCTATTTAGAGCTTTTGTGTTATTTGTTTTAGTTTTATTTTAATTCTTATGTTTGAATATGCATGCTATTTCTCTATCTAGTATGTTTATGTTTTAGCATGTTCCATTAACTTGCTTAACTCCATATATTTTCTTCCTGCGATCAATAACTTAAGAGGGTAAACCACACCCGTTAAGTTGGTGTGATTTCGTACATGCATGCACCAAACACACTAACACAACAAGAATCACCATTTTAGATTTATCACCAAAATTGAGTTTATTACATACCCAAGATAAACTTGGTTTATCAACATGAGCGAAACCCTTCGTAGTAAAGGTGTCCCCTTAAAGACAATAATATAACTTTGATGTCAAATGTAAGTCTTAAAAATTTATGGTCAAATATTGCACACATATATTATTTATGAAAAATAAAAGTAAACCCTTTCAAAGATTGACCTAGGAACCCTTAAATAGAAAACCAAATTTTTTCAGAGACACACCTCTAAGTCTCATCTTATTAACTTTACCATTTACAATTCAATACATGAGATCCCACAACATACAAAACGTAATACATAGAATTAGATTACAATTTTAATTTCCTTTACCTAGGTTAGAATACAACGCAAGAACATGCATAATGTTGAGATAGTCATACAAACACATGTATGGCATGTATAAAAAGGATATATCCATGCAAATACATGCAAGGACATACATGACAATGAGATAACCCTGTGTCATGCAAAGACATGTAACACATTTCCAAAAATTTCATGTGGCTTCTTCCATCCTTCATTCTCCAAGCTTGCCCTTATCAACCAACCCAATATTAAGGAATGAAGCATTGAGTAATATGATTGCTCCTTTCCTTTGTGCATTTTATTGCATATGCAAGCAAAGGAAAATTCATGCCCTCAACTTTTATCTTTTTGTGCCCCATTGCGTAGAATGGTAGAATCAAAAGTGTTACATATTATTCCCTCGAGGAGGATTACAATGAATTTGGTCCCAACGTTAGATTTGAAGAAGATGCATGTGTTTCTTTAGAGTTGGGTGTTATATCTCAAAATCCAACACATAAAATGTAGGGTTTTGAAGGCATCCATAGGATGGAGCATTTAATATTTGAAGCTTTCAATTTTATGCTTCATATTTTGATTAGATTTAAGTTAAGCATGTCCATTATTAATCTCTCTATGCTCCCATGTTGTTTTTATTTTACACTTTGGGAGATTCATATGACTTTTTAAGAGCAGTACATTTCTAGAAGATACATTAATCTTCAAGTCCACACAAACATTTTCTTTTATTTCTATTTTAGGTTGTTTCATGGATATACCATAGCCATGAAAAGAAGTTGTGCTTTGTTGTGGAAACGAAAATGTTTAAGACATCTATATTTACTATTCCTAAGAACATAAACTGCATATATTTACATAAAAATATGAATTAGTGTATTTTATTGTGATCCTTTGGAAGTCCGTTGTGGAAATACTTTTGCTTATAACATAATATATTGTAATTACTTTAGAGTCAAAATAACTTGAATTTCAATTAGTAATTTCAAATAAAACATTTTTAATTTTGTTTTACAAAATTTTTGAAATATACATATATTAAATTAAAATATTTGGTATTTTTAAAGATATTTTCTATTTTTAAAAATATTCCATTTTTTTTATTAGATAAGGACAATGAAAAATTAATTTTATCTAATTTGAAAAACATTTATTAAATAAATAAAATTAATCAAAAATAATAAAATTAAAAAAAATGATATTTACCACATTGGCCATGTACTCTATACTTATAATTTAAAGAAAGAAATTAAATTAATAATTTGTACTTTGTTTGGATTCTCAACATGATTATATCTCTAATAAAAGTAATATGCTCTAGGATGGTCATTAATTTCACACCTAACTTTTATTCATTGAACAAACTTTAAAGCTCTTCACCGATTTTGAAAAATCTCTACTAAATTTTGTTATTTCTAAGACTTGCAATGTGTTTTAAGTGTTATCATCACGATATTTGCATTATCAAAGGCATTGAATTTTCCCTTAACTATTATATCTCACATAAATTAAACCAACTGGCATTCCAATGCTCCAAGCAGGCACATGCACTACACAAGAACTTATAAATAAGGATGATGTGTCAATATTACTTGTGTCTCTGGGCATGGGCATGTCCATTAAACAAGAACTCAAAAATTAAGTTTTGTGTGTCAATAAATTATTATGTCACTACATGACATTCAGTTTCAGCAAGGTGGTATTAGTTCATTGTCATACCAAAAAATTTGTGAAATATTTATGCAGTTGGTAAAGTTGACCTTTGTTTTTTGTTTTTCGATGAGAGGAAGTCATCCTGCCAGTGCGTGCCCACTCGTATACCCGAGGGATGATGTATCGCTTCCCCATACCATTTAACACAATTGAGAGGTTGAAAAATATATTAAAAAATGAAAAATGGTGTAACATTGGCATACTGCATGAGATCTCGATGATTGAATTCGATTTTAATGAGCAAGTTGGGTGAGTACGAGGGTGGGTTTGATGGGCTTCACCAGTCCTGGAATTGTGATTCTGATGGATGACCATTTTAGCAAGCTGTTTGAGATTAACAAAGTTATGGCACTGAGGACAATCAACTCGGAGTGGTTGGAAATTAACTAATTGGGAAAATTCAAATAATGAAATATGATTACAATTTGAAACAATGGAAGAATATGCAGTATCTGTACAGTCAAGAGGAATATACAAAGGATAATTTTTACACATCTCTTCTATCCTTCTTCTGTCAATGGTTGACCTTCTGGGAAAAGACAAGACATCTTTAGATTGGTCTTCAACAACATTGGAAGAAGTAATAGCATGAGCAAAGATGGGTCTAGGATTAGGAACTGTCCAATGTTCAGGAAATGAAAGGTCTTCCCATTTGATAGCTTGATGCTTGACCTTTTGATTTTTGGAATCAGTAATAACTACAACACTGGTTTTAATTTCTTTGCTGGGGGCATGCAGGACTACAGGATATAAAGTACTGGTATGTCGAAAGCAACCCGAGTTTGGATAGCAATGTTATTTCTCTTCCCCTTCATGTCAAATCCAGTTCTCTGGATTTGCAACTGCAAAATATATGATAATGTCTCATCATAGACATATACAGGGAAGTTAGGGTAGCAGTCAAACCAGACTGGTCCATTGGATAAGGGAGCAACAATCCCGCCTATCAAGGAATCTGTGTATTTATTATGTGTTAAGTCACGGACTGTGGCTAACACATAGGTATTAAAACCTTGATGTGTGAGGGCATGAATACCGACACGAATACACCGCAAATGTAAAAATTTTGTTCCTAATTTACTGGCTTCTGCTTGTAGCTGCTTAGGATCTAAGAGAGGTATTGACTGTACATAGTCAGAGTTCTCTTGAACAGAACTAATGGATTCTTTTATGGATATGCGGGTGGCGGCCTTCAGATGCCAGACACCAAGATCCGCATATACTTCAGAGGCATTTATTTTTGGAAGAACCCATTTAGCAGAAGGTTCTGCTTCTTCATATAAATGTTCTGACTGATTTAAGACACGACTACTAGATCTGGTAAACATATCTCTGAGAGGGTCTTGTTCAGCCCTATCTTTCTCTTCAAGTTCATGGAATGACACTGACTTTTCGAATGATTCCATTTTATATTCATAAATAAAGAGAGTGTGATTTAAGAACTGACCTTTTTCATGAACCAGATCTTACACAATCAACTAGACTTCTGGCTCTGATACCAATTTTACTACAGGGGCCTCTGTCACAGGCTTGCTCTGCAAACAGCTCAACAGGCTGGCTAGCTCACTGAGTATCTTCTTGTCTCTTAGAGTTCCCTATGTGAACCCATACATGAACCTAATTTCTCTTTCACGCCTCTTTGGGCCTTCTCTGCAGCTTCCCTTTGCCTTTTAACGGCCTACTCCACATCCCTTCGAGATTTGGCGAACCTATGGCGAACTTTTGGCGAACTTTTAAGAATACAGTACTATCTCAGTGGATGATAATAATGCTCAGAGTAACAGTTCTTAAGAATGCGGAATAAAACTTTCTCTCTTTATTGATATTTCAGAATGATATTACATCAGAATCAAATCACAGAGGACTCGGATGTATCTCTTTCCAGAGATTGACTGCAGTGGCATTTAACAGAATTTAGCTACTCAATGAATGAGCGAGCTTTACTGGAGGCTATCTGGCTAGATGCAGACTCTGTCTCAGATTTTTTACAGAACACAACACATAGACAATATACAAACTCGATCTAATGACCCCGCCACTTTAGATTCTCACCAGGCACACAGGTCCTGATGCGCAGGCTAGCCAAGTCACCTAACAGACTTGAGACTAATCTCCGTGATGCAAGCAGATCGAGAGAATTCTCGCAGATGCAGAGCAGGGAGCTCAGACTCGACACCAAACACAAAGACTATAACCGAATGCAAAATCCGAATGCCCATGCCCGATCAATGAGCCTTACCCTTCTTATATAGGAAATGAGGGGGGATAAACATTTGATCGGCCCGTCAGATTATTGACACGTAGAAGGGGAATCATTGCTTCCGGGTAACACCGAAGTGACATCCGCGCAGAGACTCCGTCCTTCTGACAGACGCATGTGACTGTGTGTGCTTTTTAAAGTGGATACCTTTTATGTACAAAGGCCCACAAGGAAAACTTATCATTACCTACACAGAGGATGCTTTTTGAACCGGGAAAAATCCCTCGGGAAAAATCCGATCACTGTGAACCCGTGACTAGGTGACATGACATCGTGGAGGATTTTATTTGTGGAGCCCACTAGAACCACTTGTACTGGAAGATGCGGGATCTTCAAGGATTTTAATGCTGGGAAATCTCCTTGGGTATAAATAAAAATCCCAAGCTTTAGTGTATATGTGGCGTACAATCATGGGCCGATTGAAGATAACTTGATGTTTAATTTTTGTCATTACAAGCCATTGGTGATGTGCTCTCATATATGCACTTATAATAGGATTATCATCCATATATATTTTTCCTAGCTGATTTAGATCTCTGACAATCCTACATGAAGTATGAAAACATTCACCTCTTCCTTCATCTATGCATTCATCGCATTGACTTTGGAAATATGACTCATAATAGCAAGGATCCATACTGTAAGCATTTAGCCGATAATCCTTCCACCATTCCCTCAACCATTGGGGTTGTTGGTTAACTTGGAAGATCCAAGTGTTTCCAAATTTTACCCTAGTATAGTGAGTTTCCCTTCTGCCATCTTTGTTCATCAAATCCCACCATAGTTTTTTATATCCTTTAAAGTCATAAATAGTGTCTGGAAAAACAAAGTTAGGATTGTCACCAGGCCACATCCTGAATCTTTCAGACCAATTCCATCCAGGACTTCTGGTTCTATTTATGGCATAGGATGAATAATAGACTCTTGTTCTGTCACCGCCACCAGTACATATGACAGAGATGTCACAAAAGTCTTCAGATAGGGATCTTTCGGCTTCTTGGGATGCAATCATGCTGCTGGAATACACCATGTCATGTATCCATCTAGAACCTCTTGGGTGTATTCTTCTTTCAGGTACAAGGTGCAAAAGATCTGAATGATTTTGGAGATTTGCATCGAGCACCTTTGTATTTTGGAGCTGCCATGTTGGCCTCCATTCATCCCTATATTCAGCCCAAAGCTTATCATCTGGTATACTTCTCAGAGTTTCTCTCTAATGGGCTTGATCCCATTATGTAATGATAACCATTACATGGTCATCTTCTTATTTTTCAGCTTGTTCTTGATGCTGGAGATGTTCTCTGCTAAGTAAATCTGGCAGAGCATTATCAATACCTTTAATATGCTCAACTTTGAAATCAAAGTTGGTGAATAAAGCCTGCCATCTTGCAAATTTGGCGTCTTCAGGATTTTTGATAGTCTTGGAAAATTTTTTTGCCAATGCTTGTGCATCTGTTCTTAACAGAAAAAAATTATTAAGCAAATGAATAGAGAATTTACAAATACAGTTCCAAGTGGCTTTTACCTCCTTTTCAATTGTAGAGTAGTTCTATTCAGATTTACTCCATACTCCTGAGGCATACTGCACAACTTGTTCTTCCTTCTTCGATCTCTTTTCATCTGGTCTTTGTTTCAGGACACCTCCCCAACCAATGTTGCTGGCGTCAGATTCAACGATCTTAAAAAATGTATCCTCTGCAACATAGAGAATAGGGAGATTCCGAATCTTGGCCTTGATCTGTCTGATTGTTTCAGAGTGTTCTTCCTTCCAAGGCTTATGATTCTTTCTTAATCTCTGATTGAGCAGAGATCTATCTATGGCACATGCTGGATAAAAATTTCTCACATAGTTAAGGCAGCCTAAGAATCTTTGCAGTTGTGTCATATCTATAATTTCATCTGGGAATTTGTCTGCAAATTCTAAAGCATGAGACTGAAGAGCAATTTGACCATTTTCAATGTTGTGCCTAAGAAATTTAATTTTAGTCTGGCATAATTCCATTCTCTTTTTTCTCAATACTAAACCATTTTTCTTGACATACTTCATAAATATTTTCGAATGCCTGAAGTGGTCTTGTAAATTTTTTGAGAAAATCAGGATATCATCAATGTATGCTAACAACCATTCAGCATACAGCCTAAAGACAGAATCCATTACCTTTTGAAATTTGGAAGGCACATGCTTTAGGCCAAAAGGCATCACGTTCCATTCGTAATGGCCTGCAGGAACACTGAATGTTGTTTTGAACTTGTCTCCTTCTGCAATGGCCACCTGCCAGAATCCTGATTTAAGATCAAACTTGGAAAAAACTTTGGCTCCTGTGATCCTACTCAGTAAATATCCTTTATGAGGAATAGGGTAAGTATCGTCAGCCTGTACAGAATTAAGAGGTTTATAATTTATTACCAATCTTGGTATCCCTCTTATCTGCTCACTCATTTTGTTTACATAGAATCCGTAGCTGTTCTAAGGGCTGCTAGACTCCCGTATCAGCTTTTTGTCAAGAAGATGACTAATTTATTTTTCACAGAGCCTTCTATATTCTTTGTTCATGGGTATGGCTCTAGACTTACATGGATTACCTTGATAACCTTCTTTATAGGGTAGCTCTACCCAATGCTGCTTTCTATGCCAGAATGCATTAGGTTCTTCAGAACAACACTGGCCTTCAAATTGTTTTTGTAGTTCAGAAATTTGCTTCTGAACTACTAGAGAACTCAATTGCTGCTCAATACTAAGAATAATTTTATGTTCCTTGAGTTCTGACAAACTGTTTTATGCTTTTTGCAATTCTTGCATGGCCTGCACCATTGTAGAAACACGAGGATTAGAGATATATGGCAGATTTATCCTCTTACCCTTTTTGTCTGATGTAGGCATTGTGATGAAGTATCTTGCCTTCTTGTTTGGAAATCTCATTGAACCATGAGGCTCAACTGCAGCTAGGAAAACATTTCCAAGAATACAGTCAACGGGTATATCACCAACTGCAAACTTTAGCCTTATACAATGTGAATAAAAAAAAACTGCAGCTTTAGGAACTTCATAATTAAGGGTCATTTTTCCTAACCCTGTAAGCTTGCGAATAGCAGTAACCCAGTACTAAGATGGGACAGCCTTTTTGGAAAACATATTTACATCTACTCCTGAATCAAGTAATGCAATTAAATTAAACATCTTGCCTCATTTGCACCCATATTGTGTGGGTACCTCCACGTAATTCATTTTATTGCACCTCTTGCGAAACCCGATGACATACATCCCTCCACACATTGTTTGTTTCATCCACCATGTATTGGCACAATGACCAATGAATTGCGATATGGAATTTTGTTATGTTAATGGTGTAATGGTGTAAGTCGCCAAACTACATTTACTCTCCCATCATCCAACTCAAGATCACGACCTCACCACATTAGGTGTGAGACAGGTAGATGGATAACTCTCAAGGAAGAATGGGAAGAAAGAATTTGTAACTTTTGCAGATTAGGAGCAGTTGACACTGAATGGCACTTTATCATGGAATCTCTGACATATGAGGATATTTGTAATCAGTTTGAAAGTGATCTAAAGGTGGACAATTTGAGTACGTTATTCGAATAAGCAAGGCTTCACAAAGCGACGAATTTCTTGATCAAAATTCACAGCGAAAGAACTACTCTAGAGGGAAAATTAACAATGAGATGTCTTGTTTGAAGTAGAATGTGGGTCCCTTAAACCAGTGGTCTTGTGAACATTATTAAAATATATCATATCATATCATATCATGTCTAAAATTTTCTATCTTATCATAAATGTGATATGGAATTTTGTTATGTCACTGTGCATTATGTCAATGGTGTAAGTCACCAACCTGCATTTATGCTCCCATCATGTGTAAACTTTTCTATATTATCATAAATATTAATATTATTAGCATAAATTAAATTTTGTGTAAGTCACCAACCTGCATTTACTCTCCCATCATGTGTAAACTTTTCTATATTATCATAAATATTAATAATATTAGCATAAATTAAATTCAAATAATTTTAGAATTTATACACTTAAACTAACAAATATTAATATCAATAATTAAATAACCTTCAAAATAATTTACACTAAATTAATCACTAATATCTTTAAAAAATATCATTAAAATTGAATTATTTTTTAAATCTGAAAAATTATGATGGATACATAAATACAAAAATCATATTCTCATTCTCCTCTGTGGGCATCCAAGGGTAAAACTGTTGTCTCAACTTACATGGTTAAATTATTCTATATAAAACATATAAAAAACCCTACTACATACTAGAAGGCAGACGTAAGAGTTGGGGTGTTTTGCACTATAGTAAACTTTTGGTTCACATGTATGTGTTAATTGGGTTGAATGATTGTTCTCCCTATTTCCAATAGGCTCTCCTCATGCAAGTTCAATTCATATTCCATTTATGTATTTTTATTTGTTTTGTCAAAAGTAAAAAGAGAAAAGGAATATATATATATATATATATATATATATATATATATATATATATATATATATATATATATATATATTCATTCTTGCATTTTCTTTATATTTCATTTTCATTGTTGTTTTCTAAGAAAATTCATGAGCTGTTTGCTTATGGGTTAATTATGGTTCTATGTAGCTGAGTTCTTGACATGGACTCATGTGTCTCAAATCTCTTGCAATCATAAAATCCTTCAAGGGAAGTGTTTAAACCAATGGAGGAACAATCAATTCTTAAGAGTTTTAGCAGAAGCCCATTCAATTTTTTATGATTTTGCTAGCAGATTACACATATCGATTAGTAATTTTCATGTTGTCAATGTTATACTTTCTTATAGGAGCATAGTTTGTAGTCCATTGATTATTGGTTAACCTCTATGTTTATGCCATTGAGTGTTGTAATTTTTTTTTATTCTTTGTATTTTGAAATTCGAAATTATATCTCTGTTGGGAAAACTTAAATTTAACATATAATAGTGTATCTCTAGGTTTTCTTTGCAGAGAGATTTATCCAGTGCAACTTCTAATGACATTGCTTAAACTAGCATTGCAGGTGGCATTTATAAATCCCATGCAGAGTTGAATTTATAGTTTATCAAAATGTAAATTTCAAGATGCATAAGGCTTATTAAACTGAACAAGTTGGGATCATGGAAAAACCCCTTAAGGAGAAGAGGATGCTTGTTATTTTTACTAACTGAAACATTAGGACAATAACGATGTTAATATTTGAAAAATATGTAGGAAAGATTAATCTTCTCAAAATTATCAACAATTAAATAAGATAACATAGGAGACATCAACAATAAATTAATGCAATGAGACTCAACTTAACTGAACAATTTTGGGGAGGGAAAAAACCCTAGCTCTGGACGGATCTGCAACTGATCTGATGCTCTGAAGCCCCTGCGACCTCTACCACTGCCGGCCCTGTATGGGCTCTCCTCATGGACCCTTGGTATCGTTGGATGTCGAGCCGTCGAGCTCTGCGTTCAGAGATATCGTGGTTGGAAGCTCGCCCAAGCTTGACGCTTCATCTTTCTTCACCCGCCTCACTCATAGTTCCGCTTTCTCCAGGACTGACCTAACCACTGCAATCTATGATGGAGCTCAACACAAAGGAAAAAAGAATGCCGCTACATCAAAGAACCACGATGCTAATACTACCGCCCCAAAAAATGAAAATGCAGCCAAAGATGGTGAAAATAATGAAACAATTCCATCATAGGTACTGAAGCAAGCAAGTGCTGCCATCCAAAGGCCAAGAAAATACCAGAAGTAATCATTCAAGATCCGAACATTGAAATCTACAAAGACTACATGCAGGAGCATGCCATAATATGTAAATTTATGGGAATCTGGCCAACAGAGAAATCCATTAAAGGTTGGATCCAAGCGAAATGGAAACCAAAAGGAGAAATCAGCCTGTAACTTGGCTCCAAAGGATTTTTCACAGTTGTTTTCGGCCTCTTGGAAGATCCAGATAGAATATTCGAAGGAGGCCCTTATTTCTTCAACTTTTCTAGTCTCTACATGAGCTTCTGGAAGGAGAACTTCACACCTAACAAAGAGGACTTCATAAAGGTTCCAGTCTAGGTTGGATTATTCTCTCTTCCCACTTACTACTGGGCACCCTCCGTCCTCAAAGCCATAGGAGACAAATTAGGAGAGTATATTCAAATGTCTGAGAGCACCAGGAATGGACATTACATATATTATGCTCACATATGCGCATACATTAATTTTTCAGGGGATCTACCAAAATCAATAAGACTCAACTGCAGAGACGACATCTAGATGCAAAGCATTGGCTACGAGCACAACCCTTTCAATGTCGAAAATTCCATGATCATGGACACCTCTTTTGGGAATTCCGACAAAACAAGACAATGACAACTAAAGCACAAATAAGCAACAAGAAGGACGAGCAGGTATTCACCCACATAGGAAACATAAAAAAACAGGGGAAAATGAAAAACACAAAGAAAGATCAAAACAAGGTATCCCAATACAACAAATTCAAAGCCCTGAACTCCACACAAGAAGAACAAATCCATCACAACAACGGGGAAGAAAAACAACCACAACCAGAACACTCAACAAAAAACACCTCCCGGCACGCTGAAATACAAGAACACAACATGAAAGAAAAGCAGCAAGTTCAGGAGGATATAAATATGGAGCAGGCACATGAAACACATGCGCCGGAGGAATATGTGATATAAGAGGTTCTAGAAGGCATCGATCTCCAAAAAATCGCAAAGGAATGGAAAAAAATGGAATTGAAGCCATAGCAAAAGATCAGATCCAGAAAATAGAAGAGGCCTTCCTACTACAAGAAAGAATGATACAAATCTCAGAAAAAAACCCACCGGGCACTAAAGCATGAAGCTACATCCTACCCAATATAAGTACAGGACAATACTTTCCCAAAGGTCCTAACAGGAAGCACGACCGAAAACCAACAAGGCAGCTCCTAAGAGAACTTGGCGCTCATCTCATCAATGAAGGAAAGGTAAAATCCATAACCCTAAACCCAAAAATTTCTTAATGATTTTCATCACTTGGAATACGAGAGGACTCAATAGTCCCGCCAAAAAAGGGATCCTAAAAATAGAATAGAAAAGGAAAATATGGACATCATGTTTCTTCAATAAACAACCTAGAAAACGTGGAAATGATCAAGAAATTATGCTTCAAACACTACAGTTATGCAAGAATATCAGCGAGAGTCCCCACAGGAGGCACAAACACTACATGGAAAAACTCCCTATTTGAGCTCACTGACTTAGCAGCCACCAGACACACTCTTACCACGGTCCTGAAAATCATAGGATCCAAAGATAGTTTGTGTGTGACCAATGTGTATGCTCCCCATACCATCTCCAAATGAATAGATCTGCTAAAAATTCTTAGCAGATTACAAAATTCTCTCCACCATCCTTATAAAATCATCGCAAGGGACTCTAACATGGTTGTCAATTTCAAGGAAAAAAGAGGAGTTCTTAGAAAGTTTGACAAAGACTGCGAGGCCTTCAAGTCAACCATAGATGATCTAAGTCTTATAGATATCCCCACCAAGAATGGTTCCTTCACTTGGAATAACAGGAGGGGTGGAGAAAGGCAAATTGCATCAAAGCTCGATCGCTTCCTCCTTTCAGAAGAAATCTACCTTACCTCTTGGGAAACAGAAGCTAGAATTATTCCTTAGGGAGGCTCTGATCACTGGCTTATTGACCTATCGGTCCAAACCTTGGATAGACCCAAAAACAAGCCCTTCATATTGAAGCATTCTAGCTAGATCAACCAGATTTCATGGGGAAAATGAAAGAATGGTGGGAGATCCCTCAATCCAAGCATGGAAACAAAATGTAACAGTTACAACAAAAATTAAAGCACATCAAAACAAAGATAAGGACTTGTAACAAGCAAACCTTTGGAAATATCATCACGGAGAAAAAATTAATAGACCTCAAGCAAGAAGCCCTATAGCAACAAATCATCAAATATGGCCTCACCGAGGAGAGGAAAATGGAGGAAATAATGCTACAGAATAGCTGGGATGAAAGGGCAGCTAAAGAGGAAAAACCATGGCAACAGAAATCTTGCATCAGCTAGTTAAAATGTGCGGATAAAATCACTGCCTTCTTCCACCGATCCATGATCCAGCACATGAAAAACAATATATTTTTGAGCTTAAAAAATACAGAGGGAGCCATCATACACACTCATGCTGATATGGAAGAGGAACTCAACCAATACTTTGCCTCAATCCTTTATTGAACTAATCATGACAGACTTGAAGGAATAAAAAAAATAATGGATCACATTCCCTCCATCCTAACTTAGGAACACAACCAAATCCTACTCAGAAAAATCACCATGCAAGAAGTTGAGGAGGTGATTATGTCCATGCCCAATGGAAAGGCTCTAGGCCCAGATGGCTTCACTTCTAACTTCTATAAAGCATGTTGGCCTTTGATGAAAATTGGGATCCATGATCTCATGGCATTCAAAAATCAGTCCTAATATCTCTGAATGCCACCATCCTCACCTTGATTTCGAAATCCAAAGATGCAGACTCTCCCGACAAGTTCCAGCCTATTGCTCTCTACAGTGTCATCTACAAGATCATATCCAAGGTCCTAGCCAATCATATAAAAACCATACTCCCTCTCCTCATCTCCCAACACCAAACCAGGTATGTAGAAGGCAAATAAATCCTAGACAGTATCATCCTCTCCTAGGAGATAATTCACTCTATCAAAATTTAGAAGAAACTAGGTATGTTAATACAATTGGACATGTTCAAAGCCCTCGAAAAAATTAGCTGGGAATATACAAGGATAATCCTGGAGGCTTTCGGCTTCAACAAAAGTTGCATCAAATGGATCATGGCCATGGTAACAGGTGTGTTTTTATCTATTCTCCTCAATGTTTCTCCCTCCCAAATCATCACCCCCACCTGAGGCATAAGGAAAGGCACCCCCATTTCTCACTTCCTCTTTGTCATCCTGGTTGAAGGCTTAAGCCACTCCATCTCAGCAGCCTCCTCCCTAAATTCCATCTCTGGCATCAATCTCTACCCATCCGCTCCCCCCTCCACTCATCAACAATTCATTGACGACACCCTACTCATGGGCACTCCTACTGTCAATGAAGCCCTGGCCTTTCAATCCATATTATATGATTTCTCAGAGGCCTCAGGCAGGACCATCAATGTGGATAAATCCAAATTGTTCTTTCTCAACACCCCACCTCCCATCCAGAAAAATATTTCCATAATTCTGGATTTTAAACTCAGCTCCTTCCCTTCCAAATATGTGGGGTTCCCCCTCTCGGAAAAACTTCTCATTAAATCCAATTGGGAAAATCTCACAACCAAGATGGAAAAACAGCTAAAAAATTGGACCTTCAGAACTCTTAATTTTGTTGTCCGACTAGTACTTGTCAAGTCAATCCTGCAAGCCATTCCCCTCTACCAATACTCATACTTGGTTGCCCCCGAAGCCATCTCTTGCCATCTTCAGAACATCCAAATAAATTTCCTCTAGAAAGGAAAAAAGGACAACAAAAAATGGGCTCCTGTGGCCTAGGACAAAGTTGGCAAGGAAAATCATGAAGGAGGCTTGGGTCTCAGAGACCCAGAGAAAATGGGCAAAGCTTTGGGGGCTAAGACGTGGTGAAGATTGATCACCAACCACCACTCCTCCCAGGACACTCTATGGAAAGATAAATATGCTCCCACTCAGAGCGCAGAAGACCTCATCCACTTAAATGACATCATCAAAGGCTCAACAACATGGAATAAAGCATGGGAAAACAAGAAAATAATCTAAGATCACTGTTTTTGGGAAATTGGCAATGGAGAAATTGCTTTATTCTGGGAGGATGAATGGCAAGAAAGCCCCAAGATAAATCAAGAGAAGTATGAATAGATAAAAACTCACATGCAGAAAAAAAATAAAATCCTGGTGAAACACTACTGGAAGGACAACAGTGAAAATAAAGGCTGGAGAGAATGACTAGTTGCTTCCGAATGGGACCACCACACCTATCTGATAGCCTGGAACAATCTCTCTGAAGAGATCACTTAGATACATATAGAAAGGATGAAAGAGAAGGACAAACTAAGATGGCGGAAGAACCCAACATGCCACTTCAACCTCAAGGAAGCCTACCGATATGTGATCTCCCCCAATCCCATCCCCCCAGAGCATAAATGGAAAGACCTATGGGTCATAAAGCACTGGCCAAAAATCTCCACCTTTCTTTGGCTCATATTGAAAAGGAAAATTATCACATGGGACAACCTCCAAAAGAAGGGCTTCATAGGTCCTTCCAGATGCATTCTCTATAGACTTTAGGAGGAGACCACCAACCATTTACTCAATGATTTCTCTTTTGCCTCCAACATTTGGAAATGGGCCTCCCTGATATTCAAAACCATTGACAAAGACCCCTCCTCCATTCTTCTAACCATTGAGCACTGGCGCCCATCTTATTCCTCACATCCGAATATTAATCGTTCCTGGAACCTTTTACCACGTATCAACTACTGGTCCCTTTGGAAGGAAAAGAATGCTAGAAATTTCAAAAATCTGCAACAACCTGAAGAACAGTTAATATCCTCCATCAAGAAAATCATTCGTGAATCAGTAGGCCTCCTACACTCTTCCTCTCCCTCCAACCCCTCCCAGGAGGATCTTCGAATCATCCAATTGCTAAACCTCTCTCTCTCCCCATCTCCCTTGATCTCCTTAAACCCCCCTTTCAGTTGATGTACGCTTGGCACCCCAGCGGCTAAATGGATGAAATATGATGGTGTTGCTAAGGGAAATCCTAAAAACTCTGGCTTGAGGGGAGCTTTTAGAAATCACGCTAGGAAAATCTTATGGATTTATGAAGGCAACCTAGAACACTCAACCAACAATGTTGTTGAACTTCAAACATTGGAGGGTGGCTTAGAAATCGCTTAAGATCATAATTTTTGACCACTAATTGTGGAAGGAGACTCAATGGTGGTGTTATCACTCGGGTTTTCCTTGAAGTTGTGGAAAAGGAAATTATACCCGAGGTAACCACAAACCAACCTTCGGATACAGAATCTAGCCAATCTGTATCCAGAGAGGGCTCTCTCTTTATGATTTAACTTTATTCTTAGAAAATTTTAGGCTAGTTATAAGTCCAAGAGTTTGTTTGAAAATGGTGGAATTCGCCAACTAAGGGCAAGGTTGAATATTTTTAGGCCATTAAGCTATGGAGTCAAAGGGATGGCTTTACTGGATTAATATTCTACACACAAGATGGCTTTGCAGGGCAAGATAGCCAATCAGAGAACAATTTTAAGGAATTAAAGTGGATGGAATGGGTTTTGAAGGGATGAAAGGCAATCAAGAATATTTCAACATATTCAAAGAAAGAAAATGAATGATTACAAATAAAGAGCAGTTAAGAATTCTTTACTATAGTAATCAAAATGTTCAAGCCAACGAAACAAGAGCAATTAAGAATTCGTTGCTTATAACCAGTTTGGAAGAAACCATTTGGAATAACCGCAATTGAAAATCAGAGTACACTTAAGTAAGTTCTGATTTATTCTTTTATGTCAATTATTCAGAAATGGAAACACAGTGATATTATAAACAGGTATAAAACTTAAAACATAGGATAGAAAGACTTATTGAACTGCAGTTCGACGCATGAATCCTGCAAAAAGTCCTGAGCTTCAAATCGTCATCCAGCAAGCCACAAATAAATTTATCCAAAGCACTTTTACTCCAAAAAAATCAATGTCACAACAAAGTAGTAGAATCCACCCTTAATACTCATTTCGAGGGCTTGTTTATACAAAAAACTATTAACAATATCTTACAACAACCTAGGAAATAATCTAGGGTGACTAATGAATAAGCTACAACATAATAGAGACATATGGTCTCGTAGATAGGATAAAAGGCAACTTTTGTTGTGCTATTTCCTCCTTTTATACATGTGCTGGAGGCAGTTCCTACAATTTAGCTCGATGTTGTCCTCTTCGGTAATTCTTTTCTGACTACCTAGCTTCACTGATACTCTTTATTTCTACTGATACACTTTCAACTGCTAAGCTGATACTCTTTAACCTTTGTTCATCTATTTATCCTTTATCAAGATATACCTCAGTAAAAATAGGCAAAAATTTCACCCAAGGATAAGTTTTACAAAAGTTCCAACATGTCTTCCCACCATTGAACTTCTGGCACTCTGGTCCTTTGTAATTTCCTCAAAGTTTCATCAGCTTCAGTTTATTTGAAAAAATTAGGCTGATATGGAAACAAATGTTTTATTTCATGTTCAAGATAAAATAAACTCTCCAATTTTTCATAGAGGCTTTTCCCTGTTGGCAATGTTCCTGCTTCTGTACTGGTCGAAGAACTGGCTTGATCATCAACCTGTTTGTTTACTTTTTCTACAAAACTTTCCAAATCCATTAATCTACTTTCTGCGTTAACAGGACTGGGCAAACCTTTATTTAACATAACATCAAATCTTTCTCTGAAGGAAAAAATTTCTTGCTGCATGTCTGAACACCTTTTTTCAAAATTTTTCATAAGAGTCCTTTTGGTAAAAGCTCTTTTGATTTCCAAGATGGTTCCTGTTCTGTCCTGAATTCCCAATTCTGCAAGTTGCTACTTATTCTGTGTATTCAAAAAATTGATAAGCCTATTGGCTTCTTCTGGCATCTTTCCTAACTCTTCCCTTGCTTTCTCAATTTCTTCCAGAGCCCAACTGACTAAATCTTGCTGTTCATATATTATTTGAACAAAAGGCCAAACGTTATTTATTGATTGAATAATGTTATACCAAAGAATTTCTTTTAATTCACTTAAAGGTCTTTCCATCACAAGATCCTTTTCCAATGCTTTAACTAATTTTTCTAGTTTTTTGATTTCTCTTGTCTTCTCAGCAATACTTATTTTTGATTGATCATATTTGTTTTCCAGAGTAGAAAGCTGAAACCTTAAGCTTTGGAGTTCGGTCACTTGCAGTTTTAATTCATTCATTGCTTTGATTAATTCATCAGAACCCTTATCAGAAGTATTCACCTGTGTTAGATCTTCTTGTTGACCTGTAATTGGTGTACCTGTTCCTGTGGCTGCCTGTGCTGTAATTGCTGGACTAATGGACTCTTTATATTTTAATGCTTGCTCAAGTTCTTTTTCTGTTTCAGCAAGTCGTTCATTCATTTTTAGAAGTAAGTCCATCACCTCTTCTTCTTAATTTTCCCTCATTACTTCTTCAGTCTGAGGGTGCCTTGAAGTTGGTAGTTTCAATTGTTTCCTTAATGCAGCAATGTCATCATCTTTCTTTTTAATCAATGCTTCAATACCCTTGACATCCTTAGGATTATGACCCAAACTGATAATTATTCCCTCCAAAGATTTTATCCTGTTATCCTTTGCTTGGGAAGACGCTTTCTTAATATGCAGCTGGGTGTTTGTATTATTCAAAGAATCCTGTAATTCATGAGCTGCCATAGCTTTGCCAGTGAGGGTAGAATATATCATTTCTCCAATCTACTTGTGTAATTCAATCTGGTCCAATGGATGAATATCTTTTGCTAGGACCTCAAAATTGGTCCTGATGTAGTCAGCTGCTGTCTGTGGTTTTGGCACTTTAGATTTGAAATGGCTCATTAACATTTTCCCTTGCTGAATGTCAAAAGATGACATTAATCTCTCTTGATTTTGTGGAGCCATTTTATGATACTGATTATACACCTGGACCCTTAGTGGATCATTCATTGCTTTTATACTGATAAATGTCTTTTTTATGTCTCCTGCATCTGTCTTTGGCTGTTTGAATGAAGACACTTCAGTGCTTAACTGTCTTTGTATTTCATTTCCTTTATGACATGTATATGCTTCACTAACTGAACTAGTAAGCTGACTATCCTCCCTTTCTTCATCAAAGATTTCATCAATAGATTCTACTTCAGGTAGTGGATTCAGTTTCTGCCTTTTAGCTCGAGGTTGTTGTGAAGATTCCTTAGGAGGAGTAGGATCTTTAACTTGTCTTTTCTTGCCTTGTTCCACATTAGATGGAGTCTGCAAATTTGAAACTTCAGGGTGACTGACTTGAATAGGAGAAACCCATGCTTGATCTTGTGCCTTGGAAGTTTGAGGTTTTTCTGTCATGGTGAATGTTTCAATGACTTGTACTTCTGGTTCTTTCTCTTTACCTTTGGATTCAACTGCAATTGATGGAATGTTTTCTTGTAAATTATGCTGAATAATACCGACATAAGAAGTACCAACCTATGGTCTCTGTACCTGTGTAAAAGAATCCAAGTCAAGTATTTTTGCAAGATCTTTCATAACATTATTTATATCAACCTGCTCACTATCCTGCTCTATCAAAGTTCCTTCTACCCACTCATCTGTATTAGCATACTTTTCAATTTCAGGGATTCTTCGATGCATGTAGGGTGCTGATTTATTCTTCATTCTTTTGTCACAAATAAAACTGAATGGGTCATAGGGGACCCAATGGAAACTCTTTTGTAACTTGAAATGGTATTGTAATATCATTTCTGCTTCTTGTCCAGCATCCCTAGGATTGCATATAAAGGGACCTAACTGACTTTTGATTCTGAGTTGGGCTTTCTTCTTAGCGTTACAAAAATGAATAATATCAGAGTTATTCATTTGCCTGAAATATTCTAAGGCAAAAAGTCTCATAGGCGCATATTTAGGCAGCTTGAATGGACAAATTTCACATCCATATATTTTGATTTCTGAATAATTTTGGTACAAGTACCAGTCCCGAACTTTATACATCCTTGAGAGCTACAAAGTTTTCTTAATTTCATTGCTGAGTCTTGGAGGGGCAACTCCTGTCAACAAGGTAGTTGCACGATGTATGAAAAGATCAATGACCTCAATATAAGAATAGGGAGAATCATAGGAACTGTGAGTTATGGTAGACCAAAATATAACAGACCTAGGGTTTCCCTTAGCATCAAGCTTTTGAACAGGAAAATGAAAGTTCTCTGATTGATAATAAAGGATGAGATGATAAATGACTGAGGAATACTTAAACACTTTCTCATTCTCTAACCTAATGAACTGGTCATGGATTTTATTTGCAATGAAAGATGCAAAGTCATATTTAACAGCAGGAGGCTGTCTAGGGGTAAAGATAGATAATAATACCAGGGTTAAATGGTCAACATACTCACTGGTATTAAAACCCATTAAAAAGGATATCATATTTAGGACGAGCTTGCCTAATTCAGTAAAATAGGCAAAACCATAGGGAGGAGGGCCCTTAGGTTGATGTTCAGGTAACATAAAAGTCTGGCAAATGCATTTCAATTTTTCTTGGGACAATTGGGTAGACTTTTCAATTAGTTCTTCCATGGACAAGGGAGTAAGATTTTGATTAGGTTCAAAATGGAGCATTGTATTGATATCTTGAGGAGTAATGGGGAAAATGATACTCTGGTTCGAGGATAACACTGCTCTTTGAGTTGGATCATAATTGGAATGACAGTAATGGATAATTTCTGGGAAAATACGGACTGAGGGGATGAGATATCTTGGAAAATTGGATTCCCATAACCCAATGATATCCAAACCTTTCGAATAATTATCTCTGCAGCGACTATAACTTCAAAGGGGATTTTCATTGAAAACTAAGTCTTTAACTTGAAAATATTTATCCACTAATGGCAAATATTCCAATTCTCTATGAGGGGCGTTTAATGGGGCTACATTCAGGGCCGAAGGAACTTCCATTTTGGTTCTTGTGTATTCAAAGTGGAAATTTCGGGGGTTTTTACAGAAATGGGCGCAATTACCAATTTGAATATGGAAAATACAACTTTCTATGGACGCAATTGAAATTATGAGGAAAGGGAAGACTCAAAATACTCTGTAACAGTTATTTGGTATAGAATTTTAAATGAACGGCATGATTTCACAGAGTTTGAAATGGGAAATGATGTAAATACCTGTTTTTAGAAGGAAAACCGTGTTTAACAGGTACTGACGGACGACGGATGGACGCTTGAATACTGGAATGATGGGGGTCTTCAGTAAATTCTGTTAATGGCAGTTTAACAGTCGATTTTCAAATTTTTAGTGTGAAGGGTGCAATCACTTTCAAGATACAGAATGAGGAAAAATACGAAAAATTTGTTTTATTCGGAAAGTCAAAGGAATTTTTTATTATTTTTTAGGATGAGGTCATCAATGGTACGGGAAGGACATGTCACCGGGGTCAGGCGGTAAGCGGTAAATTCCGCACCGCTTTCGGGAGTTGGCGGTATTTGGTGAAATGGCAGCGAATCCATTCAGCGATTGACACATAGCCGGTGCACTGTTTGGAAACCGTCGGCATTTTTCACGTTAATCTTCGGATGGGAGATGGCCAGCGGAAAGGATGCGCGCCGTGGATTTTCGATGGAATGATCCAACGGATGACGGGACAGGGAAATGGCATGGGAGTTAATGTGCGGGCTCGACACGTTGGACTGACGGGATTTGAACTATTAATTAATCCAGATGATTTAATTAATCTCGGTTTATGAAGGGTCGGGGTTACGGATGGTGTATTTCGAAGTTTTGGTTTAAATTAAAAATTCGGGTTTTATTTATTTTTCCGTTTAAAACATAAAAAACGTATGTTTTAAACTCTTTTTCAATGTTTTTATTATATGGTAATAAATTAATGAAATTTATTAACCATAGGGGCGGGGATAATTATATAATGATAATTTTTAACCAAAGGGAGTATATATTGGGTTTTTGTTTAAACAAATAGGGAATAAATACTTTGGTTAAAAATCATAATAAGTGGGTTTTTTGGATATTATAAAAGGGAGTTATATATATATAGGAGAAGGTATTTTGACTAAGGATTTATTAAAATAAAATCAATTGTTAATATGACAAAGGGACAAGGAAAACTCAAAATACTTTACACAACTAGGAAAGTGAAGATTTCTGAAGTAAATTGCATTATCTCAATTTCAACACTTAGACTTAAAATAGTAAGTAATTTTGAGGGATTATTATGGAATTTTGCATGATCTTCCTAAGTAAAATGGGATTTTACTTAGGAAAAATGAGTAAATGTTATGCTGAATGATTTTCAAGTACTTAGGACTTTTCGATTATTGGGCCGAGGGTCCGGTCCCTCCAAAATTCAAGGAAATGCCTTGAGCTCCTCTAATCTTCAAATTCGTTAGCACTTAGGGGAAATTAGTAAAATCTTTAGGGAAAAAGTGAGATGGGAAGTTAATGATTTTGACTTTGCCTTACTCTGAAATTCTGCCAATGTAGTGTTCTCTGCACTTGGTGATGAAAGTAAAGGATTAAACACATTTAGCACCATCATTCATCACATGAAACTTTGCAACACCATCTACCTACCCTATCTACTTTACTCTACCATTTTATCTTCTTTATTAGGGTGCAATTAGACTGGCAAGCCCTTATCCATCTTCTTTTATTTTACATGGAAAATCTATCTAATTCTACACTTATTACATCCAAGGGCTCAGATTAAACTGTTGAGCACCTTTTATTAACTCTACCTATCTACTTATCTGCCAAGATTAAACTGTTTGGTCAGATATTTATTCTTTATTCTACAACATGAAATTGAAAAATGAATGAGTCAAGTTTAAACAGTTTGACTCTTCATAAATTGTGGCAAAAGTTTGACAAGCTGCACACAATTGCTTTATTACAGAAAATGAAATAGTAGTGGCATTTGGACTTGCACACTTTCCTTGGTCTATTTTGTTTGGGGTTCATTTCTTTCACTTTTTTGACCAACTTATTTTTCTTACCCTTTGATTTTTATTTTAGGGTATACCCTCTTTACATTTTTTAAATTTTTTTGATTTTTTGATTTTTCAAGAATATGGAACACCTTTGCTCAAGAAAAAGGTTTGAACATATTGCATAGTTCAATAAGACAATCATGAAAAATGACACCTATTGGTATAGGAGTCTAACACTGGCTCCACTTGGGGATGGCTTTTCCTGGTGAAAAGTCAAGAACAGCAGGTCAGATGCCTCAAAATGTCTTAATCTGAAATATGGAATCTTTTTTCTTTTGTTGCTTTATTTTATGTATGATAGTAAAATCTCTGGAGTTTAGGGCCTTCTCTTCAGGCTTCAACTCCAGCAAGTCACCATCCAATCCAAATTGTGTTTCCCAGTTGGAAATCTTCTGTCTTGGTCCAATCTCAAACATGCATTTGTTGTGGTTGAAAAATCTTGAATTGAATATAGTTCTTTTTCTGCAAACTGAAATATGATCTGAAATTAAAACAACACATAAAATTTTTCAAACCAACTTAATGAAAAACTAGCTGAAAATTGACAACTATAAAAAAAATGCTCAAAATTATGAGCTTATTGACACTCATCTATCTACTCAATCTACTAAAAATCTTATTGAATCAGGTAATACAAAAATGCCAATGAAGCCAATCAAGTAGCTGTAAAAATAAATGGAAAACTTGATTTCTTGTGATCAAAATTGGAAGTATGTTATGATCATGTGCCTTTATAATAAATGATATGATGTGTAAAGACCACTTTTGATGTATTTGATCCTTATAGAGAAAACATGTTTGCAGTTTTGGGCTCAAAATATTCTCCATATAATCTGATATAGGATCAATAAAAGCATGATGTATGTTATTTACTTCTAGGCCTTCAATGACTAATTGTTCAATTGAATTATGAATATTAGACCATGAACTTATTTCTTTAGTCTTGTGTTTGAAAGAATAATCATCTTCAATATGCAAGTCAAAAGATGGTACAATTTCCTCTTGCTTTGGAGAAGGAAGATTTTCAAAGAATTCTTTAGGATTTCGGAAATTGTATCACTGAATTTGAGAATGCAAAAGTTTGATTTCATTTTCATAATTTTCAGAAATTATATCAAGAAGCCATTTTTTAACTTGAGGAGAACATTTTCTTGATTTAAAAAGAAGAAAGAAAGCTCTTAGAAAATCCTCATCAAGCTGAAGTTCTAATATCTCATCCCTCAAAATAGCTAGTGATTGTTTTGTGAAATTATCTTGAATTGAGAGAACATAATTATCATCATGCTGATCATATTTAGGCAAATCTTTAGAATAAGGAATGTAATCAATTATAAACATTGGATCAGCATATTTCTCTTCCAACCATCCCAATATGTCTTGATTAGATTGGTTGCATTCTTTTTGAAAGTCATTGTTTTGTTCAATAGGCGTGATGTCAAGCAATGCGCCTTTTTGGGAAGGTAGAATAACATGAGCATCAAAATTTTCTTCTGTCCCTTCATGGATAAAAAATTTTGTACATTCATCAACATTAGAAGAAGTAGAAACAATTTATTCATTATGTAAATATTTTTAGGATGGTTGCATGTTTAGAAGCAAATTGATTTCTTCTTCGGTGAGGGGGGGTGGGAATCTCTGAATTCATAGATTGAAAGGACAAATGTTTTTTCTTTTATCTAAAAGTTGATCATGAGGTTGAATATTTTCTTTAACTCCATTCAAAACATTAAATGAAACATCATTTGTTAATACAGAGGGGTTTTGTGGATCTTGATTTATCTCCTAATTTATTTCATCCTGGTTTAACTCCTCTTGATTATTATGACATTTAACTTGAGAATAAAAGTTTTGGACTTCTTCTAATAAATATTCAGGATGCCAATTTTCAAAATCTTCATCAATATTTTTAAGGTAATGTATAAGATCTTCAGCTTGATCACAACAATTTTCAGCTAATGATAAAGATGGAAAATCTTCCTTGTAATGCTCATAAAATACCTTATGAAAATCTTTTAGAGAAAACAAACTTGCAGGTTCGAGAGCTTCGTACCATTCCCTTGCTTTTCCTTCTAAGGTTCCCATGAATATCTTCATGAGGCAATCCTCATGCCAATCACCCTTCAATCTTGATGAGTGTATATGAAATTTAATGAGGTGTAGTAAAGGATCATCAATATTCTCATCTTGAAACATGGGCAGATTTTCACCCCAATTTACCTTCGGTAGTTTATGTGGAAATCCAGGTATGTGATCTCTGCTCATAGGAGCATATCTTCGTTTTATTCTTGGATCATCTTGAAAATCAGCCATAATGAAAGGCCACGATATTTGTAAAACCAAGTTAGATCCTTATATAAAATACAATACATATTGAAAACCATTCTTAACGTGAAAGAACATAATGTCTTGGATTAAGATCCAAGTTGAAAGCCTGAACTTTCCATATTGTTCTTCCAGGTTCATTCCTCTAGTGGAGTCTTGATTGTGAAATGGATTTGGAGTCGCCAGGTGGATTATTTTAACCTTTGTGTGTCTGATCAGTGTCCACCATCATAGATCAGATCTAAACCTATAAAACAATTCTGAAGAAAAAGTTAGTTCTTCAGGAAACGAAATTTTGAGTATTTTATGATTATTTTATTTTTTATGAATTTTCAAAACAACTTCTATGATTTCTTTAAGAAATTTAAGATTTTTAATTAAAATTTTCTCAAAGATTTATTGAACTAGAGAGTCTGATTGAATGTTTGAAACTAAAGTTTAGTTATTAAGCTAAACTAGAGATAGACTGAAGCAACATTTATTTACTATGTAGTTGCAGAGCAAAAGCATTTCAAAGGCTACCTGGCTGATCTTCAGGCTCTGTCTATAGCTTATAAGCAAACAATAGTACCAATAAAGATATTCAGATCCCCAGCGGAGTCGCCACTATGTTATCACTCAGGTTTTCCTTGAAGTTGTGGAAAAGGAAATTATACCCGAGGTAACCACAAACCAACCTTCGGATACAGAATCTAGCCAATCTGTATCCAGAGAGGGCTCTCTCTTTATGATTTAACTTTATTCTTAGAAAATTTTAGGCTAGTTATAAGTCTAAGAGTTTGTTTGAAAATGGTGGAATTCGCCAACTAAGGGCAAGGTTGAATATTTTCAGGCCATTGGGCTATGGAGACAAAGGGATGGCTTTACTGGATTAATCTTCTACACACAAGATGGCTTTGCAGGGCAAGATAGCCAATCAGAGAACAATTTTAAGGAATTAAAGTGGATGGAATGGGTTTTGAAGGGATGAAAGGCAATCAAGAATCTTTCAACATATTCAAAGAAAGAAAATGAATGATTACAAATAAAAATCAGTTAAGAATTCTTTACTATAGTAATCAAAATGTTCAAACCAGCGAAACAAGAGCAGTTAAGAATTCGTTGCTTATAACCAGTTTGGAAGAAAACATTTGGAATAACCGCAATTGAAAATCAGAGTACACTTAAGTAAGTTCTGATTTATTATTTTATGTCAATTATTCAGAAATGGAAACACAGTGATATTATAAACAGATATAAAACTTAAAACATAGGATAGAAAGACTTATTGAACTGCAGTTCGACGCATGAATCCTGCAAAAAGTACTGAGCTTCAAATCGTCATCCAGCAAGCCACAAATAAATTTCTCCAAAGCACTTTTATTCCAAAAAAATCAATGTCACAACAAAGTAGTAGAATCCACCCTCAATACTCATTTCGAGGGCTTATTTATACAAAAAACTATTAACAATATCTTACAACAACCTAGGAAATAATCTAGGGTGACTAATGAATAAGCTACAACATAATAGAGACAGATGGTCTCGTAGATAGGATAAAAGACAACTGTTGTTGTGCTGTTTCCTCCTTTTATGCATGTGTTGGAGGCAGTTCCTACAATTTAGCTCGATGCTGTCCTCTTTGGTAATTCTTTTATGACTGCCTAGCTTCTCTGATACTCTTTATTTCTACTGATACACTTTCAACTGCTAAGCTGATACTCTTTAACCTTTGTTCATATATTTATTCTTTATCAAGATATACCTCAGTAAAAATAGGCAAAAATTTCACCCAAGGATAAGTTTTACAAAAGTTTCAACATGTCTTCCCACCATTGAACTTCTGGCACTCTGGTCCTTTGTAATTTCCTCAAAGTTTCATCAGCTTCAGTGTATTTGAAAAAATTAGGCTGATATGGAAAAACATGTTTTATTTCATGTTTAAGATAAAATAAAATCTCCAATTTTTCATAGAGGCTTTTCCCTGTTGGCAATGTTCCTGCTTCTGTACTGGTCGAAGAACTGGCTTGATCATCAACCTGTTTGTTTACTTTTGCTACAAAACTTTCCAAATCCATTAATCTACTTTCTGCATTAACAGGACTGGGCAAACCTTTATTTAACATAACATCAAATCTTTCTCTGAAGGAAAAAATTTCTTGTTGCATGTCTGAACACCTTTTTTCAAGATTTTGCATAAGAGTCCTTTTGGTAAAAACTCTTTTGATTTCCAAGATGGTTCCTGTTCTGTCCTGAATTCCCAATTCTGCAAGTTGCTGCTTATTTTGTGTATTCAAAAAATTGATAAGCCTATTGGCTTCTTCTGGCATCTTTCCTAACTCTTCCCTTGCTTTCTTAATTTCTTCCAGAGCCCAACTGACTAAATCTTGTTGTTCATATATTATTTGAACAAAAGGCCAAAAGTTCTTTATTGATTGAATAATGTTATACCAAAGAATTTCTTTTAATTCACTTAAAGGTCTTTCCATCACAAGATCCTTTTCCAATGCTTTAACTGATTTTTCTAGTTTTTTGATTTCTCTTGTCTTCTCAGCAATACTTATTTTTTATTGATCATATTTTCCGTGAGTAGAAAGTCAAACCTTAAGCTTTGTGAGTTTGCCTCTGCGCTTTTTAATTCATTCATTGCTTTTTTATTAATTCAACCCTTATCGTGAAGTATTCACCTGCTAGCTCGGGCTGCGCGACCTCGTAATTGGTACTGTTCGTGGTCGTACCAGGTCGTGACTTCGACTAATGGACTCTTTATCTTTTAATGCTTGCTCAAGTTCTTTTTCTGTTTCAGCAAGTCGTTCATTCATTTTTAGAAGTAAGTCCATCACCTCTTCTTCTGAATTTTCCCTCATTACTGCTTCAGTCTGAGGGTGCCTTGAAGCTGGTAGTTTCAATTTTTTCCTTAATGCAGCAATGTCATCATCTTTCTTTTTAATTAATGCTTCAATACCCTTGACATCCTTAGGATTATGACCCAAACTGATAATTATTTCCTCCAAAGATTTTATCCCGTTATCCTTTGCTTGGGAAGAAGCTTTCTCAATCTGCAGCTGGGTGTTTGTATTATTCAAAGAATCCTGTAATTCATGAGCTACCATAGCTTTGCTAGTGAGGGTAGAATATATCATTTCTCCAGTCTTCTTGTGTAATTCAATCTGGTCCAATGGATGAATATCTTTTGCTAGGACCTCAAAATTGGTCCTGATGTAGTCAGATGCTGTCTGTGGTTTTGGCACTTTAGATTTGAAATGGCTCATTAGCATTTTCCCTTGCTGAATATCAAAAGCTGACATTAATCTCTCTTGATTTGGTGGAGCCATTTTAAGATACTAATTATACACCTGGACCCTTAGTGGATCATTCCTTGCTTTTATACTAATAAATGTCTTTTTTATGTCTCCTGCATTTGTCTTTGGCTGTTTGAATGAAGATACTCCAGTGCTTAACTGTCTTTGTATTTCCTTTCCTTTATGACCTGTATATGCTTCAATAACTGAACCAGTAAGCTGACTATCCTCCCTTTCTTCATCAAAGATTTCATCAATAGATTCTACTTCAGGTAGTGGATTCAGTTTCTGCCTTTTAGCATGGTGAATGTTTCAATGACTTGTACTTCTGGTTCTTTCTCTTTACCTTTGGATTCAACTGCAATTGATGGAATGTTTTCTTGTAAATTCTGCTGAATAATACCGACATAAGAAGTACCAACCTCTGGTCTCTGTACCTGTGTAAAAGAATCCAAGTCAAGTATTTTTGCAAGATCTTTCATAACATTATTTATATCAACCTGCTCACTATCCTGCTCTATCTAAGTTCCTTCTACCCACTCATCTGTATTAGCATACTTTTCAATTTCAGGGATTCTTCGATGCATGTAGGGTGCTGATTTATTCTTCATTCTTTTGTCACAAATAAAACTGAATGGGTCATAGGGGACCCAATGGAAACTCTTTTGTAACTTGAAATGGTATTGTAATATCATTTCTGCTTCTTGTCCAGCATCCCTAGAATTGCATATAAAGGGACCTAACTGACTTTTGATTCTGAGTTGGGCTTTCTTCTTAGCGTTACAAATATGAATAATATCAAAGTTATTCATTTTCCTGAAATATTCTAAGGCAAAAAGTCTCATAGGCACATATTTAGGCAGCTTGAATGGACAAAGTTCACATCCATATATTCTGATTTCTGAATAATTTTGGTACAAGTACCAGTCCCCAACTTTATACATCCTTGAGAGCTGCAAAGTTTTCTTAATTTCATTGCTGAGTCTTGGAGGGGCAGCTCCTGTCAACAAGGTAGTTGCAGGATGTATGAAAAGATCAATGAACTCAGTATAAGAATAGGGAGAATCATAGGAACTGTGAGTTATGGCAGACCAAAATATAACAGACCTAGGGTTTCCCTTAGCATCAAGCTTTTGAACAGGAAAATGAAAGTTCTCTGATTGATAATAAAGGATGAGATGATAAATGACTGAGGAATACTTAAACACTTTCTCATTCTCTAACCTAATGAACTGGTCATGGATTTTATTTGCAATGAAGGATGCAAAGTCATATTTAACAGCAGGAGGCTGTCCAGGGGTAAAGATAGATAATAATACTAGGGTTAAATGGTCAACATACTCACTGGTATTAAAACCCATTACAAAAGATATCATATTCAGGACGAGCTTGCCTAATTCAGTAAAATAGGCAAAACCATAGGGAGGAGGGCTCTTAGGTTGATGTTCAGGTAACATAAAAGTCTGGCAAATGCATTTCAATTTTTCTTGGGACAATTGGGTAGACTTTTCAATTAGTTCTTCCATGGACAAGGGAGTAAGATTTTGATCAGGTTCAAAATGGAGCATTGTATTGATAGCTTGAGGAGTAATGGGGAAAATGATACTCTGGTTCGGGGATAACACTGCTCTTTGAGTTGGATCATAATTGGAATGACAGTAATGGATAATTTATGGGAAAATACAGACTGAGGGGATGAGATATCTTGGAAAATTGGATTCCCATAACCCAATGATATCCAAACCTTTCGAATAATCATCTCTGCAGCGACAATAACTTCGAAGGGGATTTTCATTGAAAACTAAGTCTTTAACTTGAAAATCTTTATCCACTAATGGCAAATATTCCAATTCTCTATGAGGGGCGTTTAATGGGGCTACATTCAGGGCCGAAGAAACTTCCATTTTGATTATTGTGTATTCAAAGTGGAAATTTCGGGGGTTTTTACGGAAATGGGCGCAATTACCAGTTTGAATATGGAAAATACAGCTTTCTGTGGACGCAATTGAAATTCTGAGGAAAGGGAAGACTCAAAATACTTTGTAATAGTTCTTTGGTATAGAATTTTAAACGAACGGAATGATTTCACAGAGTTTGAAATGAGAAATGATGTAAATACCTGTTTTCAGAAGGAAAACCGTGTTTAACAATTACTGACGGACGACGGATGGACGCTTGAATATTGGAATGATGGGGGTCTTCAGTAAATTCTGTTAATGGCAGTTTAACAGTCGATTTTGAAATTTTCAGTGTGAAGGGCGCAATCGCTTTCAACATACAGAATGAGGAAAAATGCGTGAAATTTGTTTTATTCGGAAAGTCAAAGGAATTTTTTTTTATTTTTTAGGATGAGGTCATCAATGATACGGGAAGGACACGTCACCGGGGTCGGGCGGTAAGTGGTAAATTCCGCACCGCTTTCGGGAGTTGGCGGTATTTGGTGAAATGGCAGCAAATCCATTCAGCGATTGACACATAGCCGGTGCACTGTTTGGAAACCGTCGGCATTTCGCACGTTAATCTTCGGACGGGAGATGGCCAGCGAAAAGGATGTGCGCCGTGGATTTTCGATGGAATGATCCAACGGACGATGGGACGGGGAAATGGCATGGGAGTTAATGTGTGGGCCCGACACGTTGGACTGACGGGATTTGAACTATTAATTAATCCAAATGATTTAATTAATCTCGGTTTATGAAGGGTCGGGGTTACAGATGGTGTATTTCGAAGTTTTGGTTTAAATTAAAACTTCGAGTTATATTTATTTTTCCGTTTAAAACATAAAAAACGTATGTTTTAAACTCTTTTTCAATGTTTTTATTATATGGTAATAAATTAATGAAATTTATTAACCATAGGGGCGGGGATAATTATATAATGATAATTTTTAACTAAAGGGAGTATATATTGGGTTTTTGTTTAAACAAATAGGGAATAAATATTTTGGTTAAAAATCATAATAAGTGGGTTTTTTGGATATTATAAAAGGGAGTTATATATATATATAGGAGAAGGTATTTTGACTAAGGATTTATTAAAATAAAATCAATTGTTAATATGACAAAGGGACAAGGAAAACTCAAAATACTTTACACAACTAAGAAAGTGAAGATTTCTGAAGCAAATTTCATTATATCAACTTCAACACTTAGATTTAGAATAGTAAGTAATTTTGAGGGGATTTTATGAAATATGGCATGATTTTCCTAAGTAAAATGAGATTTTACTTGGGAAAATATTTAAAGTGAATAAGTGTAATGATGAATAATCTCAAGTACTAAGGTCTTTTCAATTATTGGGCCGAGGGTCCGGTCCCTCCAAAAGTCAAGGAAATGCCTTGAGCCCCTCTAATCTTCAAATTCCTTAGCACTTTGGGGAAATTAGTAAAACTTTTAGGGAGAAAGTGAGATGGGAAGTTAATGATTCTGACTTTGCCTTCTGTGAAATACTTCCAATGTATTTTCTGCTTCAGTACTTGTGATGAAAGTAAAAGATTAAACACATTTAGCACCATCATTCATCACATGAAACTTTGCAACACCATCTACCTACCCTATCTACTTTACTCTACCATTTTCTCTTCTTTATTAGGGTGCACTTAGGTTGGCAAACCCTTATCAATCTTCTTTTCTTTTACATGGAAAATCTATCTAATTCTACACTTATTGCATCCAAGGGCTCAGATTAAACTGTTGAGCACATTTTATTAACTCTACCTATCTACTTATCTGCCAAGATTAAACTGTTTGGTCAGATATTTATTCACTATTCTACAACATGAAATTGAAAAATGAATGAGTCAACTTTAAACAGTTTGACTCTTCATAAATTGTGGCAAAGTTTGACAAGATGCACACAATTTTGCTTATTTACAAAAATGAAATAGTAGTGGCATTTGGACTTGCACACTTTCCTTGGTCTATTTTTGTTTGGGGTTCATTTCTTTCACTTTTTTGACCATTTTATTCTTTTTACCCTTTGATTTTCTTTTAGGGTATACCCTCTTTACATTTTTTAAATTTTTTGATTTTTTGATTTTTCAAGAATATGGAACACCTTTGCACAAAAAAGGTTTGAACATATTGCATAGTTCAATAAGACAATCATGAAAAATGACACCTATTGGTATAGGAGTCTAATAGGTGGCTACACATATCTGTTGAAAACTTCAACAAGTGCTAAAGGAGTTTCCTTCTAGGCGGTCTGGTGAATGCGAACCAACTAGTGGACATACTTGCAAATGACGGGGCAAATGGAAATCTTCGCCTCCTTTCCCAAGCCTGGGATGATTATCAACAACCCAACGTAATGCTTGATTGTGACATCATTATAAGGATGGACATGTCTGGCCAAAATCACCCGTCGGTGGATCCCCACGAGCCTAACCTATGATTCTCCTTTATGGCACCTCCCTTCGCAGTAGGTGGAGTACCTCAGCAATAACTGTTCACCGCCATGGGAACCCATCTACCACCCTTCTCCCTTATCGTCCGAATTCCCTTATAACTAGATTAGGCAGATCCATCATTACTCCTATCTTGCTCTCACATCAACCCACCTTGCCTTCTGCCTATACGTTTCAGACCTTCAATCCTCTTGTTCTCATCCCAGATTTCTCTTCTAACAGCCTCCCCTTCCCCTGTTTCTATCTACATTTGGAAAGCACCTGGCCCTCCGCTCCTCATCTGATTCTCTCCCCGTCGGCTTATGCGCCATCATCTCCCCAACTATCTCGGCCTTCACTCTGCCATGTTCACCCGACGCAACAACTCTTCTACCTCTAGAGGGAAAAATCAAGGCAGGAGTCGTGGCAGAAGAGCCCATGCCTCTCGATGGGCATCTCCTAGTATGTTGCCAACAACAAGGGTAGAGATCGTTGCTCAACAGGCGGTCATCAATTATGAGACGATGGTTAATCATGATGCCCGATAAAGGGCAGCTGAGCTTGAATAGAAAACTCGCATGGTTCGCGAGCGCCTCGCCACTGATGAGATGAATGAGGATTTCAATTGGATCCCTGACCCAGGACTCACAAGAGCCAGGGAGAATCTCTTCAGTCGAGCCAATGAGCTTCACTAGCAGACCAAAACAATGGTTGGTCTCGCCATGCAGGCTAACAAGGAACACAATGCCATTTTGGAGAAGAAGTTGGACGACCTCACCCAGAAATTTAATCTGTATGTTAGTGCCGTCCACCGTCGCCATTTCATCGCCATGGAATCACCTCATTATGCTATGTTTAAAAAATATTATGGCTATTGCAGAAGCCCCTTCTGCTGTCAAAAGAGAGGCTGATGGCGCCACCACTACCAACCATGCCCAGAATGCTTTCAATGAGGGTAAAACCCCTGACTGGCTGATCAATCTCAATGCCGACGAGGATATTCAGTAGATCCTCTCTGCCTCTTTCTTAGTTTTGGTACACTTTATGTTTGTTGCATTGGTTTAATGATCGTATGATCTATGGTTTTGGCTCCTAGTACCCATATCAACCACTGAGCTCTTGTCAGTTATCCTCAACACTTCAAGCTCTCAGCATCCAAGAATTTTGTGCATCTACTGATCTTCATGTATTTACTTATGTAATGACAGGAAAAATTTTTCTAATTCAGGTCGCGGTTTCTTGTTGCACGCACCAACCCATCACTATGTAATTACTCGTTTAAGGAGTTAATAGATTTATCTAATTTACAACCAAAAACTCAACTTAACTGCAGTAAAATCTAACTAACTATGACACTTGGATGGATAGGTATTACACATAGCAGGTGGTTGGAATAATATTCTACAACACTCCCCCTTAATTACAACCACATAAAAATTTAAACTAATATTCCTGCTGCTCTATGTCTTAGCTAGGCTTACAAAATGAAAAAACTTGACATCAACTAGATTTACTTTTATTTTTCTTTTCTTCCAAATCATGTATCCTCTGAATTTCTTTAACTTTTTCTTTTTGTTGTATGCTTCAAATTTTAAATTCTTGATTTGTTGGTGTAGCCCTTCCATTTTTCCAAGTTGCCTAAAAATGTGCTTGATTCTTGAAAAAACATCTTTTATGTGGATGACTCCGACATGCCATCTTTTGTTGTGTGATTTTTATCATCAATATTATGCTGCAACACAAGTTTATAGTAAAAATTTATTTCTTCGCAACTCCAATACCTAGAAAATTCATTAATGTTTTCATCATCCAAGTTGTCTTGAAGGTTCATTGTTGCAACCCCTACGAATAATTTATCAAGACATGGTGTTGCAAGCCAAGGAACTTTAATTATTCTTCATAATTGTCATGTTTACCTGCACACTGGAAATCAATGTTAGGATTAAAAAGATTTGAAAAACCATATTGGTTATGTTCTTTCTACTTTGCAATGAGAGATTTCTTTCATTTTGCTTCCCTCTCTCCCTTTGTTTCTTCAACTTCATCAAAGAGGTTTTCTTCCACTTGGCTTACAGACTCAAGTGGGATTCTCTCACTAAATAGCATCACGTCGATGTCATGTTTTTATTGCATCATCTGCAACCATTCATCATTAGGAAAGAATTCTTCATCAAACTTAACATCAACAAATTTAATTGTTGAATTTAACATAACATTGGTTTCTTAAATGACAACTTCATTTTCATTAACAAGCATTGTTGTTGGATTAACCAAATATTCGTCCACTTCTGGTTGTGCACAGTGGGATTCACGAGCATCTACGTGCTCCTTTTATGTTGCTTTTGCAAATTATTTACAATCATCATCCACCTGTGGCTGAGCATAGTGGGATTCACCAAACTCTTCATATTCAACTAGATTACTCCCCCTTACACCAAAATTCGTCTCAAGGGTAGCCAAAGCCTCCTTTCCTATATTTTCATGTGCTGTGAGGGGTAGAATCCGGTCATATACAGATTCTTGTATGCATTTCAATGCAAAGGTATTCATTTTCCTTTTTATTTCCAGATCTTTGAAAATTTTTTGATACATCTCTTGTTGTTGCTTGGACTTTCTAATCCTCTTGGCTTTTTCCATTTTTTAAGTGCTAGATGAATGTGGCTCAACAAACAAACCAACCTGCATACATAGTTGTTTCCTGCAATAAAAATGCCTTTATGGTGACTTTTATGCTGCACAACTTCAAACTAATTTGGCTTCAACTCTATATGGTGGCTTCAATAATTTCAAATGAATTCTCCTTCGATACAATACTTATCCAAATTTATCCCAAAATCAACACCTTCACAAAACCCTTTTTTTAACTTAATAAAAACGTTTTTTCTTAATAGTGTACGTTTTTTTATTTTATGAATCACCTTTGCTTTAAAAAAAAATCTTTTTTTAAAATAACCCCTTTGTGCTCTAAAATAAAATCTTTGAACAAAGAACGTTTCCTTACCCCCAACAAAATGAACAACCCCTTTTTTAAAATAATATGATACCCTTGAAGAGCTTTTATGGAATTACATGCAGCCATTCTTAAACTTTTCAAAATTCAACAATGCCCCTTTCTTAAAACGATCCCCTTTAAAAACATTTCAAACAAATTCACGAATTAACCACTTTTTTTAAAAAAAATGAAGGACTTTTAAAATAGGCCTTTGACTTTAAAAAAAATAATTGTGGCTCTGGCTGCTTTTGAACTATAACTCTACCAGTGACTTTCGATCAGCGTGTGACTTTCGAAGTGATTTCTGAAAAACTTCGTTTGTCATTTAGTGGACCAAGTAAAACGACTTGTGGTACCTTTAATAAATCACTCCTTAAATTTACCATTTTATTAAATTTTAGTAAATTCTAAATAAAATTACTATAAAATGTTTTTTTTTGAATATTTAATTATATAAATTATAACTTAAATTTATGGTTTTAGTGAATTTAGTAAATTTTAAATAAATAAAATTGCAATAAAATATAATATTAATAAAATAAAAATATGATATTATTGAAGTATTTCAATTTTAAAAAATGATATAAAATATATGTTTGATATCTTATATGATGATAAATGATTTAAAATTATAAATAAATAGGAAAGTGAGGCATTTTCTTTATTTTAAGTTAGATAAGGTTTATAACTATAAGTACATGTTTTATATATCATATTATGGTACATTATGTAAAATTTTGAAATTTTATGGAAGTTATTTTATTTATGTTAATTTAAAATAAGATTTTATAAATGAGTAGAAATAGAGAATTAAATAGACTGACTAAATAAGATTGATAAGTTTTGTTATCCTTGAAAGGTTGAAATCAAAATGTTTTTTCTTTTCTTACTTTTTTTTTAACCGTCACTTCTATTATGAAATATGAAGATAATTTTATTTTTGATATAGAGATTAAGAAAGATTCCCCAATTTCCTCATACACTCTTTCCAATGTTACATGGTTCTTTACATGAAAAAAGACTTGAAATTTTGATTTTTTTTTCATAGAGGATCATCTCATTCTTCTTAATACTCTTTATTTATCTCACTACCACAAGACTAATCATTAATAGTACCCCTAACTTTAAATCATTGTGAACTAGAGAGACTATCACTACTTCATAGAAACTCTACCAATTTGGTCATTTTGACTCCACACAAATAACTAAAAGGCATCTCAAGTCTAAGTAAAGGAAATATGGTCTAAAAAGAAAATGAGTGCATAATCCAAATTTTCTTCTAATTAATTTTCCAAACAATTCTATCATACAAATCTTCTCCTAATTAAAGTGAAATATTTAAAAAACAAGTAAGAACCAATCCTATTTTTTCTAATTCTTGATAATCCAAAGTTAGATTCATCACCCCCAAAATTTATAATGTTGAGTGATAAAAATTCTATTTAAATTATAAAATAAATCAAACACTTCATTTTATTTTTTATTAAATTTAAAAACAATATATATAAATTTGAATCATTATATTTATTAAACATTTTCCAATTTATATATTAATTATAATATTTTATAATTTCCTATTTAAAAAAAATAAAAAAAATAATTTTATTTTAATATCTTCTATTTTATGAAAATCAATTTTTTGCCTTGTATTTTCTACATATATATTTTTAATTTGTAAAATTATATTTATTAAACATTTTCCAATTAATATATTAATTATTTTATAGTTTTTTATTTAAAAAATAAAAAAATTAATTTTATCTTATTACTTCACATTTTTCAAAATTACTTTTTTATAAAATTTACCAACCATTTTTTCGGAAGAGATGGCAGTTTCCTCCACATTCATTCTGAATTGCAAATAAGATATTTTTCCACTTCCTCCTAATTCAAAGAGGACTTGAATAAAAAACCATACACAAAATCCAAGAATGCCACCCACTTGGACAATATCGTGTCCCCTTTACAAGGCTAGATGTATATTTTGTATGCAACATCTCGGTAAATCATTAACATTGTTTGATAAACACTGAATATGGAAAGTATACGGAACATGAGGGACATCGTTTTTATTATAATTAATAATAATAATGGTTTTATGTTAAAATTAATTATTATGATTATTGATAATAATATTTTTTGGAAAATTTAATCATTATTATATTTCAAATTATTTAATGTGATTTACTTTCATAATAAAAAATGAATTATTAAATGGTTCATAATATCCATTAATAATTTATGATATGATTAATTTGAAAAATATTCTCACAAAGTTTAAAATCAAAGTTTTGTTTTTTAAGATGTTTAAGAATTAAGATTCACTGTATTTTATGTTGAGTGTGAATTTATTTTGCTTTTTGTTCTAAAATATTAGGATTATTATTGTGAATTATTGTTTTTAATTTATATGATAAGATTGATATATAATTTATATTTTTTTATATAATACATTATTTAGTGGGGATTTGAATGTAAGCTCTTAGGATAACAATTTTTTGGTTAAAACACTCAAGATAACTCCAATTGACTTGATATGTTTGATATCTTTATATATATATATATATATATATATATATATATATATATATAGAGAGAGAGAGAGAGATATGTAAGTATTTAGTAAGGTTGTTCTAGTAAACTTGATTTGGTCATGTTACTAATCATTTTTTCTTTTAGATTTACGAGAACCTATGGTTTTTCCCATGGTAATCATCTATATGTAGCATATTTAAAGGTATAAAATAATCCAAGTAAATTGGTCCTTGTGACAGATGGGATCCTTGAAATTGGATCTTTAGACACCATTACTTATCTTGGTGTTTTGTGATCCTCATAGCTAGAATCAAAGCAAGGTCATAACTTGATCTATAAGAAACTAGTATAATAAAACACTTGAGATAGGATGTTTAACATGTTGAGATAATTTTTTCCTAAGACACGTCATTAACATGAAGGTCGTAGGTCATTGGCTCAAATCTGGTTGAACCCATTAAAATGTCTAAAGAAAAATGCCTATATTGCATGGTCGCAGTTTGTACATTTATAGAAACATTCTTTTGCACTTGATGAAAAAATATAGAATAGTTAGGTTGTGCTCCTTAATCAATTGTATATGCCTCTTTGACTCTTGTCTACTTAGCATAGTATCCAAAGTATGATAAAATATATACATCTTAAAAAATTGATAACGTTATGAATCTTAACTAGAGACTCATGAAAATATATTATTACATTACACTGTGTTTTAAATTATTCTTACTACTACTATGAAGATATAGTAATTTGTATTTAAGATGCAGTCGTTGTTTAAACTCAATGCTTCCTATTTTACTATATGGTTATTCTTTGCTTCTCTTTGATCACATGCAAGTAACACAATCTTCAAATTTCCTTACAACTACTTCTTTAGATACTCACATTTGCACTATTAGCGAAAAAAAAGAAAAAAAAAAGAAGAAAAAAAGAAAAAGACTACATATTATATGGAAAACTTCTAGATGTTATTCGATGATACTTGGTGATTGAATATTTATCATATTTCATGCTCTCTTCATTGTAAATCATTGTTTCCCTAGAAATATTGCAATATTAACTCAATAGAATTTATGGCAATGAAAAACAATTTTCCATTAAATCAATCAAATGTGTAAGAAATCGATAACAACTTATCTATATTCAATTTATATAGATTGTAAAATTTCTTATATTATCATGGAGACTATCTATTTGAATCATTTGTTCGTCTTCTTCACTTCTGGTATACTTTAGTTGAAATATGACAAGGAATTCTAAATCACTTCCGCCATTTGCTTGTGTCACAACCATGATGTTTCTTTGCATTCATTGCATACTAAATTGACTCATGAGTATCTTTAAGACCTTCACCATGTTAATGATTTTCAAACATACTTGCAAGGATTGTCTACACCTTATTTCGTTTGTGTTTAATCTCCAATTAGCTTATGGGGAGATGCCATTTTCATCAAATGGTTCTCTAATAGATTGTAAATTTCATTCAACATTTTCCTATTCATAAATGGGAAACAATATATATCAAGGCACTCATTGTTATCAATATAATATTTTTCTACATAACCAAAACCTTGTATGTGACCATTTGAATCACTCTTGTTTAATCACACATCAAAAATTATAGCTCCAATTGTTAGACCAATTGCTCCATGCATTTGTCCGTAGTAATTCCCATATAGAAAATCTAACAAATTTTCAATTAAGAAAATCATGATGGAGCAAGGATTCTGGATCTATGATCACATTGTCAATGACTGTCATGAATCATTGTTTGAATCTATGTGTACACTTACACCATTGTTTGACAAGTTTGCTATGATAAAAAAAACCGCACAACCTTTTACAACTGTTTCATTTGCAATGACATTAGTGTAGAAATTATATGCACTAAGCATGCATATGCCCTAGATCCACCTGATCTCACACTATTTAACTTTATGCAAGATACTGAATCATTCCACTTGTTAATATTTTGCGGAAAAATTAATTGCACACACATGTAAAGCATAAATAAAAATAATCGCACATAACACAGTTGTTTTTAACCGGGAAAGCCTAAAGCTGAAAACCCCAACTATATATTATGTATCATGGAATCATATGAAAATCCTCATACAAAGCTTATCAAGATCTCAATACAGTACAATTTTCATACACTAATCATGAACAATCTTGCAAATCCATGCATCGATCTCTGCCTCCTGCTAGCTTGCCTCCACTGCGCAATCCATGCTAAAGAATAGCTCTGAATGAATTCGAATTACTATTGCCTTGACTATGAAATCCTCATTGGCAACTCCAATGTGTGTGTGATGCAATCAATGCATCACTATAGTCACAACAGATAGTCCATCTTGCCCTTTCACCTACCTCTCCACTGGGTCTCCACTGAAACTTCCATGCACTTTAGTTAACTGTTGAATTTTTGAGTTGATTAATGAGTTATTATTTGTGAATTAATCAACTAATTAATTCACTCCACTCTCACTGGTGTATCAATCAGTTAGACGAGATACAACTATCTCAACTGAGTCTAACTGAGTTAAACTGAATACAACTCCATAACTGCTTCTTGCAACTATGTCATAACACTACCACTTGAGTTCTCACTGAGTTCTACATGCATTAGCTCCATTAAACCCTTGGGAATTGCGTACTTCCCTCAGTCCGTTGATGTGCCACATCTGTGCACTGAAACAAAGTGCTCCAAGATAATAAGTTGTTGTTTAGTGTCTGATTATTATTAAGAGCTAATAATAATTGACATGCATCTATTTTTAGATCAACGATCTATAAATAGACTTCACCCAATATTCTAAAAATAGAATTTCATCTATTTTTCCAACTTGATGAACCATCCACAAATAGCATCCTGCAACTTCTAAAATATGATCACCATGTCTAAAAATAGACATAGTCTAAAAATTGACTTGCACCAAAAATAGCCTGCAGGCCCACTTAGTGAAGGTGACTCTTTTCACTAAGCTCATAATCTTGTTGAATCTCAACACTCCCTCTCAACAAGATAGGGATTATCTTTGACCCCGATCCTGCCTCTATGGTATTTGAATTTTCTCCTGGTGAGTGCCTTCGTCAGAATATCTGCATCCTGATCCTCTGTAGGAATGCACTGAAGCAACATGATCTTCCACTGCACACAATCTCTGATATGATGATACCAGATATCAATATGTTTAGATCTATCATGAAACACAGGATTAACCGAGAGTTTAATGCAACTCTGATTATCACAATGTATAACTGTGGGATCTAGATGTGAACCGAACAAACCAACCAAGATCTTCCTCATCCAGATAGCCTCACATGCAGCTTGACTTGCTGCCATGTATTTCTCTTCCACTTAACTGAGTGCCACGGATCTTTGTTTCCTGCTATACCAAGAAACTGCCATAGATCTGATACTGAAAATCCCTCCTAATGTGCTCTTTTTGTCTGTTGGGCTTCCTGCCCAATCTGCATCCGTGAAGCCATGCAACTTCACCTCATCCGTCTGTCTGTACCATAAACCATACTCAGGTGTGCCCCTGAGATATCTCAGGACATGCTTGCTTGCCTTCCAAAAGATCTTGGTAGGCTTAACCATCTCTTATGAAAGCTGGTTCACAGCATAGCATATGTTCGGTCTTGCATTGACTAAATACATGAGAGAACCCACCAACTATAGATAAATAGTGGCATCCACTACCTTTACCGATGTAGCATCCTCTTTCTTCTAATTTCCTGGAAGAGGAGTGTCGATAGGATTACAGCCTTGGATGTGAAACTTCTTTAGTATCTCCCGGGCATACTTGCCTTGAGACACAAATAGTTCACCTTCCCGCTGCCATATTTCCAATCCAAAGAAAAAATGAAGGAGGCCCAAATCCTTCATCTCAAACTCCTTTGCATGATCTGCCTTGAATGAGTGTATCAACTGCTCATCACCTGTTAGTATTAAATCATCAACATAAAGTACAATGATTAAAAGCTTAACCTCCACCACAATCTGGTACAGGTTTGCATCTGCCTCACTCTTAGTGAAGCCAAGTCCAGTGAAATAACTGTCGATCCGAGTGTACCAAGCACGGGGTGCTTGTTTCAGCCCATACAGTGCTCTTTTGAGCCTGTACACATGCGACTTGCTACTGAAGATCTCAAATCCTTCAGGTTTCTCAATGTACACCTCTTCCTCAATGATCCCATTAAGGAACGTAGTCTCCACATCCATCTGATGAATGTGCCAACCCATCTGTGTTGAGAGAGCAAGGATGGTTCGTATGGAAGAATACCGTGCGACAGGTACAAAGGTTTCTTCATAGTTAATCCCCTCAATCTGTGAGAAGCCCCAGGCAACAAATCTTTCCTTATACTTCTCAACACTCCCATCATCAGCTTGCTTTACCCACAGGGGCTTCACTCAATGAACCTCTGATATAGCGCCTGTGTTCATGGCATACTAAACAATACCCATAATTTCACTACATATTGGAAAATACCTCTAAAAATCACATTATTTAACCCCCTACCAATATGAACCCAATACACCTCCCTAATTTAAAAAACCCCTACTTTCACTAGATATTGTAGGTATCCAATTTTTCATTAACATTTTTTATACCCATTTATAATTTTTCATTAACTTTTAGCTCCATTTTTTATACCTGCCAATATAAAAACCCTTTACCCCCTATATATCCCCCAATATATGAAGTCAATTTTTCGTTAATATATATCCCCCAATATGAACCCACGTGGTATGGTATTGCTCCCCTAGTGAAGCCCCTGTGGCTTTACCTTGTACATCCATTTTGATCCTACAACTGATTTTCCCACCGGCCTTGGAACAATCTCCCAAGAACTATTTTTGACAATGGAGTCATACTCCTCCACCATGGCATCTACCCATGTGGGCTCCTGCACTGCTTCTTCGAATGAAGATCGCTGTGTCACGATACACTTGCTCATAACAGCCATGTATCTAGTAAATCACTCAGGTGACTGTCTCTGTCTGCGCTGTGATTTAGGGACTCCTACATTTTGTGCCGCATCAAGCTTCAGTCTCTCAGCTTCTGTGGTACGCTTTCTTCCTTGTTTTATGTTTGGTTCTACATGAATGGACTCCTCCACTCCATGAATCTCTTCTTGTGGCTGATCCACATCCAGAGGCTCATCTTTGGGAACAAGAAGTTCCTCCTCCACATGCAGGTGTAGCTCCCTCTCAAGTGACAACTTCATGGCTTTCACCTCATTGAATTTTATATCCCGTCGCACAATAGTCATCCGAATGTATGGAAAATACACACAATAGTTATGGGTTGTTTCTGTGTACCCCAAAAATATCCCAACTTCTGCAGTCGGCTCCAGCTTCTTCCTGGTGTCCTTCGTCACATGAATGTAAACAGGTGAGCCAAAAGTCTTCAAATGAGAAATATCAGGGTTCTTACCAATAAAAACTTCTTCAGGTGTACTCATGCCAAGTATGCTATGAGGACAACGGTTTTTCACATAAACCACAGTGTTGCATGCTTCTGCCCACAAGTGCATCTGTAGGCCCTGATCATGCAACATCGCTCGTGCAACACCCACGATCACTCTGTTCTTTCTCTCCACGAACCCATTCTGCTATGGGTTATGAGGCACTATGAGTTCTCTTAGAATTCCTTCTTTGCTACAGAAGTCTTTGAATTCACCCAAGATGTATTCACCACCATTATCGCTCCATAGAGCTTTCACTTGCTTCCTCGAATCCTTCTCCACCAATGCCTTGAACTCACAAAACTTTGAGAACGTTTCACTCTTCTTTTGCATGATGAAGAAGATCTGGCATCTATGAGAATAGTCATAAAAAAATATAACATAATACCTGTGTTTTTTTGTTGAAGCAACTGAGAAAGGTCCACACACGTCTGTGTGAGTTCTCTCCAGGATCACCGAAGAACAGTTCTCCTTCTCATGAAAGGTGGTCTTCAAAAACTTACCCATAGTACATCCCTTGCACTGATATGACTGTGAAAGAGTACCCTTGGGAAGTCCAGTATAAATCTACTGCAAAATCTTCAAAGCGCCATGGTGAAGATGGCCCAATCTCCTATGCCATAATTCGCCCTCATTATGGCTCACCACATCTTCTGCTTTTCCCACCATTGTAGCGCAGCCATCTACCTTTAGATTGTAGATATTCTTAATTCGAACCCCTATCTTCTTGGTTTGACCTGTTGTTTTATGTCGAAGGAAGGCTTTTCCCTCACTGAAAACAACATCATAACCTCTGTCTTCCAGCATTGCGACCGACACCAAGTTCTTCTTCAGACCTGGAACATGCATAACATTCTTCAACAAGAATGGATTACCAAACACCCTCTCAAAGGTAATGGTACCAATGCTAGTCGCACTGTACCGACCATCGTCGCCCATCTCTATATGTATCTGGAGGTCCTTCTCCTCCAAGTCACTAAACAACTCTTTGTCTCCCGTCATATGGAAAGACACACCACTATCAAGATACCACACCGATCCCATATAGCTTAAAACCAAGCATGCGATCAAGGAGAAATCAAGTTCAAATTGTGAGGTTAAGGCCTCTCCAGCTGCAGATCCAATAGCCTTCTTGTTCTTCTTCTTTTGTGGACAGTTAGTGGTGAAATGTCCATGTTTGTGACAGTGAAAACACTTCACTTTGGACAAATCCCGCTTCTTGCCTTTAGCATCGGATTTTGAAGGATGTTTCTTCCCCTTCCCTTTCCTTGCTTTGGAAGCCAAAGCACAATTCTCTTCATCTTCATTCTTTGATGAAGATCCATCCCTGGTACCCCGCCTTATCTCCTCCTGCACAAGATCCAACCAAAGTCGCTCCCATCCCGGCAGTTTCTCCTGTCCATTGACAGAGTCTTCGTAGTTATGCCAGATTTTCAGAAGACCAAGGAGAGCTAAGATCAGCAAGTCTTCATCATCAACAGTAACTCCCACACTTCCTAGTTCATCCTTGCAGTGGACAAAATTCGTGAGGTATTTTGGAATACTGATGCCTTTCTCCATTTTTATTTTTCTGAGCTTGTCTTTAAGCGCCAACTTTCTCTGGTCACTTTTGCTTTGGAACAAGTCTGTCAGAGCCTTCCACTTTAAGAATGGAGTAGCTTTCTCATGAAGGCTGGAAACAATATGGTCCTTCACACCTTCCAAAAAATTCCTCCTCGTCTTTGCTGTCTTCTTTTTCCATGCATCAAGTAATGCAGCATCGCTAGATCCCGGCTTAGGAACATCACTATCAATGAACTCCTTTAGTCCATTATCCTCCAACATTGCCTCCATCCTGTCCTTCCAGGATATGTAATTCAAGCTCCCATCAAGGGCATACTCCAATCGCAACCCATTGAAAGCCATTTCAATGTATACTCAACTTCTTCACCAAGAATCTTCTGTAGCAAATTCGAATTTTCCACCAGCACCAACTCACTTTAAAATTGCAATCTTCAATCAACAATGCTCTGATACCATGTAGAAATTATATGCACTAAACATGCATATGTCCTAGATCCACCTGATCTCACACTATTTAACTTTATGCAAGATACCGAATCATTCCACTTGTTAAACTTTTGTGGAAATTAATTGCACACACATGTAAAGCATAAATAAAAATAATCGCAGGTAACACAGTTGTTTTTAACCGGGAAAGCCTGAAGCTGAAAAACCCAACTATATATTATGTATCATGGAATCATATGAAAATCCTCATACAAAGCTTATCAAGCTCTCAGTACAATACAATCGTCATACACTAATCAGGAACAATCTTGCAAATCCATGCACCGATCTCTGCCTCCTGCTAGCCTGCCTCCATTGCGCAATCCATGTTGAAGAATAGTTTTGAATGAATTCGAATTAATCTTTCCTTGACTGCGCAATCCTCATTGACAACTCCAATGTGTGTGTGATGCAATCAATGCATCACTATAGTCACAACAGATATTCCATCTTGCCCTTTCACCTACCTCTCCACTGGGTCTCCACTGAAACTGCCATGCACTGTAGTTAACTTCTGTATTTTTCAATTGATTAATGAGTTATTATTTTTGAATTAATTAAATAATTAATTCACTCCTCTCTCACTAGTGTATTAATCAGTTAGACTAGATACAACTAGCTCAACTGAGTCTAACTAAGTTAAACTGAATACAACTCCATAACTACTTCTTTCAACTATCTCATAACTCTGCCACTTGAGTTCTAACTGAGTCCTCCATGCATTAGCTCTAGTAAGCCCTTGGGAATTGCGTAATTCCCTCAGTCCATTGATATGCCACATCTGTGCATTGAAACAAAGTGCTCCAAGAGAATAAGTTGTTGTTTAGTGTCTGATTATTATTAAGAGCTAATAATAATCGACATGCATCTATTTTTAGATCAACGATCTATAAATAGACTTCGCCCAATATCCTAAAAATAGAATTTCATCTACTTTTCCAACTTGATCAACCATCCACAAATAGCATCCTGCAACTTCTGAAATATGATCACCATGTCTAAAAATAGACAGTCTAAAAATAGAATTGCGCCAAAAATAGCCTGCGGGCCCACTTAGTGAAGGTGACTCTTTTCACTAAGCTCATAATCTTGTTGAATCTCAACAGTTAGAGCTATTAATGGTTGGAATAACACCTTCATTTTAGAACCATTGAGAAATAACATTGTATTAAAGACTGTAAAGGTTATATTATTAACCTATCGATGTCATATGAAAATGATCATATAGAAGGAAAATATTTTCAATCCAATGAATATGTGAAATATTTGATGTTAACATATACATCTGGAATGTAGAAATGAAATATTTTTCTTTGAGATTATATTCATCGAAAAATTCATCCAAAGTCTTGTACCTTATGCATCTACCAATTTCCCCAATACATGCATATTTCCATGCAATTTGCAAATTAATAGTTTCGACAATATCAACCATAATGAAAATGTATAAATAATGATCCAATTAATATTGGAAATAAAAAACTGCAATTCAATGTCAAATGTGCCTTCCAAATTTATTTTTGACAAATAATTTATTTTTACTACTTGTTTTACCCAACCAAATTATTGGTCAATTGACAATATACCATCACGAGAAGGAAATTTTTTTAAAGCTCCTAAACATTGAACATTATCAAAACAAGATGATCATTCTTTGTTAGTGGACACACACAACAATAAGCTAGTATCTACTTTTTTTTCCAAGGGATCCAATAATAAGTATACTTACTTGCATTAATTAAGATCTACAATGTGGACACAAGGTGCGTTGCAACATAAAGAACATAAAAAAAAATTGCAATTAATTAAATCAATTAATACATATATGTGATCAATCCAAGACACACCTACATATGCATGTTGCATTTGTGATAGTTTGTAGTTTGGAAAATACATTCGATCCATTGACAAAATCACATTATCAACATCTCACAATATCATGCAATACAAGGAAAATACCCTCTAGCGAAGGTTTTAAATGAGTTTTTTTTAGTGTTATAAAATTGGCTAAAATTGTCAAAACAACATTTGCTACAACATCCGTTTTTGCTAACGGAGGTTGATGGAGCTTCTAATGGAACTTCAACACAACTAAAAAAAAATTGGGTGGTCGGAGGTTTTTACAGATGCATTTCCTATCAGTGCGTGCTTCATGTGTGAGCGCACCAGTGTGTGTTAACCTGTATGCACGGATACTATAAAAATATCAAACACTGGGATGGAAAAAAATTTTTAGAAGCCTCGGGGCATTTAGCAACGCCACAGTGTGTGTCACCAACAAATATGTACTAGGACGATAGAAGGTGCATGCACCAGTGCCGTTAAGGTATAAAAACACACCAGGCTGTTAAGGTGTAAAAATGCACCAGGCCGTTAAGGTGTAAAAATGCACTGGGCTGTTAAGTTGTAAAAATGAACTAACGCGTTCAAGGCAAACCATACCAGTACATGCAAGGCCTATCTGCTCGAGTCGTAGTTGTCGATAAAGTACACGGGGTGTTCTAATTGTTATTGGTATTTGGTGCGGTGCTCATAGGTCATAGAAACACACCGGTGCGCAGTATCATACACACACACTAGTGTTCATTTTCTATTTTTTAGAAACATCGACCTGTGACAATGTAATTATTGTAAATTTTAAAATTCATTATTCATCAAAAGTCGACACATATCATATAACAGTATTCATATCAGTTAAATTTTTATTAGTGCATTTGAATGTGATGTTTGGATGAATTTGTTATATCATATAATTAGGTTTTTCATCTCTTCATTATAATATTTAATCATCCATATATTTAATCAGTGGTGTAGCATTTCACAATGACAATGGAGAATGAAATAGAATAAATTAAAATGTATATATATATATATATATATATATATATATATATATATATATATATATATATATATATAAGACACTCTTTGTCATACATAATGGGACAACTATTGGTATCCCTTTGTCTTTCAATTGGGACACTATGTCTGATTTCACAGACAAATATTTCAAAAAATACAACGCCTTTCTTTGATATCCAAACATATTGATCATCGTTCTTCGTTGGAACTACTGTCACTGCTCGAGATACTTCCATGACTTGGGTTATTTTGAGGAATATTTTGTTCACTGTGTTGATTGTTTTCTTCTTCTTCAAGTTCCATCTACAAACATAAAAATAAAGTGTAATGAGTATATCTACATTGGTGAGAATAATGAAAATTGCAATATTAAATAATATACATCAATGTAAATAAAAAAGAAATATACCATAACAAGAATTGACTCGTGAACTATACACATTCTTTGAAACCAAATTTCATGCCTTCTTTCAAAAATTAATTTGTTGGCACAATTCCATACCTTGTTTCCTGCAAGTTTTATACCCCATAACAAATCATAGATTTAATATAAACAATTTTTTTTCTCTATTAATTATAGACGGAGCTAAGTAAAACAAGATAGATACTTACAAATTCCACAATTAATTTATGATATGCCAACATATATTGACAACCCATATTTAACCCAATGTCAATCAATTCTTCTAATGGTTCTTCTTTTTATGTTAGCACTTGTTTGAAGACATTCAATGATGATTGTTGTAAAACAACTTAAAATATAAAAAAATGAAATATATTTAAGTTGCTATAAGGAATTAAAAATTACTCACAAACTTAGATATCAACCCTTTTCTTCCTTGTCATCCTGCTTTATGTGATGAATGCATTCCATTTTCTTCTCTTTTCTGCAAGAAAATACTTGAAAATTAATATTTAATCCTAAATTATTTATTTATTGTACCTAATCGAAAAATTGACTTATTACATATTACATTTGAAGAACGTTGTTGTTGATATGGCTCCTTGTGTGATGCAATTATGTCTATTTTTTTGACCATATCCTTCTACACCTTGGACATTCCTACTAGCATATTTATAATATTAGCTCGTTCATCCTTTAATATTTTCATAATCTTCCTGAAAAAGTAATATGACAATAAGATATTTAATTTTTATATTGATATATGAAAACTAAATATAACAAAAGTGATATTTATAAATGAATGCTTTGCAGTAATATATACATATAATCTAGAAAAAACATTTAAAGGAATATTACTTTTTTAATCCATCTTTTTTGTTTTTGTACGCTTTTGTTATTAAAAATCTAACATGTATCGTTGACCAATTCTTTGGAAACTCTTCCTGTAGTTTAAATAAAATTTGGTTCTTGGAACCATTGGATTTATTTTGTACTATAAGTGGAAAGAACTTCTATACATTCGTTCCACTAGATTCCTCAAAGTTTTGTAAAAGTTTTCCCCCCTTTTATTAACCTCTAACACCACTCCATATGAGCTAAGGAGCAATTCATTTTCAGTTGCATGTTTACTTTTTTTTCTTTTGTTAGAACAACATTCCTTTTCTTCGTTGTTTGTCCCTATAGAACATTAAACATATCTGAATTAATAGATTGTTTGAAACATGTTATCTAATATTTTTAATTATATTATTAATGGAAATTCAAAAAATAAACTCATATTGGATTGATATTATTTTTTCATTCACCTGATTCATCCTTCTGCAATTTTTCCAACAAGATTTTACGCTCTTCTGGTCTTAGATCATAAATACTATTATCAAGCTTTGTCATTTTGTGGATCTACTTGATACACACTAAAAAAACATATTAGTTAAACTTACATATAGTTAAAAAATAATATTTTTTGTAAATAATTTACAAAGAACTTGCCTTTTTTTCTTTTATGGATGTGCTATCAATATTTTTGTTACTTGAACTCTTATCAGCCATTTCTTTATCAATATAAAACTTATACCATTCATTAATATATTTTATAAATAAATCACATACTTTTTAGGTAAAAAAAAAATCAAGAAAATGACGCGTCTATCTAAACTAAATGCCCGGTGCGACTTTTGCAATTTAAGCACCGAAAATGGTGCGATAGGTTCTAATAAATGCACTGCCACTATAGTAGAAACATTGTACAGTGATCTTTATCAATGGGAGACCCAGTGCATTATATTAATACCTGAGCACCGATTAACATAAACATAAATTAACAAAAAATGATTTTTATCAATACACGACCAGTGTGTTATACTAAAATCATGCACCGGTGTGCTATTTTAAATAATGCGCACCAATTAATAAAATTTGTTTTTTAAAAATTTGTGCAAGGGTCGACAAGGATTTGGATCCGACTCTACAGGTGGTCCCATGGGTTAGATGTCATATGCCTATATATATAGTAATAAAAACCCTATAAATCTAAAAGTAAAAGCCCTAATTGTGAATTTTTGTAGTCACATAAACAAGAAGAATGAAGGGTTTAACCTAAGAATGATTTTTTATTTATTTTATTTATTTTTTATTTATTTTTTTCTGAATTTTAATTAAATGTAAATAGGACTAGAGATTGTAAATTATTTGATTAGTAAATTGCACTGTAAAATTTAAATTTTTTACTATGCATGTATTAAATCTAACAGAAACTTAAAAAACAATTATTACAATAAAATTTAACATTTTTACTATACTACAGGGATTTTGTGTGAATTACAAGATGTTTCAAATTCTGATTCTTTGAATAGTGCCAGTGTTCAAAATTATTTCGCTGCTCCACAGTGCTCTCTTGTTCTAGGTATGTCTCTTGTGCAAATCCCTCCCTAAACGTTTCTGCAAAAATAATGAAATAATGAATAGATTTTACTATTTAAAGAAACTTTTATGAAATTAGATTTCCAAAAATCATTTGCCACTCATTTTTCAGTTTACCGCTTTTTTTCACTGCAAAAGAAAAAGTTGTGTTTTTTTCCCAATATTCAGTGTGTTTGTTAACTAACAGCACCAGTGCACACGGTAATTAAACCACATCAGTGCGGTTAACAGTACATTAGCATAGATAACAATAAATCCTTTTTTAAGGCACAAAAATTAATTTTAGGTATGCCCACCAAAATTTATTGTTGATTTTTCTCAAATGTAGGGAGAAAATATCACAATTATATCAAATGGAAAATTCTTCAAAATCTAGCTCGTTCCATAATATTTCTCAAATTCCATCACAGAGTTCTCCCTGTTCATGTCCAAATGTAATTACCTCAAATCTAATTGAATTTATTTTTTTTATCCATGTCAATCAGCTGAATAAAATTATTTTATGCAAATTTACAGGCTCACGCAGATTCAAAATCGAGTTTAGATGCACAAAATATTCAAACAGTTCCAAAACATCGAAAGCTCTTATCAAGAGCGGCATACTGCAAGGCGCGGGTGGTAGATGAAAATGGAAAACCTCTTCACCCTGCCAATAGTAACATGCCATATTCTGGTCACAATCCTGGGACAATGATGGTAATAATTGTTTGGTATAATGTAATTATTTCAACATCAAACCGATTAGTCAGGCATTGACGTGATTACTAATTGATATCATCAATTTTTTACTAATCGTGTTCAAATATTTTTTTTTAAATTATTAGGATTCTAATGATGATGAGCAACCTACCTACCATCTTCCATTGCACCCCACAAAAATGTAAAATCGAGAGAAGGATCAATTAAGAGAAAAAACAGAGGGGAACGATACCAAGAATGGTTGAATCAACCACCTACTCAATTCCCACTACATCCAGGTTCACCAATTAGTAATGACTACGACAATAGTAGTTCTTCACAAGCTGGAAATGGAGGCAATCAAATAGAGGTTGGTATGGATGATTACTTAAGGGATACGACTGCCATGGAGACAATGCTGTTATATGCATTCCAAAATGATGATTAGCTAGGGGATGATGCTCATATTTTTGATACCTTTTTCAAAAGCCTTAAATTTTCTTCCACCACCCCTCTCTTTGGACCTAAAGGTCAGTCAAGCTCTACCCAGTTGGGGACAACGATGTTACTGTACAACTTGAAAGAAAATTTTGGCTTGTTGAATGCATGTTTCTCAAAAATTTTGAGGTAATTGACCATCAAGTCCCTTATATTTTGAGAAATCTTGTCACACAATCAACATTACAAATGGTCAATTTTACGAACGTTAATAATTATTGGCATTGTACATTTAATATTTTCCACCAACTATAGTTTATTTAGAGATAAAGTCCTTCCGAGTGATAATGTCTTGCTCGGTAGCTATGAAGAAGCAAAGAAATTGTTGAAAATGTTGGGTGTTGTGTATGTATCATATCATGCATGTCCAAATGATTGTATTTTATATAAAGGAGAATATGAATAAAAATAGATATGTATGAAATGTAGCCATGATAGGTATGATAAATAAAAAAAGAAGGGTAAATCTCGTGGTACTCCTTTAAAGATATTGAGGTAGATGCCTATAATCCCAAGGATTCAAAGGCTCTTTCATTAAAAAGAATTAGCTATGTTGCAAGGTTGGAATGGCTCACACAGAAGTGAGTTGGATCACACAAAAGTGAGTTGGGATTTATGTGAATCCCAACAGATTTAATAGCCATGAAGAATATAGAGGATACATGGCCCAAAAAATTCAAGGATGAAGTATGAAGTCTACGACTTAGCATATCCATGGACGGAATCAACCCATATTCCCTTCAGAACACCAACTATTCAGTTTTTCCAATAGTAGTGATCAATTACAATACCCCCCCATGGTGGTCCGTGAAGAATGAACAACTTATGTGGGCTCTCATAGTCCTTGGTAGAAGAAAAGTGAAAAATATTGATGTCTACTTATAAGCACTGGTATATGAATTGAAGGAACTATAGGATGGGATAAATGTATATGATGTATCAAGACCCATCGCAACAGAGAGGAGTTTTACGTTGTATAGGATGTGTGCTTACACGACACAGGATTATCCAGGCTTAGGAGTTTTCTCTGGTAAATTAAATTTTAATTGATTTTTTTATATATGTAACAATATTATTTCGCATATTAATTTAACTTGTTGTAATTGTTCTAATCTTCATGATATTATTTAACATGTCGTGCATAATGTATACAATAATTTCACAGGTATTGTAACAAAATGGTATTATGTATGTAAACTTTGTGGACCTTCTCTCAAATCTAGATGGTCCAATGACCTATGAAAGCCAATGTATGACTGCTCTAGGGTATTCCTCCCAGAAGAACATCCTTAAAGAAGAGAAAAATCCACTTTCAATGGTAAACGAGGGAGAACCCAAAAGCTTGCAATAATGATATGAGCTGAATGGCTTAGAGCATATGAGAGAGAGAAGTAGAAGGAGTTAATAGAAATGTTCGATTCAAATGGGGAGCCTATGCTCGATGATCCATAATTATTTGACACCTATGTTGAGAAATATCCCACTAGGATGAAAAAGAAATATATCTTTTATAACCTCGAATATTGGGAGAATATTAAGATTACCCACTTATTAGACCCCATGCATATATTTCAAAATGTTTCATCTTCTTTATGGATGCACATATCATCAAAACAAAGTGACACATTGTCTGTTAGGAAAGATCTTATTACTTCAAAAACTAAAAAGAAACATTAGCCAAGACAATTAGAAAGTACATGATCAAAGGCTGGTCCCTCTAATTGGCATTTCAAAGAAGATGATGTTCCATGGATTTTAAAAAAAAGATGATATTTCTTTGGAAAAGGAAGTTATAATGGGTGTGAGGGTGCCATATTTATATGGCTCTTCACTACATCGTTGCTTCACTGTTGAATACCATTTGTTGAGGTTGAAATCCATGACCATTTGAATCTTCTAAGAGAATGTAAAAGTTCAAAAGCATGATTTTCTTATTTGTTATATTAATAATTTTTATCCCATGGGATCATAAAACATAACTAGTTTTGTATATTGCATGTTTTTATAACTTTATAGTGTCATTATCATTTGTTTGTATGTGGGTGTGTGAAACATGACTTCCCCCAAGACCTAGGACATTCCATATATAAATTATCTGCATTTGTACGTTGGATCACGCCAAAGACGATTCATATGGCTAGCATTCCATGGTGGCGTCAAGAGATAGTTGAGTTTTTTTGTATGTTTGAGAAGGAAATGCCAACGGGTTTCATGGAATTGCAGGTTCATCTTCTAATCCACCTAGTAGATGAGGTTGAATTAGTTGGGGTGGTTTCTTGTCGTTGGATGTTCTTCTTAGAGAGGTACATGAAGAAATTGAAAGGTTTTATTCGACAAGGGGAAAAACCCGAGGGGTCTATGGCAGAGGGTTACATATTGCATGAGTCTTTCTATTATGTCAGTGAGTACATAAAGAAGATCGAAAACACACCAGGTGTGGTGATTTGAGATGATGAAAGGGATGAAGACAAAAGAGAAGGGGAGCTTCTCCAAACGAATGGAAAAAGGTGCTTGATAAAGAGTAAGTGACTAGTCAAATTTACACAAAGTTAATATTCACGTTGAACTTTGATATAATTTATATTTTGATCTCATATGTACTACATGTCAGTTTGATTTCATCAGTGAATGTAGAAATTGAAGCAATCAATAAATTCGTTCTTTATAATTCCAAAGTGACACAACAATGGGTCGCATTGTATGAACAAAAGAGCATGAAATGGGATAGTGACATGAAAGAATTCAGAAGGTTGAATGGTAGAAGTGTGCCTTATCCTGATCATTTAAAAGAAAATAGTCCAATTATATGCCCCATCAGTTGGGTTTTTGACCACGTTAGAGAGAAATACAGCGCAATAGGTCGTTACCCGCGTGTTGAAGAGGACGTGCTAAACGTAGGGATTGGGTGCAGAAACTCGGTAATAATTTATTTATGTACATTTTAAACTTAATAATGCACCTTCTAAATGTAACATATATATTTTATATATTTTAACAGTTGGGTTATTAGACACATGGCACTATGATTTTTTAACTTTTTTATAGGTGCATTTGTTCCCATCTATGTAGGCATATGGACACCATTTTCGTACAAAAAATGCTAATGATAGTCACATGAGACAATAATATAGAGTGGAAGTAAATTTTGATCAATATAGTCGAGCTAGCCACTGTGATCAAAACCTAGTACGAGGGACGTTAGATTACATCAGAAAGATACAAGAGATCATTGAAGTGGAATTCTCTTCTTTCCAATCTGTTATTTTTAAGTGAAACTGGTGGGACACCTTTGATCAGAGTAATGTAAAGGAAGAGTGCGATAGTAGGTTGATATGTATCAACTCTAGAAAGATGTGGGATGAAGCTAAGGAGCCTTATGTTCTCCCCAAACACTGCAACCAGGTGGTTTTTTACCTATATGGGTTAGATAGGGATTGGTGGTTCGTATTGAGACATGACCCTAGATCAAAACATATTTTTTAGAACAATATTGTTATTATGCCAAGCAAGCTAGAAGATAATGAGGGTGATGAGAACAAAGAGTGAAATGGGACATGTCTTATTTCAACATTTATACTATTTAAGATGAATTTTTATAAAGAAGAGGACTTAACCTTATAACTAAGACTCTTTTTTTCCAAACATTATAATATGTATTTTGAATTAATTGCTTTCCATTGTGTTAATGGTAAAATCATTTCACTTGATAATTTGCAATTATGTTGATATCGAAAGCAATGCACTGTATCAAGTTTTTTTTTATGTCAATTCCTAAAATAATACAACTACTTGATTGCTTTAAATGGTTTTTCACTATATCATTACTTAAATAAATGCACCCTCTCTCTCTCTCTCTCTCTCTCTCTCTCAATATATATATATATATATATATCTTCAAAATTTTAAAAAATATATTAATGTATACTGTTACTTTTGGTATGTAAGATCATAATAAAATAATGATAATTCTAAACATGAATTTATTTCCATTATTTTCTAAACCTTATTATGTTACAATAATTCATATTGTTCTGCATTTATTATTTTACAATTATTTATATTCGTACAAATTTACAAATTAACAATTTTTCAATTATGGTAGTTTAAAAATATGTACGACCTACTTTTTACAATTTTAGGATGATTCAATTTTACATAGTTATGCTTCAAATTTGACAATTAATTTACAAATTTACAAATTTTACAATTTTAATAAAATTGAATCATGACAACACATACAATTACAATTACAATTTTACAATTTCACGATACAATCACAATTTTACAATTTTACATACAATTACAATTAAAATTAAAATTACAATCACAATTACAAATTTACAAATTTTACAATTTGAATAAAATTGAATCATGACAATACATACAATTACAATTATAATTTTACAAATTCACAATATAATTACAATTACATTTACAATTTTACAATTTTACATACAATTACAATTACAAGTACAATTTTTACAATTTTACTGCATACAATAGTTATGGTTCAAATTTGACAATTAATTTACAATTTTACAATTTTACAAACTTACAAATTTACAAATTTTATAATTTTAATAAAATTGGATCATGACAATACATACAATTACAATTAAAATTTTACAATTTCATAATACAATTATAATAACAATTACAATTTTACAATTTTACTGCATACAATTACAATTACAATTTTACAATCTTACATACAATTAAAATTAAAATTACAATTACAATCATGATACATACAATTACAATTACAATTTTACAATCTTACATACAATTAAAATTAAAATTACAATTACAATCACGATACATACAATTACAATTACAATTTTACAATTTTACAACTTTACAAATTTTACAAATTTACAAATTTTACAATTTACAAATTTTACAATTTACAAATTTTACAATTTTAATAAAATTGAATCATGACAATACATACAATTACAATTACAATTTTAATAAATATCATAATTTTAATATTAAAAGTAAACATCACGATCATGATAATCATCGTACAAACATCATATTCTAAAATACACATTCAAATTCGCTAACATCATCTAATCATCTTGATTATGATCATCTAACAAAACAAAAACATTGTATAACATCATCACAACACAAACATCAAATATACATCTCATGTCAAATAACTGTTATAACCTAGACATCTATCTGCAAGCACATTAAATGAACATATCTAACATGAACTAACAATATACACATCATGATGAACACCAACATGTAAATTAAGTACATCAACATGAACATAAAATACATGCAATATATATATATATATAATGTCAAAAATATACAACTGTAATAGAACTGTATAATGTCAAAAACATACAACTGTAATAGAACTGCATATAAATGTCAAATATCTAGTGGTACATCAATACTATAACTAGTGGAGGCCTACTCAGGAGGTGCCTTTTGAGATGGTGTCTTCTCAGGAGGTTCCTACTGAGATGGTGTCTGCTTAGTGGATGGTGCCTACTCAGATGGATGCGCCTGCTCAGGAGGTGCCTGGTCAGATGGTGTCTTCTTAGGAGGTGCCTATTGAGATGGTGTTTGGTCAAAAGATGCCTGCTCATGATTAGATGATGCCTACTCATCTCTGGCGCAAGTTGAAGGAGGAGGATTTGGAGTACTAGAATGATCACTCCCCTCATGATCATAATCATCCAATGAGTTGTTGTGTCGTGCATCTCCATGGCGTCTATCCATCCTAGCCACCAGTAGCCTAGAAGCTCTGACGATATGACGCATAAGGCTGATCATATCATGGGGCACGTCCCTCCAGAGCTATGTGAGCGGACGATCATCCAGGATCTCTCTGATTATCGTAAGGCAGACTCTCTCATCAACCAGGAGTCTAGATAATCGGCCGTCGAACTCCATCCTGAATCGAATGGTTTCCCTACGCCATATGCCAGTGGGTATCTGTACCTGAGGAGGTATGTCACACTAATCCACGGCCTCCGCCATCTCCTCGTCATCTCCAAGATCATCTGTTGGGGTGGAATCATGTCCCCAATGAATGTGCCAATATATACAAATTAAATAGTACACAATGATAATTAGACAATTTCATTAAAAAATTTAATAAAACATGTTAAAGAACGTGTTAGAATAAATTTTATTCTAATTAATTGAGACAATAAAATGAAACTATATTAATTAAAAGAAAACAATAATTTTACCTCTAGCATCTGGTGCCTTATCCTGTGTGAAGAGGATATCGGTACACCCTCGCCAATCCAAACCTGTGTAAGGACACGGCACCATCACAAACATGTTATCATAAACATTGGTTAACAGCTCCCGTGAATCACTAGAAATCCTGGCTGGATACTCAGATAGTCCCCTCTTAGGCATCATCGTGCCCCACATGTGCATTAGTACCTATATCATTGGCCTATGAGGATAACGTACAAAAGTAGGCCTCGTCTCCAGAAACCTCTCAAAAAATAAACAAATCAACTCTGAAGCAAAAGGGAAGGTCAACCTCCCACATGCCTGAGAACGACATCTATCTAAGGCTATACAAAACTACCAAAAAAAAATGGAAGACCATATAACAGGTCGTGGTGTCTGGAATAAATAATGAACATAAAATAAAAGAGGGAAACTAATGCGTTTTCTGTCACTGGTATAATGTGAAATGGTCGTCAGTAATAGTGAGAGGAACTTAACCTCCTCTGGAGCAAAAGAAGAAATGTGTAGTTGTCCACCAAACACCTAAAAATCTGCAGGAGAAAGTATATCATCCCTAATTTATCTCTAGGATTACACCAACTGACTCCCTGCTTCATAACCGATAGTGACATCAGGGAGCAAGGGAAAATGCTTCCCTATACTAGATAGGCGAGTAATAAAATAAATTTTCTCCTGAGTGGGCTGGTACAACTCATTAGTACCAACACAAAATTCCTATCGGTGGGCATCCCACCTGTAGACCAACTGTCTTAATAACCCACTGTGCCCCTTTAGGGATGTGGCCTCCTCATAGAACTTTAGGATCCCTACATCCTTTAAGATCAACTGGGTGTGTGGAATAACAGGGCAAGGGTACAAAAGTCTCTCCCTCTCTCTTGCCTCCCATTGTTCTACCATGTTATAATTGTCATCCCTCTACTCTTGTTGTTGTCTTTCCTCTCTCGATTGACGTCACTGAGTGATTCACATATTAAATACATCAGCCTCCCTCATACATAAAACCTAATTTCTTTTATTAAATGACAAATTCATTTACAAATATATAAATATAACTTTTATCGAAAAAAACATTCGGTACACCACAAAAAACAGTCACGCACCGTCAACTGTGCATACATTAATATCACCCACCATCCATGGTAAGCATGAAAAAACCTCACGGATTACTAAAACAAAAAACTATTACTTATCAGTGTGTTGACAAAACATATCCGCTCTGGGGCGTTTGTTATAACATAACGCATTGCTAGTTTGCAACATTTTACCATTGGCGTTGTAGTACAAAAAACACACTACCCCAGTGCGGTATGTTTGACCTATGCATTGCCTTACATAAAGTATGACTTATGTATGGTAGTGCGTCCCAAAATATTAACGAACCGTCGTAAATAAATTGTTAATTAAAAAAAATTAAACTATCAGTGCGTCCAGAAACTGACATACACTGTAGTATTTTATTTTTATTGCAATGCATTTTTTCTTGGTACTACATAGGGCTGTCACATTAACCGCATGGTGCAGTTTCCGTTAACATTATTCATGGTGCGACCTATAAATTTATAGGGAGCACAGGGGAATGGTGCGAGCCGAATGGCTCGAACGCACCATGCAGGAAATTTTTTTTCTTCAAAAAAAAGGTGAATTTTAGCTCAATTTTAAAAATTAATCAGCTAAAAGCCTAAGTTGGTGAGAAACAAGTAGATTAACTACAAATTTGCACATCGAGGAGGCATATTTACAACGAAATCCTCAAAATTAAAAATCCACACAGTGAGAAATGGATGGAAGCAATGCGGGCAATGGGAGCACCGATGGCAGGGCGCCTCACAGAAGGAAAATTCACACCAGTGGTTGAGATCTCTACAACAATGTAACAAGTAAAAATGAAATTTTTACAGCCGATAATTATTTTTTAAATTAATCCTTTTTGGGTGCACTCGATTATGAGATGCACTTGGTATTTGTATCAATGGTGCACCACACTTCTTTATGGTGTGTTGGTTTAATGAGACGCACTCGGCTAGTTTGCACAATGCTTCCTTTGAATAAAAACCCTATGTTTGTGTTTCGTTGTACATAAACAACATCGGGCCATTTTCGTTAGTAAATAGCACCGAAATGCTAAGTGCCTCAGTGTTCCAATTCATAGTACGCACCGATATGATTGATATAAAACGCACTGATGTGTTGCCTGTATTAATTGCATCATTGTTTTCGTAATACTTAAAAATAACTCTGCAACGCTTCTTTAGCCTCTACTATGCACCGGTGCATCACATATATATCAAGCACATCTGTGCGTGTTAGGATTATAAACGCACCGCAAAAAAACATTCGCAAAAACATCCACCCGCCAACTTCCTTTAGTGACCTCCGCTACAAACAGATATATGAGCTATTTTTATAAGGGCTTCCTCAAAAACATCCACTAGAGGGTATTTTCCTTGTAGTGATGGCTACAACAGAATTCAAGCCCATCAAAATGAATGAACAAAATGAAAAATCTTGTAATATTGCAATACTCAGTGAAAAGTTTCTTGCATTTTCATCACCTCTACATATTTTTTAAAACCAAAAAATGATCTTTGTTGCAAAATTGACACCTTTAGAGGAATTATTAGCAGCACCAAGAATGGATTTTGCACATATAAGACAGCTTGGTTACAGAAGATTTCAAATTGTATTAACAAACACAATTATAAATGTTCCTTACACTTTGGATAGAGTTTAAACAAATTTTCCTAGAAATATTGATGAATGCATGATAGTTGTAGCTATGCTAAAGATAAAAATGGAGTACAAGAATGCTTATTTGTTTGGAAACATTTGGCACAAAAAATTGATAACTTATTTACAGGACTTGTGGAACACTTCTCTCTACAGAAATGAATAGATAGTAATAAACAACGAATCGAAAAAATACTTTTATCAGAGTAAATAAAACTATGAGAACAATATTCCAACAATAGATCAACTAGATTCACCAAATGGTGATGATGATCTAGAGTCAAAAACTGAAACACTTGAACATGGCTACTCAAAGACCCACCTAATCCATGATCTTGATACAAGAATAATATAATTTTTTCCTTTTGAAGGATTCCAACCCCTGGGCATTTTATAAGAAAATTTATTTGAATAACTTAACTTCTCATTATTGTTTTATGGACGAGTCAACCTACTGATATCATCCATCACTTTTCCTATCAACAAGTTGCATGATGGGATCTTTTGTACATGTATGGTGACTTATCAACACATATTACAAATATATTTTTAACTACATATGTATATTGATAGACTAGGTATCTAGCTCAGCCTAGATTTTTATTTGCAAGGGAGAGCTAAAAGGACATAAAATACTTGCTAAAGATGTCAAAAATAAAATAAAAAATATTCAAATGCTATTGCAACCACCAATTGTGTATCAATGTTTAAAAATAAATCACATATCCCCTGACTACTTTGAACACATATCGAAATAAATCCTTGGAATTATATGACAACTTGGTCCACCAACCTTCTTTGTCACATTCACTAGTGTTGAGCATCCTTTGGATCCATTGACAAATGCATTAAAAAATAAATATATGGCTTTGTAGAAAATAAAAATAACAACTCTTCTTATTAATGCATTGACACATTGATAAGATGTCATCTAGTCATTTTTAATCGATATTATAGACATATAATCTTGTCACTACATACCTTAATTTTTTTATCACATAGTTACAAATTAGAGGAACATATCATGATCATGGATTAATTTCAATTCAAGATGCACCAATATATCATCATTCCTATGATGTCAATGCTATTTCTTTCATTGATAATTATTTAACATGTGATTCAATCATATTTCCAGATTAAATGATTCAAATTCAGAATCATCACCACATAAAAGCTTTCAAAAAGCATATACATTCTACATTTAGATTTAGTTTCCCTTTCCCACCAATTTTTGAAACTTGTATCTTACAAACTTTTTGTAATGAAAACAATAATCACAATCGAGCTACAAAACAAATCCTATTAAAAAAACATAGCATTTGACATTTTTATAGTTGATCTTGAAATTACAAAAACATAATACGTATTTCTCATTCACTCTTGTATCACTCAACCTATCATAATGATCAAAATAAATCATTGTGATGTGTATATAAATTCATTTAAAAAAAAAAATCTCACTATTTTGGCAAGCAAACAAAAATGTTCAATTCATTTCAGATGCCTAAGTTGTAGCCGCATATTGCAACTCCTATATGATAAGGATGAATCACACAATGACATGTATTTTCAAAAGAATCTGAGAAAATTACATGTGTGATGGAGACAACACAATTGAAACTATTCATTAAATTGGAAACATATTACAAAAAATGTAAGGTTGACAAGCATTTCACATTGCTCTTTTAGTGTCTTTGTACTCTTCCTAAGAAAGACACTTTTCATTAACAAATCTCTAGTCGAAAAACAAACATACATCCTAAAAATACCTATTCTATTGCAACAAGAAACCTAAAACTCTAAAGATGTTTCTTTCGTAAAAACAATTGATAAGTATGTCACACGACCCATTGAACTTGATAAATTTTGCTTGCAAGAATATTCTTCCTACCATTCAACCATGAAAAAAATAACCAAGAAAATAAAACTCCCATGTTTCATACGGTTCATTCAGTACAATGAACAAAAGGAACTTGAAAACCATAATAGAGAAAGAATTATGCTCTACATCCCATACAGAGAATCTAAATACACATTAAAAATGCTAATGAGACATAGAGCGAGGCACACTTTTCCAAAAACACATTGTCTATGATACTAAAAAATGTTTTTCACATTCAATATCACCATGGGGTCATATTGAACTCTCTTCTTCTACAATTGTGTCCCCAAATGAGGATATTTTTATGCTTCACTTCCCATTAGAAGATTGCACTAATACTTGTTGTATTGAAAAATATGATATTCAACATGACCTAGCAGAGAAAATGTAGCCTAGAAACATCCAAACTAGATATAGAAACACTAACGAATTCATTAAACATCCCTTTGTTTTGGAAACACTAGCATATCGTGAAATTAGGAGACAACTAAATCAAGAGCAATAGTCAATAGAAAAGAAAATAATACTATAGAAAAAAATAACAATCCAGGAAATACCTTCTATTTTTTATTACTAGAGGTGCAAGCACAAGAAAATAATTCAATGCACAAGCAATTTTCTATTCACTAGTGCGACTCTAACAAAGACTTACAAAGTGACCCATTAAAAAAAGGGGTCTCATAGTTACATTTGCTAGAAAGGTTGCATATATTGCAAATTGTATCAATCCATTTCGATTTTCACTTTCCAATTTTACCATGTGACATGATGTCATTGACTTCTAATACACTTGATATATTGACCAAATAATACAAACAATGTAAACTTATGCTCATAGATGAATCTTGATTATTTGGTTCTCAATTTCTATATGAAATTGACAAGCGACTTCACGAAATCATGCACACTCTAGCTACCCACTTTGGAAATATTGACATAATATTCTATGGTGATGTATGCCAAGCACAACTTGTGTGTGGTTTTTGGATATTTTAGCATACAAGTGTTAAAGGAGCTATTGCTCCTTATATTTTCTAGAAATTCAATGTAAAAATATGAGCTAAAACAAGTGATGATAAGACTTTGTGTCTATTTTAAATAGAATTAGGACATGTTTAGATATTGACGATGATTTTGTATCCTTGAACAAACATTGTTATAATTTCCCACCAAATGATCCAACATTTCCTTATCTCTTCTACTTGAACAATAATGTACAAGAAAATAATGAAAAATGTGGTCTCTCATCAACATAGAAATAATCACATTAAATTCATATGATAGAACATTTGAGTCAATAAATACAAATCGCAACAGGAACATGAAAATTCAGTTGCCAGCTACCATTGTACTAAAAGAAAATATGCATGTTGAATTTATTGGTGACAATTGTGATATTCATTATGGCTTGGTCAATGGTGTTGAAGGTATTATTAGAGTATTCATGGAACTTGAGAATGGCATGACTTGGATTGAATTTGTTGATCTAGAAATTGGCACTATTATGCAAAATACAATGCTCCACTTGTTCAAAGATGGAATAATGTCTAATTGGAAACCTATTACCAGATTTTGTAGGCATCATGAATCAAACAACATAAATAGTTTCACGAGAGAACAATCACCCATTCAATTGGCATGTGCAAGCTGCTATTAAATCCTTTTATTTGCTAAACAAGTTGGAACAAAGGAAGTTGTATCTTTGTGAAAAAGTTTCTACTAAGCTACAAATACTTAGAGAATGTGCTTCTTATCAGCTCGAATATATATTATATTCAACTCAAACAAAGGAATGTTTCACAATATCCTCATTGTTTCATTTTGAGGATATTTTTGTTGACTATGATCTAATGAATATTAACATCCTTCATTTCAAATAAATAAAAACAAAATCACCTCCATCAAATCCAATTCTTTCAAACAAATTTCACTACATACATCTATGGTTTCTTACATGTGATTCTCACAACTGCACAAAATAAATTACAGTTTATAATCAAGTCACTTATACAACAAGACATATTGAATCAAAAATTGAAACTTTCCATTTTCAAGAAAATGCCATTAAATTCACAAATATATACATTACACCAAATAAAATGATTGAAGAAATATTTGTTTTCATCAAGTTCATTTTGGAGCACACACGTAAAAAATACCTATTTTTTCTTGTTGGTGACTTCAACTTGGACATGTTGTAAAATAACCATCAACAAAAAAAAAAATTTGTTATTCATGCAAAATAACAACTTCAATTTCCATACAACAAAGTCAACAACTAATTATGGCTCCATGCCTGACCACTTTTGGTCAAATCTCCCAACTAATAGTGTTTCTTTCCATGTCTTTGATGCATATTGGACAAACCATCATACCATTTTCCTTACCATACCTTTGTTGTTGGCTTAAGCCATTTTTCCAATGTTCATGTTCCTCAAACTAGTTATTCAATACTCACCATAGTTGTCATATTTGAAAATATCCATCCTAAACATATGGAATTATTTGGAAACATGAAAAAATAAAGGAGTTGTACACAACAAATAAACAAGAAAAAAAAAGAATGCAAATATAAATTCACTATAAGTTATAATACCATAAACATAAATTTGTTTAATTTCCTCTTCGTAACTGCATTTTTTATATCATAGATACTATGGAATTTACACCTGTCACAAATTTATGTTTTTTACATTTTGTTGTATATACTGAACAACGTTCCTTGCTCTATTTGGTAGTTCATGTTTCAATGTTTCTTATGCAACTGATTTAAAACAAAAAAAAACTATGTTTTACATGCTATAATGATTTTCTATAGCACTTCTCATGAACAAAATTTATGTATCATGGTTAATGAAACCTACAAAGCACAAATTTATATTGCCACTCATGCAAAATTATTGCATATCAACCAACTATGCTTTATAGTAATAGAAACAAAACAAACAAATTGTTGCCTGATGTCAACACAAAACCATGAAGTCCACTCCATTTGCAATGCTCTATTTTTTTTTGTTCTCCTTGTGCAATTGAATATTTTCTCTTCATATCCATTTCTTTTTCATATATTTTAATTTGACGAAACAATGTATAATATATATATATATATATATATATATATATATATATATATATATATATATATATAAACAACTATATATCATATATTGCTGTGGAAAATACATAGTTTTGAGGTTTTTTTGTATGTTCATTTCAAATTTAACCTCTTGCATTCCACTTTTTTTTTATAGCAATCGGTCCAGCCATTTGCAGGAATGACATGGAAATAAATAGTTCTACCAAGAAATTTCCCCATAGAAAAATAGAAGAAGATGAAAATACAAAATTTTCAAAATCATGTTCCCCTTTATGTTTGTGCCATCAATTTTAACGTTGTCATTAAATCAATCAAATTATTTTTTCAACTATATTTTTCTCACTCTCTGCATACATTGACTGAAAAAACACAACTGACTCCCTCCTAAATAATTCAAATATGCTTAATATCACATGCAAATGTTTTCAATGGTGATGCGTTAGTTTTCTATGGCCCAACATAGAGTAGAAACCCCAACTACCTTGCAAAGGCCGGTTTGGTCGATGTTTATCTAGTTGAGAACCATAGTCAACTAACAATCTAGTGAACGTGGGCAATAATATAATAAATCATTACAAAGGAATATTTAGTGTTGGAAACAATGGTCATATTACACACTTTGCAATATAAAACAAAATAATTAATGAGCGAGGAGATGCAAAATTTTGTATAGTGTTGCAAGAAAGATCCATGGTTCAACCAATTACACAAATTTGTAGAAAACGTAGATTAGCTCCAGAAACAAAAATACACAACCTTCTTGTCTCAAATGATACATATGCAGTTGTCTCAATCGTAGCAATAGTGATAGGTTGTCAACAAAATAACAAACAACTTGAAATCAATATCAAATATGGTGAAGCAACAAACGATAATGCAATTGTAAGTTTTCAACTACATTAAACCTTATTACATCTTTGTTGAAATCTGAATAGTTTATTTCCCCTGCGTTCTTGTCTCTTTGTTTTCCATCGTAGTGAAATTAGCATTTATCTCAAAATTTCCTGTACAAATTGCATAATAAGAGTTGTGTTCTCCAATTCACTATATCTACAACTGAATGATAGTCATAGAGACCATTTTTTCAAAATACAACATGAATTGGCATTAAGAAACACTCCACTCGACTTGCTCAAAAACATTGTTAGAAATGATGTAAAAGGAAGTCAATAGTTGTACTCCAGATTAAAAATATTTTTTGGTCCTTTGACTGATAAGTTTGTAAGAGCACATATATTATATTTTATCAAATCAAGAGCACATGTACCTTTCCTAACTCTTTCTTTGTTCGATTAACACTAATTTTCCTCCAGTATACAACATTTTTCATCTTCCACTAAAAATATTCGATGGTAAAAATCATATATTTTCACAACGTATATCCAACGAGTGCTAAAAGAAAAAAATGTGTTCTCTCCTCCTTTTCAATGAATTTTCATCAAATGCAAACACCTTGTACATTCAAACATAGCTACATGCACACTCTGTAAATAGAGAATTGCATTTACTTATGAGCACAATGTTGAATGCACACTAGAAATGGATCGCTGCAAAATTGACTGCATGCTCAAAATGTGGAACATAAAAGAACACTGCCTAGTTAACAACATATCATGCAATACATGGACAACATATCATTTATAATTTTGCATCTAAGAAAACTCCGCATCCAAGCCCTTTTCACTTTAATGGTTAGCAACATTATTATTGAAATAAAAGAACTATGATCATCGACAACTACTTCTAATGTTCATCAACGTGTGAACATTATACATTTAGACAATTAATATATTTGTCCTCTTTTTATGATTTATTAGACATTTTTTTGATTCATTCTTGACATATTTATACAAACAAAATAGTGTATAGTTTTACCTCTCTTGCAGGCTCCAAAATTACACTATACAAAGACATTATGTTCACTTCATTATCGATTATGTTGTTATGTTTACCATCAATAACATTTTTTGATGACCAATTCGTGTTCTTTTTTTTTTTTTTGAACCAAAATTTTTTACTTCTGCGAGTGAAAGAAAAGAAATATTTGCACAATATGCAATATGAGAATTCATATCCGTAAAAAATTCTTCTTCACCATGATACAATTTTACTAATCAAATCATAGTATCTTAGCTGCACAACAACATATTGTATCTCCAAGAAAATTACCATACCATATTATGTATATGCCTATATTTTTTCATCCTTTATTGCATCACTGAATTAAATTTGGATTTGTTGCAAATTATGAAGTTGTGTTAAGAGAAAAGAAAGAACTAGAAGTATGTGAATTTATTGATTTCTAAATATACTAAATCAAGTCCACTTCTATGTTAAGAAAAGATTCTACAAGGAGTTGACACACACACACATAAATATATATATATATATATATATATATATATTCTTCCTAAATATTTATTGACCTATTACTTTGGCATAGGCCAAGTTGTTTTGTGTTGTTTATGAACTTTGTTGTACAATTGTTTTTTTTTTAAGCTGTGATGATCCCATTTCTAATATATGAAATTGAAAATTGAGTTGTTCCTCATTATCATGGGGCTTCACTCAATGAACCTCCAACATATCACATGCGACCATAACATATTAAAAAATACCCTTAATTTGAGTGCATATTGGAAAATACCTCTAAATCTCACATTATTTAACCCCCTACCAATATAAACCCGATACATCTTACCAATTTAAAAATTCCCTAATTTCACTATATATTGTGGGTATCCATTTTTTCATTAACATTTTTTATACCCATTTATATTTTTTCATTAACTTTGAGCTCCATCTTTTGTACCTATAAATATAAAAGCTCTTTACCCCCTATATATCCCCTAATATATTATATCATTTTTTCCTCGTTATATATCCCCCAATATGAACCCACATTCTATTGTATTTCTCCCGCAGTGAAGCTCCCATGCTTATTATAGACTCTAGTTATTATCATAGCTACACTACCATGTGTACCATCATAGTTTTTCTTGCAATTTTATAAATAATTAGGCATGGAATTTATAGTATTGTTTAAGCTTAATGAAGCTACATATGATCTATATTTTCTCTATTTTTAGTAGCTAGATTTTTTTTTTTACGTCAACCTTGGTTTATTCCAAATGACATATTATTATTCACTGGATGTAGGAGCTTATTCCAAGATTATATGTTTTATTATTTTCATGGGTTGATGGGCTATTGATGGTCTGGTCTATTTGTGTGTTTCGAATAAGAGTTCCTTGCCAGGGGTCTCATGCATGGTGGTGATAATTGTAAGTATACAATTACTTCTAAATATACATGCTAGTAGAGTCTTGAATATTATAAATACTTTGTATATATTACTTGTGTTTAGAATTTTTTTGTCACATTTCAAATCTTTTGAGATAATGCTTCACAATAGCTGAAGGTTTTTACTCTTTGTGCATGATTTCTTAGTTTATTGAGTATGATTGATAAATAGAATACATTTGCTACTCTATTAGAGAAATTGATGGTTGGTTGCATGAATATTCTTGATAAGTAGAAAAAATTCCTTATTTTTTCAGAGAAAGTGGTTCTATCATTTTTTTCCTATAGTAAAATGTGATTATACTCAATAAAAAAATCTAAAAATGATTACAAGTCAGTGCTTATTAACATATAGATGTCATGATTATATTGATTAAATTTATTTCCCCTAGAACAACATTAACATGATAGGAATAATATTTAAACCAATTGTTATGTACCTTTCATTAGGCTTAGTAATTCCTAAAAGAAAAATTTTCCTAATACATAACTATTAGGCACAACCCCATGATAGTACTGAAAAGGCACACTATCTCTCACTTTAATGGAAACTTGTAAGAAACACCCAAAAAGTAGTAGAACAAATTTTTGAGTTATATCCTAAAAATTTTGCACACTATGTGATTCTCTCAAATGTTTATGCATTTGCTGGTAGGTGGAAATACCTGGAAACAGTTAAAAAATAATGAAATGCAAGGTGTGTAATCTCCTCATAGGAGATAGATCACACCCTCAAACAATGGAAACTTATGCAAAGTTAGAGAATTTTTTTGGGAAAATGAAGGAGGAAGGATATATTCCAATGAAATTTTTTTGGAATGATGTTGAGAAGCATATGGGAAATATTCTTTGCTACCACAACTAGAAGCCTTGTTTTTCATTTTGGTTTATTCCGCCATCAAGTTTATCACGGAGATTCATGAAGGGCATTTTTATGGATTCCAACTTATTCCATTCATTTATGGCTGGATTCTAGACACTAAAATATTTGATGGCATGTGATAAAAAAATCCATGGAAAATTTTGTATGCTAGCCTAATTTTAAAATGGAGGGATCACATTTTATTTTCCTATTTCTTTCCAATTGGTTTTTTTCAAAAGTAAGGGAAAATATACATAAATTGACTTATACTTTGGTACAACATATGAAGGCTTATGCCTTTTACGAACTCAAAGATAATTTTAGAAGAAAATTAACACTCCATTCACTTCACTTGGTTGGTCTCTTGACTAGCATTGCATTGTCATTTTTGGCCTAGAATTTCATGCCATGTGATGAGGTCATAGAAGTGATATATTCGTAGCATATAACATCCTTGTAATATATATATATATATATATATATATATATATAGAAGGTTGTCTCTTATCAATAATTTGTAGGAGCTCATAAATTTTTTGGAAGAAATTTGTATATTGATGGACCGTATTGAAAATTGGTCATGAGTTTCTTGACCATGACATATGATCTGGTCATTTATTTTGATTTACATTATATTATTAATGGTTATCCATGAAAACATCTTATGCATTTAAAATTTTGATGGAAGGTACCTTGAATCTTTCTGATGACAAACAAGAAATATATGTATTTTATTTTGGAGATGAACTGGTGAGTGGAGAAATATTTCTTTCATAAGATTGTACATATAGCGGTAGTTTTCATTCCATGTGCATCATGAGGATTCATGTGAAATGATAGTATTATCTTCGAGTTGGACTTTATATTTTTTAATTTTAGTTATAAGATCCCTCTGAAGGGTAAGAATGTTAGGAGATTATATTTAAAGGTTCTAAAATGTTCATCAAATATATATTCCTTTTTAACTCCGAGTAGAAATATAGTGTCAATGAAGATTAGGGATAAGATCTTGAGGATACATGACATGCTTAAGCCATATATGTAACATATTGAAAAATGGGCTTGGGGATGATGAACAATATAATCTTTATTAAACTGAATGGAACTTTCTCTTCTCAGGTTGAATTCTTCTTCTCTTTATCCTCTTCATATTATGTATAGCATGCCCTTTAATGTTTTATATGGTTGAAATACTTAATTGAACCCATAATTGTAATGTTAAACTAATCCATATTTTTATGCTCAACATGACATAACACAAAAACTATTCTTGTTACTTCGTAGTGCTTTGAAACCTTCAACATATCCCTTGTACTTAAAGTGGTATTGTCTCTTCGCAGTAGGTTGACTATCCTACACATATTTTAAATATCTATTGTGCTTGTGTTAGGTATTGTTGGGATGCTTTAAGTGCTAAAAGGGTAACCAACCATTGAGAATATCCATCTTTCATTTGATTTTATATTATTAAATGGATATTCTTAGAATAACAATGGAAACCATAATATTTTTTTTCCACCATGTTCAAATAAGCATGGATTCGAAAAATTTGAAACAACAATTGACATGGAAAATTCAATATTTGGAAAAAAGACATATTTTGGTGGCCTATACTTCGTGAGTTTCTGTATGAAATGTGATGTATATTTAAGTGAGGTAACATGACTATATTTGTAGTTTGTAACATTTTAACAATGCTTATTGGGCATATCTAATTCCTTGTATGGATTATAATAGGATGATTTAACACTTTGAACGTGCATGATGGATTGTTTGAGAATTATTATGTCATGGGGATTTTGACAATTTAGAAGGTATACTTAATTATTATCCATGTAAGAATGCTCAACTCTATAACTTGATAGTATGTACCTTGAATACTATGATGCATTCCACACCTATAGTTTACTTTGACTCTTACTTGCAAATATATGGTATATAGAAATGGATAGAAATATGATTTTTTTTTGAAAATTTAGGATATAATAGAACTAATAAATGACAAATACATACACACACAAAACCCACTAGACAAAATTAATTCAGTGAATTTTAAATTTGTAAATAAATCTAAAAAAAGATTTTTCATTAATGTTAATATATCACTTCTATGTATACAATACATGAAAAATGAGTTCCTTTTCACACTAGTTGATAGTATAACATGTAATGTACCAAGGGGATGTTTTTTGCTAGTGTTTTAGATGACCAGATGAATTATACAATAATTTGTTTAAAATTAATAGAGATGACATAAAGTACATAACCATATAGCTAATTTGTAGTTTAGTTCATTTCCATTTACAACCATACATACACCTGTAGACTTCCTGGTTACATATAACATAATAGTGTTAAAATCACACAAGTGTTTTGTTCCACTAATAGCTCATACAAATAAATCGATTCCAAATACTAATATAACCTAAATCTATTTTCCCCTATCTACAAGTGTGATACTAGAGAGTTATTTATCCCTATACTTTTTTTCTAACCCAAAAAATGGCTATTTGGTGAACTTACTACAAACGAGAGTCTTATTTTCTTCCCTGGATCATCCTTTGTTAACTCAAAATAATTTTTAGCCCAATGGTGTTATCTCCAGATCCTTTATGGATTCAAATTTGAACCCTTGATGTCAAAAAGTATGAAGTATAGGTTTTCTACCAATTTTCCCATCACAATATCCATAAAGGTTTTTAGACTAGATCAATGTATTTACCTTGCTGGTCCATGGTATAGGAGTTGATGGATTTCCCAAAGCTTTAATATCTTGGTCATAAGTTGATACATACATTAAGAAAAATCTAGTCGATTCTTTTTCGACACCTCCAATTCTTCCAGGGGTATTGAGCACAAGCAACAAATCTAGTTTTCTTAATCCTCCTTGGCTACAAATAGGGAAATGGAAGAAAGAAAATGCAATCAAATCAACCTACTCATACTCGGTTCATGAATATACTCATCTTCCTCAACCTTGAATATGTTTCTATTTAGCCTAAGCACTAATGTCTATCCACTAATCACATTCCACACTCGCATTGATCATCTAGGGACTTCCTTCTAATAATCAATGGATGAAAATTAGTGATCAGACAGAGGTGGGAAATCTAAAATCTGATAGATTTATTTGCATGTTTTGAACTATATATCATGTGCATTTGATTCATTAAGAGTCATTGAGAAGTTGATTTATTGCAAGTGGATAGAAGAATGAAATACATGATGCAATATGTGTTGGGCATCTGAGAGATAGTGAATAGAACAAAGTGTTGTTGGTCAGGTATTTATTTTTCATCCTCTATGAGTTTATTTTCTCTTCTATGTTCATATTATTTATTTTTATTTGTGTGATGACTCCCTTCATTGCTTGTGTATAATTGTGCTCAATGATTTATCATTGTATTGGAATGTGTGTATTGGCCTTACTCCCTTCCTCCTTATCCTAAGCACCAACTGGCCTCACTCTAGGGTTACTTTCTATCTCTATGCTACTCTTGAATTGAATATATAGATCAAGTAAATAAGTGTAGTAAATTTTTTCCCTTGTTATTCAACAAGCGAAAGAACCATAAATTCATGTATAGTAAAATGCAGTGACATGCCACCACCTGGCTCTTGTTATTTATGTAATCGTAAGAGCACATAATTTTTAAATTACGCTGGTGCAATATGTTTTAAATTATTTTATTCATTTAATCAGTTCCTTTTTATAAGTTAAATTAAGATAAACATTAAGTTTTCAAGGTCTAAGGGAGGGAATTAGACTGTGAACATGCTAATCAATATTTTCCCTTCCTTACCCTCACTGGAATTTCATACCAATACCCCTTCTCATTGATTTTGTTTTAAACTTCCCTAACCTCACCTGGATTTGATTTGATACCATTTTCCTTTCTCTTTCATTATTTTTTAAATGTCCCTACCCTCAATGGAATTTGATCCCATATCCCCCTCTCATTCATTACATTTTAAAATTTATCCGTTTTCTTTTCAAGCAAGTTATCCGAGTGGATTTTTTTGTGGTCACTAATGGCTAGTATTTCAATGGGCTATGGTAATTACTCCCAAAAAGTTATGGGATCCATGTTTTATTATTCTAGCATTTTTATTTTTATTTTATTTACGCACACTTTAAGTAGTATGTTATAGGACTAATAAAAGCACCTTAAAAAATAAAAAAATATTATTTTCCTTAGAAATATAGTAAAATTAGAATTTTAATAAAATTTAATTAGCATTCAATATTATTTTGAATACCATTTAATTTAATAAGAATACTTAATTTTTTTAACATTTAAATTTCATCTAATTATTACAATTTTTTTACACAAGTGTAATAATCTATATTTAAAGAATACATTTTCCCAAATTAATATAAGTCTATGTTTATAAAGGTAAAGTGTTTTCAATCCTAATTGTATTGAAGAGTGAAATTTATAGTTGAATAAAAAGATTATATTATATTTTATATTAGTTTTTTTTTTTTCTTCAGTATGAATATGCTAATGTATGATTTATATTTAAAAAAAAATCAAAATAAGTTTAAAATATGATAAATTTAATAATTCAAATTTTTTTGTAAGCTAGTGGATATTTTCATTAATAAAAACAAGTTACATATAGCATGGATCTCTAAAAGAGAACTAAAATCCAAAAGATGATTTGTTTCAATCGTGGTTGAGGCTAGAAAGCTAACTACCAATAACAGACAAACATAAACTAGCTATGACAATCATTACTACGTAGAAAAAACCTTGACGATTCAATAATTAAAGGGAGGAAATGCATCTCACATTAGCATGATTTTTCGTGAGTTGACTAATTTTTCACCATCTTCTTGGATTAATGCGTTATTAATCTTTTGGCCTCATTTTTTTCTCTTACTTGTATTTCCCAGAGACCACCATGAAATCCTTTGTGTGATCCCCAATACAGTAATTTTAATAACTCGAGTTCATATATTCTTCTTCCTTGCATAAGAGATAGGTCTTGTAAAGAATCCTAACGTGATGAACCAATGTGTCCTTCATATATTTTCCATGTCATTCTTCTACACGATAATTCAGTTGTGGATCATCCAAATCCATATCTTCTGGTAGGGCTTATGATTCATCTTCTTTTGATAAATATCCAACCATTTCCTATAGTAATGCATTATGCAGGCACTTTTCTAGAAGCTTTTGCATGGGTCTTAGAGGATTTAATAAGGGATTATGGGTTTTTCCTTTTACTGGTTGTAGGCTCGATTGAATATTATCTTTCGTTGGAGACTCCTTCTAAGAGGATATGGACTTGAACCTATTTTCAAATCTATGGACAAATTCAAGACTTGAAGAACCTTGAGGACACAAATTTCTTCTTCTTTAGGGGACTTTTATAACAACACGTGGTTGATTTTCTATGTAAATAAATTAAGACCAAGGTCATGGGACACATATTATAATTTGAATATTGGACAAAACATAGTGATGGGTCATTAGGCGAATTTTCAGGTCTAAAATGGGCCTCCTAACGAACTTATAATATAGTAGTGGAAATAATAAAATAAGATTATATTACTTCATCAAATTTTAGAGTGAAAAAATAAAAACTATTTTTTCAACTCGTATTTTCAACTTATCTCCCTAGGGGTTTACTCAAATTTCGAGTGGAAACACCTGTCGGATGCATAATTTTATTCATCATCCAAGGAGTACCCATGTTTTATACTTTTGATGGACCCAACTACACGGAAAATGAGAAATACATGAAAAACATGATTGTAATCGCATTTTTTCATGTATTTCTCATTTTTCATGTAGCAAGGTGCATCAAAAGTATGCAACATGGGTACTCCTTGGATGAGGAATTATATTTTTGATCCAACGAGTACTCCCGCTCAAAATTTGAGTAAACATTTAAGGAGATAAGTTGAAAAAATAGTTTTATTATTTTATTATTTTTTTAATCTTTTTATTATTTTACTCCAAAAAAGGTGAATCATCCCCCATGGTTGAAATCATCATCTTGAATCCTATTGGTTCTCATAAAGTTAATTCTATTTGTACATTTTTCGTATGAGGCCCAATTTAGACCTCAAAATTCCACTAATGATCACTAGCAATTAATTAATGACTATGGAAATTGGAAAAGGCATTGGCAAAGGAAAAGTGGTAATAATTGACATTTTATTTATGAAATAAAGGAAAATAGGAGAAAAGGAAGGTGAAAAGACACAAATTTGCATGAAAGGTGAATTGAAATGAAAATGAAGAAAATAGATACCTTAATGATAAAAAATTTTCTGATGATTAGTTGCTAGCCTTTTGGAAATTTTGGGGTAGAGCTCACTTTCATTCTCTCATTCTCTGAGGATGTGTGAAACTTTAATTTAATGGATATGTATTTTTATTTCATTGGCTGGTTTTGTTTGCATAATGATTGAATCTACCTTGAATTGGATACATTGTTTTCTTGGACTTTTGGTTCCTTCTTCACACTCAAGTCGGTAACCATATTATTTTAACATTGTTGGCTTGTCCAATGGATTTGTTTACATAAGAAATTTTTTGAATTTGTTTTTTTGTGGATATTTTAATATTTTTTCTAGGAGAAGTAAGTGGATCTCAACAATTTATTTCTATTTCAGCGAGTAAGGAAGTTTCCAAGCGGGTTATTTTATTGTATTCCTTGGATAACTAATGGATCTAGGAATATGGTTACTTATCTATGTTGAGATGTTATTTTAATGTTAAATATTAAGTTCCTAAGGTGTTATTTTCAATTGTGATGTTTTATTTGATTTTTTTATATAGGTCATCTAGCCATATAGTGGCTGCTATCCCCCAACTAAAGGAAACGTGTTTGAGTTTCTTGCTATTCTGGGAATAATTGGCATTGACATTGTTGATATTGAGGTATATGTCGTATAAATCCTTTATATTCTACTTTATTTTATATTCTAGTTTTCATCGTCCTTCATGTATTATAATTTGAATTTTATATTCTTTCATTTTCAGAAGAGGAACTCAGTATTTATGGTAAGAAGTGGGAATTGAAGAAAGAGGAGAACAATAACACCAGAGTGATGGATGTAGAAAGAGAGAGAGAAGAAAATTGGGCTAGTGATACCCTTAAATCCAATATCCCGCATGAGATCTATATTGATGGTCAAGTCTTTAGAGTTGGTGAATTAACCTACAATGCCTTGGTAACACAATGTTAGTGTTTTGAAATGATGAAACAATATTTCATGGGTAAATTGTAGTCCAACCAATATTGAGTTGGAAATTCATTTTGTAATACTTGACATTTCATCTAACATAATTTATGTGGTTGAAATTATTTATAGTTGTACTTGATATTATTGTAGAAATTTGAATAACTGATATATTATTCATCGAGATTCTCCTGATCACATACTATTTTAGCTTCATGCATAATACATAATCTCTTCTACCATTGATCATTAATTGCGGAAATAAAATCAATTGCATGCACACATTAAAACCATAAACAATCACACATATGAACACAGTATTTAATGGGAAAGCTTTAAGTTGAAAACCCCAACTATCTGTATATTATATGTCATGGAGATCATGTAACAATCATAGTACAAAGCTCCTCACAAGCTCTCATCACAACCTCGAATTGCTACACACTATCAAGCTAGATCTAGCAAAACACATGCTCCAATCTTTTTCCACTTGATAGCCAGCCTCTATTGCGTAATCAATGCTATGGGATGGCTCATTAAATAACATAAACCACCTGGCTTGTACTGCACAATCCTCATGGGCTTCTCCAATCACTGTGTGTTGCAAATAGCAACAATATAGTCACAACTAATAGTTAACCTACTCTTTCACCTATCTCTGCACTGGTCTCCACTGAAACTGTCCATGCACTGAAGTTAATTGATGTATTCTTTAGTTGATTAATGAGTTTATAATTAGTGAATTAATTAATAATTAATTCACACCACTCTCACTAATTGTATCAATTAGTTAAACTGGATACAAATAGCTCAACTATGTTTAGATTAGTTAAACTGAACACAACTCCATTAAATTCCTCAATCAACTCCACCAAACTCTGTCACATGAGTTCTAACTGAAGTATCCATGCAATAGCTCCACATAACCCTCAGGAATAGCGTAATTCCTTCTGTCAGCTCCTGTGCCACATCTGTGCACTTAACTGAAGTGCTCCAAGAGAATAAGATAGTGTTTATAGTCCAAATATTATTAAGAGCTAATAATATTCGACATATCTATTTTTAGACTGGCAATCTAAAAATAGATTCCGCCCAATATGTCTAAAAATAGAAGTCCATCTATTTTTCCAACTTGACCAACCATCCACAAATAGCATCCTGCAACTCATAAAACATGATCCATATGTCTAAAAATAGACATAGTCTAAAAATAGACTTTGTGCCAAAAATAGCCTGCGGGCCCACTTAGTGAAGGCGACTTCTTTCCACTAAGCTCATCATCTTGTTGCAATATCAACACTCCCTCTCAACAGGATGAGGATTATCTGCTACCCCTATCCTACCTCTGTGGTATTCGAATTTGCTCTTGGTGAGCGCCTTCGTCAAGATATCAACATCCTGATCCTCCGTGGGAATGTATGAAAGTAACATGATCTTCCGCTGCACACAATCCCTGATATGATGATACCGAATGTCAATGTGTTTAGATCTATCATGAAATACTGTATTAACCGAGAATTTGATGCAACTCTGATTATCACAATAAATCACATTAGGCTCTAAGTGTGAACCGAACAACCCGACTAGGATCTTCCTCATCCATATAGCCTTGCATGCAGCCAAAATCGTTGCCATATACTTGGCCTCTACTGAACTAAGTGCCACGGATCTCTGCTTCCTGCTGTACCAAGAAAATGTTGTCGATCCGATACTGAAAATTCCTCCAGATGTGCTCTTTCTGTCCGTTGGGCTCCCTGCCCAATCTGCATCCATGAAGCCACATAGCCTCACCTCATCCGACTATCTGTACCATAATCCATATCTCGATGTGCCTCTGAGATATCTCAATACATGCTTCCCTGCCTTCCAGTAGAGCTTGGTAGGCTTAAACATAGCTTGTGAAAGCTGGTTAATAGCATAGCATATGTCGGGCGTGTATTGACTAGATACATAAGCGACCCCAACAACTGTCGATAAACAATGGCATCCACTACCTCCGCTGAAGTAGCCTCCTCCTTACTCCATCCACCAGGAAGAGGAGTATCAACAGGCTTGCAGCCATGCATGTTGAACTTCTCTAGTATCTCCTGGGCATACTTACCCTGAGAAACAAATAGTCCACCACTGCGCTGCCAAATTTTCAATCCCAAGAAATAATGAAGGAGGCCCAAGTCCTTCATCTCAAACTCCTTTGCAAGATCAGGCTTGCATGATTGTATCAATAGTTCATCACCTGTCAAAATAAAATCATCTACATAAAGTAAAATGATCAACAACTTCCCCTCCACCATAATCTGGTATAGGTTAGGATCTGCCTCACTCTTGGAGAATCCAAGTCCGGTGAAATAATTGTCTATCCGTGTGTACCAAGCATGAGGTGCTTGTTTCAACCCATACAACGCTCTCTTGAGCCTACACACATGTGAATCGATGCTGGAGATATCGAAACCTTCGGGCTGCTCTATGTACACCTCCTCCTCAATCACCCCGTTGAGGAACGTAGTCTTCACATCCATCTGATGAATGTGCCACCCCATCTGCGCTGAGAGAGCAAGAATCGTCCGTATGGAAGAATACCTTGCGACAGGTGCAAAGGTCTCCTCATAATTGATCCCCTCAATCTGTGAAAAGCCTCGGGCAACAAATCTTGCCTTATACTTCTCCACACTCCCGTCAGCTGCCTACAAGACTTTGTAGATCCATCTCGAACCCACCACTGATTTCCCCTCCGGCCTCGGGACAATCTCCCATGCACTATTTCTGACAATCGATTCATACTCTTCCACCATGGCATCTACCCATGCGGGGTCCTCCATAGCTCTCCTCGAAAGAGGATGGCTCTGTCACGATACACTTGCTCATAAGAGCCATGCATCCAGTATACCGGTCAGGTGACTATCTCTATACGCTGCCAGTGGTGCTCCCTGCTGGCCTTCTGCATCCCAGGCAGTGTAGCTGTTACGTAGTGCACTTACGCCCTCTGATGGTTGGCGCTGCATGAGTGGTCTCTTCCACTCCATGAACCTCATCTTGTGGTTGATCCACATCCTGAGACTCATCCTTAGGAACTAATAGCTCCTCATCTGCATGCAAGTGTGGCTCCTTCTCAAGCGAACACTTCATGGCTTTCTCCTCATGAAATTTGATATCCGGGAGTAGCACAGGTCTTTGGGCGCTTCAGCAAATACACATGATAATTCAGGGGTCAATTATACCTAAATATCAACTCTCTTGATCGGCTCTGACTTCTTCTGGCATCCTTCGTCACATGAATGTAAACAGTGTGAACCAAAAAATCCTCAAATAAAATGTAGGTTCTTACTGACACTCCCTCGGGTGTACTCATGCCAAGTATCTTGTAGGACAGTTACTTGCCTCTTTGTCGTATTGCATACACCAGGCCTGAAGAGTGTATGGGAAGGCCACGATCATGCAATGCTCCGCCGTGCGACACCTATGGTCGTTGCGATTTCTTTCATCATCCTTGTGCTATGGGTTATGAGGTGCTATGAACTCTCTTCGAATTCCTTGTAACATAAAATTCACACAGTCATGAGAATGAATTCACCACCATTGTCGCTCTAAGGCAACTCGCACACTTCCTCGACTCCTTCTCCACCAATGCCTTGAACTCACAGAACTTTGAGTATGTCTCGCTCTTCTTCTGCATGAAGAAGATCCAGCACTTACAAGAAAAATCATCAACAAATATCACATAGTACCTATTCTTTGCTGTCGAGGCCACTGAGAAAGGTCCACACACGTCTGTGTGAATTCTCTCAAGGATCGTCATGGCGCGACTATCCTTCTCGTGAAAGGTAGCTTTCACAAATTTTCCCAAGGTACATCCCTTGCACTAATCTGACTGTGCAAGAGTACCCTTAGGAAGCCCAGTAGAAATCTGTTGTAGTATCTTCAAAGCTCCATAATGAAGGTGACCCAATCTCTGGTGCCACAACTCACCATCATCCCGGCTCACCACTCCTTCTGCCTTGCCTACCATTGCTGCGCAGCCATATACCTATAATTGATAAAGGTTCTTAACTCAATCCCACAACTCCTCAGTCTCACGGTTGCCTTACTACGGGAAGAAGCCTTTCCCTCACTGAAAACAACATCATAACCCTTGTCTTCCAACATCGCCATGGAGATAAGATTCTTCTTCAATCCTAGAACATGAATGAAATCCTTCAAGATGAAAGGTTTACCAGACTCCCTCTCAAAGGAAATGGTCCCGATACCAGTCGCACTATATCTACCATCATCACCCATCTTGATGTGCACTCCAAGATCCTTTTCCTCCAGATCACTAAACAAATCTCTATGCTCCTCTGTCATTAATCTCTTTTTGATGCAAACCACCACCCAGACCTGTCACACTTGAGACCAAGCATGCGATCAACGAAAAATCCAGCTCAAACTATGAGGCTAAGGCCTCTCCAGCTGCAGTCCCAGCAGCCCGCTTATTTTTCTTCTTCTGTGGACAATTTGTGGCGTAATGTCCGTGTTGGTGACAGTGAAAACACTTCACCTTGGACATGTCCTGCTTCTTGCCTTTCGCACTGGATTGAGAAGATTTCTTGCTCTTCCCCTTCTTTTCTTTGGTAGCCAAAGTGAAATTATCTTCATCATAGTTCTTTGATGAAGATCCGTCCCTGGTACTCCGCCTTATCTCCTCTTGCACAAGATCCGACCAAAGTCGCTCCCATCCGGGCAATTTCTCTCGACCATTGATAGAGTCCTGATAGGAATGCCAACTCTTCGGAAGCCCAAGGAGAGCCAAGCTCACCAATTCCTCATCATCAACAATAACCCCCACACTTCCCAGCTCATCCCTGCATTGGATGAACTTTGTGAGGTACTTGGGCATACTTTTGCCTTTCTCCATTTTTATGTTTCTGAGTTTATCCTTGAGTGCCAACTTCCTCTGGTCGCTCTTGCTTTGAAATAAATCTGTCAAAGCTTTCCACATCAAGAATGGAGAAGCCTTACCATGAAGGTTGGATACTATGTGATCCTTCACACCTTCCAACAGAATCCTTCGACACTTTTCTGTCTTATTTTTCCATGCGTCAAGTACGGTAGCATCACTAGAAGTAGGTTTTGGAATTTCTGCATCTATGAACTCCTTCAACCCATTGTCATCCAGCACCGCCTCCATCCTGTCCTTCCATGCAATATAATTCAATCTTCCCTCAAGGGCATACTCTAATCGCAATCCGTTGAAAGACATCTCAACTTTGACACCAAGAAAACACTACTGCAAATTCGATTTCCACCAGCTCAAAACTCAACCGCTTCAATGTTTTGCAATTGCTCCAATGATCAATATCCCTCTGATACCATGTATAAATTTGAATAACTAATATATTATTCACCGAGATTCTCTTTATCACACACTATTTTAGCTTCATGAATAATACAGAATCTCTTCTACCATTGATCATTAATTGCGGAAATAAAATCAATTGCATGCACACATTAAAACCATAAAAAATCACACATATGAACACAGTATTTAATGGGAAAGATTAAAGCTGAAAACCCCAACTATTTGTATATTATATGTCATGGAGATCATGTAAAAATCATAGTACAAAGCTCCTCACAAGCTCTCAGCACAACCTCAAATTTTTACACACTATCAAGCTAGATCTAGCAAAACACATGCTCCAATGTTTTTCCACTTGATAGCCAGCCTCTATTGCGTAATCAATGCTATGGGATGGCTGATTAAATAACATAAACCACCTGGCTTGTACTGTGCAATCATCATGGGCTTCTACAATCACTGTGTGTTTCAAATAGCAATAGTATAGTCACAACTGATAGTTAACCTACTCTTTCACCTATCTATATTTAATTCAGGCTAATCAATACAGAAGTTAAATGTTGTATTCTTTGTTTGATTTGAGTTTATAATTAGTGAATTAATTAATAATTATTCCCCGCTCTGGTGTATAAATTAATTCAGTGGATAAATAGCTCAACTATGTTTAGATTAGTTAAACTGAACACAACTCCATTAACTTCCTCAATCAACTCCACCAAACTCTCTCACATGAGTTCTAACTGAAGTATCCATGCAATAGCTCCACCTAACCATTTCTATATAATAGCCGTCATTCCTTTCTAAAAGCTCTTGTGCCACATACGTACCCGCTGCCTTTGCCGGGGGTGCTCTAAGAGAATAAGATAATGTTTATAGTCCAAATATTATTAAGAGCTAATAATATTCGACATATCTATTTTTAGACTGGCAATCTAAAAATAGATTCCGCCCAATATATCTAAAAATAGACATAGTCTAAAAATAGACTTTGCGCCAAAAATAGCTTGCGGGCCCACTTAGTGAAGGCGACTTCTTTCCACTAAGCTCATCATCTTGTTGCAATCTCAACAATTATTTAGTATTATAATTAACATATGTAAATTTATGTTTTCACATTAGATGAACATGCAGATTGTATGGCATTTTTTAAAATTTAGTCGCAAAATCATACTAATTAAATTATGTTGATTAATAATGAACACATAAAATCAATCTAAAACTACCAAATTACTAGTCTATATTTATTCAAGATAAGCACAAATAAAATGAATATACACCGACCAAATTAGTCGTTTATAATGATTATTATTAAAGTAAATGAAATGAATATAATTACTAAATTAGTCATTTATATAATTAATATGAAACTACCAAAAAAATATAAACGATTACTATAAATTTTAAATTTGTTATTACAAATGACATCTAAATTTTGCATATATACAACTATTAGTAGCTAATTTACAATAGCTTATAATACAACCAAAATTTAGTCATATTTATTTGGTTATCAATTTGTTTCAAACGATGACTAAAATTTACATATATATGATTATTAGTATATAATTTACAATATCTTATAACACAACCAACATTTTGGTCATATTTCTTCGGTCATTAATTGGTTTTATCGGGTGATCATATAGTAGTATATTTTGTTGTGTGTTTGGTCACTAATGTGGCAATTAATGACTAAATCAATGACTAAAGTAATGACCAGATTTACGACTAAATATACTACTAGATGAAAAATTTGAGACAACCAATTAATGACTAAGATAAATATGACTAAAATTTTGTGTGATTATAAGATATTGTAAATTAGCCACTATTGGTCACTGGCTGAAAAATGGTTTTTTGTATGCAAATTTAAGCATTTTGTAGTAAATAATTAGCCATTTTGTACTAGTGCTTATAATCTTCCACACGTAGAGTATTCTTGGAGAATTCTTGAAAATAAATTTCATACATTGAATTTGGAGAAAGAAGGAAAACGAAAAGAAAGAAAGTGCAAGTGAATAGTTGGATCAACAGATATAGCTGGGTTGTTTTGAAATTAACATGTTTTATGTGTTATTAACTTGCTCATTTATGGATGCATAGTATATGCATGTGATTTTATGTTTATGTGTTTTCATTGGCATGGATATTTTCCTGGATTGATAGTGGTTTTAGCCTTTCCTTTCCATTTCCTAGCTATCCATAGTGTTGTGGGTTTTTCCATGTGATTTCTCCTTTGATTGGTGCTCATGTTCCTTATAGTTGTGGGTTGGAAAAAATGCTCTATAAACCCTGGAATAGCTTGGGTTGAGTTACTATTCTTGAAGCCTTGGCTGGGACAAACACTTTGGAGCCCTTGGCAGGTTTACTTACTAGTCTTGAAGCCTAGGTTGGGACAAACACTTTGGAGCCTTGGAAGGTTGTGCGTTGAGTTACTATTTCTTGGAGACTCAGGAAAATATATGATCATAGGTGTTATTAGCTCTAGTTTAGTTTTAAAACTATTAAACTATTTTTTGGCTACATTATCTTATTGGTTTTTTTTATCTAGTTCACATTATTTATATGGAAAAAAGTTGTATTGTTATGCTATTAGTATGCTTTCCCTAGTGGCTGAAAATTAGGAATAAAATATGATGTATGATTTTTATTTCTCAAGTAATATAATATTTTACCATGTGTTTGACGAAATGTCTGTTACAGACTATGCATGTCCTGGGTCATTTCTTGTTCAATTTTTGTATGAAATTCTTTGTCATTATTTCATTTACCATTCTAATAAGTTAGAAGAAGTTATGGAAAGTTGTCACGAGGCTAGCTTAGAAAGGTAGGTCATATCCCGGGACAAAATCCTCTAAATTGGAGATTTTGAGCTATAACCGCATGGAGGCATTAGTGTGCATGGGTTTGGAGAACTATAACCACACCCATGCTTTCTCAAGCATGTGGTTATGTGCCCAGGGAAGAGAAAAAGGGTTCTGTCTCGGCTTTGGGTCACCTGAGGTGGTTATTTAGCCTCTGAGTGACCTGTAGGCCTTGTAGCACGTCATTATGTGTGTCAGTTCATAGGCCCAAAACCCTTAACTAGAGCTTGGAGGCCGGGTCAGGGCATCATAACTCTTGGTATCACGTTCACCCTAGCGGAATGATGAAATTTAGTAAATGTGGGAGGAGGGATGTTAGAAGGTTTTATCAAAGTGGGTTTTGTTCTCTTTGATTGATATAAATACCACATGGTGTTATCATAGTTTCCAAGTTTAGACACTTTTATTGGATGGGCTATGTGTGATTGCTATGCATGCATGTTAGTTACCGATGTGTTTGTTATGCATGCATTCTGATGGTCATTATTGTGGTCTTATGTCGTCATGATGTTGATGTCGATATGATTGATATGTTGATTGAATTTTACATACATATGTTGTGCTAATCCAGATTGACTATGTAGATGATATAGCCTCCCCTAAAATTCACTAAGGTATGTTCGATTATGGTTATATTTGGTTTATCTGACATGTTATGTTTGCAGGAAGAAGATTAGAGATACCAGGAAAAATGGTGGACTATAGTTCATGTGAATCTCCTTATAGATGAGATGAGCATCAAAGAGATGAGTAATCTCCTGACCTAGCAGACACTTTGAGAATTTTAAAGGAAAAGATCAAAATTTGTAAGGAAGACAATGAAAGGAAAATCCACTCACAATAAAGACTCATCGTAGCAAAGGAAAAAAAAGAAAAGGTCAATTGAGTGATCCTTCATAGTTTTTAATATTTGTAGAGATAGGTACATTGAATAAATCTCACTTATGGACATGAGGAAATGATAAATGGGGCATATGGTAGTAGGGCTCATGGAGGACACAGGTCAGAAAGGGATGACACAGTCAAATGTGGTAGATGGATGGATACACCTGACAGAAGAGATAGTGGTTATGGTTTTTATTCTATTTTTTGATCCAAGAGACAACATGGTTGTTATCATTATCATCCTTATATGAGGATTGAGATGAAATACTTGTTGGATGAGTTCAAGAAAGACAAGTCTCCTTCCTTTGATGGAGAGTTGAAGAAACCATAATATGGATAAGCATGGATTCTTGGGATGAATAAGTTCTTCGAGCTGCATGATTATTAAGAAAATGTGGAATTTAGGATAGCTATTTTAAGTCTCAAGGGAAATGTGGACATCTGGTGGGAATATGTGAAGCATGTTAGAGGCATCACGATAAAGGAGTTGAATTTTCATGAGTTCAAAATATTTTTTAGAAAAAATTACTTGTTAGAGAGATACTATGATGGTAAGTCTAAGGAATTATATGATTTGAATATGGGATACATGACAGACTAAGAGTATACGACTAAGTTTTTGAAGTGGTTGATGTACCTTTCATATTTGAAGGATGAAAAGATGAAGGTTCAAAGATTCATTAGTGGATTTACATTAGAATTTAAATATCCTATTGAATATGATGATCCTTGGACACCAGAGGAATTAATTGGGAAATTAAAGCATTCTTATGAGCAGTATAAGTGTAATTCAAAGTCCGAGTAGGGTTGGAAAGATAATGAAAAAAATAAAGGAAAGTGGGATAAGAAGCAAGGAAGACCTCAGAATGTAGGTAGCAAGGATATTGCAACACCATACAAGAAATTCAATGCAGTTGAAAAAGGATATGGATTTCAATCTGAGGAGAAGAATAAGGATGGTGTTAGGAAGCGTTTGTAGTGTTGGACTTGTGGAAAGCATCATTGTAGGAGATATTATCCACAACATTAGGGTGGAATACCTAATATTTATAGTGCTTAGCAAGTGTAGCTAGTTGGGGATGTTGGGGATAGTATTCCTTGGATTTATTCAAGAATAGAAAATAGGAAGGTTGATCATTAAGCATCTATTATCAATATGGAACTTGTAAGCTTTGTGATCAAATTGTTTCTATTTTGATTGAGCCTGGGTCTAAATATAGTTATATTAGTCCTAACCTACTGAATAAGTCTTGCTTGAATAAAGAAGTGCATGTAGAGTCTTGTTTGATGTAGTTTTCTAAAAGTACGAAGGAAAGAATTCATCATTGGGTGAGATTTTGTGCATTTGAGCTGAATGGTATGCCTACATCAACACATATAAATTTTATTTTGTTGGGATCATACAGTATGTTGTTGGGAACGTATTGGTTGTACATTGACAAGACTAAGGTAGATATCTATGATAAGGCTACTGACTTCCTGGATGATGATAGGGAAGAAGAATCTTGCAGGGTAAGAAGAAGCCTGTATTTGTGAAATTTTTTACATATTTTCAGGTAAAGTGCAGTAGTAGGAAAGGGTGTGTGTTTTTCACGGTTCATATATCCAATGAAAAAGGGAAAATTTTTAATGATATTCAATTATTGAAGAGGTATCTAATTTTGTGACAGTTTCAAGATGCATTTCCAACAGATATTTCAGAGTTACCAAATTATAGGGAAGTGGACTTTTCTATTGAGTTGATGCTAAGATAAAAACAAACATCTGAGGAACCTTACAAGGTGATCACTCCATATTTAGTGGAATTTAATTTACAACTTAATGAAATTTTTGATAAAGGATACATTAGTCCAAGTGTGTTGCCTTAGGGTGCACCATTATTGTTTTTGATGAAGAATGATGGTACTCTTAGGTTTTGTATTGATTACATCAAATTGAACAAGGTAACGATCAAGAACAGGTACACATTACCATAGATTGATGACTTGTATGATCAATTGAAGGTAGAAACAATGTTCTTAAATATTGACTTGAGATAAGGATATCATCAGCTACGTATCAAAAAAGAATAAATATACAAAACCACATTTTGTACCACGTATGGAAATTATGAGTTTGTAGTAGTTCCTTTTGGTCTTACTAATGCTCCAAATACTTTCATGTGGTTGATGAATAATGTGTTTCATCCTTATCTATACAAGTTTATGATAGTATTCATTGATGATATATTGATAGATTCTAAGAATGAGGGAGAGCATGCAGAACACCTGGTAGCAGTGTTAAAATTGTTGAGAGAGCATTAATTGTATGCCAAGCCTAGTAAGTGCAGTTTCTTTCAGAAAAATTTTCATTACTTGGGACATGTTGTTTCTAAGGAAGGTATGGCAGTGGACCCAAAAAATATCAGATTTACCATGTAGTGGGAAACTCCTAGGGATGTGGTTAAGGTTAGGTCATTCATGGGATTAGTAGATTACTATAGGTAGCTCACTAGGAACTTCTCACAGATTCCCTATCCTATTAAATATTTGTAGTGAAAATTAAAGAAGTTTGAATGGATTGAGGAGTATGCAACTAGTTTTCAACAGTTTAAGCATTTGCTTACAAGTTCTCTCGCCTTGAAGATTCCATATCCTGATAAAGCGTTTTTGGTATGTACATATTCTTGTAAGAGAGGACCTGGTAGAGTCATGATGTGGGAAGGATAGATGTTGTGTTATGAGTCATGGAAGTTGAATGAGCACGGGCATAACTATGTCACTCATGATATCTAGTTGGTAGCTATCATTCATGCATTGAAGATGTGGAGACATTATATTATTGGCAGGAGGTTCATCTTGATGAGGGGTCACAGTGGGTTGAGGTGCTTATTTAATCAACCTGATATGAATTTCAAACAAGCTATATGCACTAGTAAAAAATGGCTAATTAATTACTAAAAAAAGACTAAAATTTGCATATAAATGGCTATTTTTCGGTCGGTGACCAATAGTAGCTAATTTACAGTGTCTTATAACGCGACCAACTTTTAGTCATTTTTAGCTTAGTCATTAATTGGTTATCTCAATTTTTTTGTCTAGTAGTATATTTGGTCATTAATTTAGTGAGTGATTTGGTCATTAAATTAGTCATTGATTTGATCATTAATTTAGTCACTGATTTGGTCATTGATTTAGTCATTGATTTAATCTTTGATTTGGTCATTAATTGTCACAATTAATGACCAAATATACAACAAAATATAATACTATATGATCACCCGAGGAAACCAATTAATGACCAAATAAATATGACCAAAATGTTGGTCGTGTTATAAGATACTCTAAATTAGCTACTAATAGTTATATATATGTATGTTTTAGTCATAGTTTGAAACCAATTAATGACCGAAGAAATATGAATAACTTTTGGCCATGTTATAAGATACTATAAATTAGCTACTAATAGTCGTATATATGAAAAATTTAGTCGTCATTTGTAATCACAAATTTATCATTTGCAGTAGTCATTGATATTTTTTTGGTAGTTTCATATTCATTATATAAACGACTAATTTAGTAGTTTATATTCATTTCATTTACTTTCATTAATAATCATTATAAATGACTAATTTAGTTGTATATTCATTTTATTTGTGTTCATCATTAATCAATATAAACTACTAATTTAGTAGTTTCAAATTGATTTTGTATTTATTATTAATCAACATAAATTAATTTGTATGATTTAAAAAATGTCATACAATGTTCATGTTCATCTAATATGAAAACACAAAGTTGCATATATTAATTAGTATACTAAACAATATCAAATGTAACTATAATTAATTTCAACCACATAAATTGTATTATATGAGATGTTAAAGTATTACAATATGGGTTTCCAACTTAATATTGGTTGGAATACAATTTACACACAAAATGATGTCTCATCACTTCAAAACATTATCATTGTGTTGTCAAGGCATTGTAGGTGAATTCACAAACTCCAAAGACTTGACCATAAGTATTTATAAGTGTTTCTTATGTGGGATATTGGCTCTAAGGGTATCACTAGACCAGTTCTCCTCTCTCTCTTTTTGCATTTGTCGCTCCAATGTTATTTCTCCCCTCTTTTTGTAATTCTTACTTCTTACGATCAATACTGAGTTCATTTTTATAAAACAAAAGAAGATACAATGTAGAGTGTAAGACATGAAAGACAATGAACACTAGAATATAAACTAAATTAGACTATAAATATTCTATATGACATATACCTCAACATCAGCAATGTCAAAGCCATTTTTCCCCATACAAGTAAGAAATTCGAACAAATTTTCTTCATTGGGGTGATAATGGCCACTATAATGTGGCCAGATAACCTGTATAAACAAAGAAAATAAAATTTCACCGCATATAGAAAAGAACACCTTAGTAACTTAGTATTGAAATTTCAAGGAAAGCTTAGGAAAAATCATGTCAACTAAGTTATATGCTAAAAATCTCAAGCTGTAGATAACTTCTGAAAACAAATAATATGAGGTGTGATGTTTAATCCTTGTCATTTTATTCACAACAAAATTTCATTTTCTAACGCATGAACTTAGTCCTGTACATAAACAACATGTACTCAAATAACAACATGAAAGTAACCTTTTTTGATAGTCATGAAAATATTTTAACACAAAATAGCTATAAGGATTCCAATCAATATAGTGTAATACTAATTTCATCTTCAAGCTTTGGTTTTTGTTTAAATGAACATGATACTAAGTATTTTCAATTTCGTAGTTAAAGGAAAAAACAAAATCAAAATAAACATTCAAAATACAATAAAGCAATAAAGAGAGGATATAATGGAATGGAAATTGCAATTATAAAAGATTTGTTTACCTGTCCACCGATGTCGTGTCTAGCATTCCTAAAAAACTTTCTTGCCCAAAATAACCATGAGGTGAAATACTCACAACATTAAAAACCATAGGAATTCCTACTAGAAACATTTCCAAAGTCGATGGCTCAAGTGGCTAAGCGATCTCTAACAGTGAATGAACCATATTCAAGACATGATATGAATTGTTTCCCCATCCTTTTTCCAATCACATTTCTTGTAACATGCCCAAAATAGAGTCAACTAACAATCAAACAAAGACATTGACATTTGTTTTTATATTTTATATATATAAAATTTGAACCGGATTTTTTTTCTGTTACAACTCTGTTGAGACCACCTACTCTACAGTCAAAAATATAAAAGGAACCATTAGTCATACCTACCCATGGTCTCTTGTAGGAATGATAGAAGAATAGGTTGAGCCATTAATTAGAATTGTAAAAATTTAGAGGAAAGACAATTCATTATCTAGTTAACCAATTGCAGATTGAACCCTATATGGATGAGTAGCCCTAAATAAAGCCAGTTTTCTCTATCATATGCCTTGGAAAGACAAAATCGCTAACGTTGCTTGTAATTTTTTGGTTTGATGTTATAAATTCCTTATTGGGCTACTCTTATTACATAATGGATTTGTTTCCCAGGAAGGATGAAAATTTGTTCTAATGACACAGAATTAACTTAGTGGATTTTGACCCTACATGCAATAATTTTTGCAATGAATTTGTAGATGCAATTACATGGTGATATGGGTTTGAAATCATCTCATTCTTGTCTAATTTTTTGTATTAAAGCCTGAAATGTTGAATTGAAAGCTCCCAAATCCTGCATGTGTATTTTAATTTGTCAGCAATTCTTGGTTGCTCTATTTGAAGGAAGTCATAGAACCCCTAGAAGAATTATATTTTCCTACGAAGTGGCTGAGGGTTCTTATACTTTTGGAAACAGTGAAAAATTGTTTGTAATTCTTCCTTTGATATTTGATCCATCAATGCCTCATTACCCACCTCACCTACAAAACTGGCGAAATATGAAGTCATATTTAACTATCACACTTAAATTTATTCTATCATCCTCTTTATAAATTCCCTCTAAATGGTCTGTTGATGAGAAAATTGCTCCTCGAGATGAGACACCTTCTCATGAGGCAAAGTTCATTGATAAACACCATCTTGAGGAAATTTTTCATTATAATTATGAGATGTTGAAGAGAGAAAATATTGGCTATTTAGTAAAGGATATGCACAAATGTTAGTGATTTGGTACAAGGAAAGACATGGGCGGTAAGAGAATTGTGGAGATTCCCTACAAATATTTTCCCAAATGTGACACGTGAGGATGTATGCATATTAAAAAACTATATTTGAGAATGTGCTCCATTTTGAAGGCAAGACTATTTTGGATGTAGGTGCAAGAAGTTTGACACAAGCTCCTGCACCTGGCCTAACAGTTCACCTGCTTACCTATGACTACGATCTATACGCTTCCTAGCTTGTCAACTGCAGTTGCTCCAATTCTTGGTCATATTGTGCCTGAAGACATGTCACTGTGACTTCAAATAGGCTACTCAACCACATGTTTGGTGGCTACTAAACTTGCACTGACATAGGTCTAGCTAGCTCTGATAGCACTCCTCCATCCACAAACTAATTATGTTGACAACTTCCCTTCTATTGGTCATTTGTGTATCTTTTCCCTCGTGATTTCTCAATTGCTGAGTGGTGTCAACTAGTTTAGCACATGTTGCTTCCTTCTTAGTGAGTTTCCACCTTATGCTACTTGTGGTTTTTCTTTTCGAGTCCAGGCTTGCGTGTAGGCCACAGTTCTTCCACCAACGACTTTCGACAATATCTTCCCACCTCTCCTAGAAAAATACTCTCGAAACTACGTGATTCTTCGAGGTGATTCTAGTAGATCCTTTTCTCCCAACCTAAATTTTACCCACCCCTTCTTTGCGCAGTTTTATTTTCCTATTGGTAGCATGGTTTGACCCTTATTTCAAAAACTTTTTTTTTTCCATGATTGACACAACCTTGTCAGTTTTTGAAATTCAACATTTGTAGTCTTCCCACCTCTGTCAGTTGATGAGTATGAATTCTTAAACCATCTTCTGTCATTATCCAAAACATTTATTTCCTGGACATGTGATTTTGCAACTAAAGGTATTTTTGCAGCATAAGTCCTTGTCAAATTTTCATCTCTCATACCAACTAGCATCCGGTCATAACTATAACCTGAAATCAGACATAAAACTATTCGTCTATTACTCAGAGATGTGAATGGTGGAATATTTGCTAGATCACTCTTAGAATATGGCAGAGGCTGAGCCCTCCCTCCTATTCCCTTTCCAAGACCTCCCTTAGGACCAAGTGTCAAGTGGCCACCATCAAAAGCTTTGTGTGTTGAAGGGCTTGGCATAGACCGATTTTTAAATTGAGCCCAATCCACAGTCTAGGCATCTTGACTGGTGAATCACAGTCACATGGTCCCATATGGGGTTGTGGCAGGTCCTCTCACACCATGATCGAGTGGTGTCACAAGTCTCCAAGCTGCATGTCCCATATTGGTACCTCGAGATTGGCCTCCTTGTCCATGTAGTTCTTGCACAGCATCTCGGTATAATTCCTCTATTTTATTGTGGCCCTCAACCTTCCACCTTTTTCCCCATCCATTCCTCCTTAGATCAATCAGATCCTTCAACATGAACCTCAGCCTAGAGGGAAGCTCCTGGGTATTGGACATTTTTGTCATCCTATCAAAGTAAGCATAAATATGTTCCTTGGCCTTTGAATGGTCTATCATATGACCAATAGTGCTCATCAATTTGCAAAAAGCTTCAACATTTTCATCCTCTGCATCCTAAAATTCACCAATTAATTTCATGATGAATGCATGCATAATTTTTTTGGTCAGCATACTTTCTTTATAAAGCTCACCAATAAACCTTATATTTCCTAGCATTCATCATTGTGTTGCAGTCTTCTTCTCTCATATTTCTTCTACTGAAAGGCTTTTCTCACCATCATATTCTTATTTATTAGCCTCTGCCTCTTCTTTTTCATCTTTTTCAAATTATTCCTGAGATTTTTTCAAAAGAACTCGTAGTCTTCTTCTCTCGTATTTCTTCTACTGAAAGGATTTTTTCACCATCATCTTCTTATTTCTTAGCCACTGCCTCTTCTCTTTCATCTTTTTCAAATTATTCCTGACATTTTCATCCTCTGCATCCTGAAATTCACCAATTAATTTCATGATGAATGCATGCATAATTTTTTCGGTCAGCATACTTTCTTTATAAAGCTCACTAATAAACCTTATATTTCCTAGCATTCATCATTATGTTGCAGTCTTCTTCTCACATATTTCTTCTACTGAAAGGCTTTTTTCACTATCATCTTCTTATTTCTTAGCCTCTTCCTCTTCGCTTTCATATTTTTCAAATTATTCCTGACATTTTTTCAAAAGAACTCGCTTGAAATCAACCTTCTCATTGTCTTCATAAAATTCTAGTAATCCTGTAGCAAGCTGAAAACAGAATTTTGCATACATTTCACAAAAGGTCGGCTCCATCAAGGCTTTGTCAAATATTTGAGATATTATACCATGAAGACATGATGCAGAGTCAATGTACAATTCTTTGACTTGTTCAAAAAGTTTTTCAAAGTTTTGGGGCATTAATTTATTAAGGATGGATTTAATTTGTCATTTTTTCAACTGATCCTCATCAGAAACCTTGCCTACTTCATATCGGTTCTCTGATTTATGAATTATGGGAAGAGAAGACTGTGGAGGAGGAATCAAACCCTTTTGTGAACCAAAAGCATGCTGCCACATATGGGCATCAGAATTATTTATCACTAGTCCAACTTGTGGAAATGGTGCTTGCACATAAGGCCCTCCAAGAAGGATGCCATTCATACTCATTTTTGCTACACAAGTATTTCTTGCAAAGCCAGTATTATAACTTTGGCCAAGTTGAAACATAGAAGAGTAACCACTTATACTTGCATCCATCCGCATATCACAACCAATAGTAAAAGCATCCACCGACTTGGCCCATCTATCATCATCCAAACTGGCCATATTTCTCCTACGACATTCAAGTATATAATTCCCACTCAGATGCCTTTCAAGACCTCTTGCAGTGCTTGCTAATGCATCAACCTCTCCTACATGACTTGCAAGTGCTTGGGAATTTCCAAGTAATTCAACAGCGTCTGGACAAATTTCAAAATGATTTGGTAGATATTTGCACTGATCCTTGATTGTCAAAAAAAATAACTAGAGTACTTTCTATCTCCTGAAAATTTAGTAACTAAAATATCTACTTGACTCATAGAAGTTGAAAGCTCAACTGCATCTTCCCAGTCATCCACTTCTTCCAGGACTTGCTTCTCAAGCTCTTTTGAGGAATTCTTACTCTTGACAACATCGATTAGTACTTTGGATGGTTCTAGAAGGTTCACATCTTCCTCCTTCTCCTCTTGAACCTTATAAGAATTATATAAATCACCAGTGGGAGCTGCAGCATTTGCCTTACTGAAAAAATCTTCTTTTTCTTCTTCTTGTTGAAAACTACCTTGGCAGCATCGCCAATATTTGCAACATTTTTCTTCACAAAAACATTGGAAGAAATTTTATTCTACTTTTCTGAAATTTCTACCCAAAATGCTGAAATGTTTGGTTCCTCTAAGCTAGTTCTTGTGTCAGAGAAACCTCCAGGAAGTGCACCAGCTGGAAAAAAATGTCCAAAATTATTACAAGAAAAACATGGTCAACAACCTACAAAATACGTACAATCAAATGAGATGAAAGATAAATGACAACTAAACAATATGCAACCAATACCATCTACTACTGTTAAAACTATTGAAGTAATGGGCATATATAGATTTGTTAGATTTATAGGTTAATGATTAATCATAAAAAACTGAAAAAATTGTGTTCACACAAATGACAGCTCTAATATTTTTGAACATTCAAGAGGTTGACTAGGGTTTAAAAAATAGTGTCTGAGGTACTTTGTGTTTAAAGGTGCATACTTAATTCTGTTTTAACTTAGAAAAATTAGAATAAAATCATTGTATCTCATTTCTAGAATTTCTAGGCAGAGAGAAAGGGATTTGTTGTACTTTTTCTAAGTTCATAAATACTTAGAAATTTATTTCTTTTAGCAGAAAAATCAGATCAATGATTTGAATATAAATCTGGGTTCAGTGTAGAATTTTTTATATACCGATAACTTTTCAGGTTTTTCTATGCCCAAGTTTTGGAAATATTGTTATTTTTCTATTATCCCTATTTGGGGATATTAGATGCTACAATTGGTACAAACAAAATCTAGCTATTTGGAATGCTAAATCTGAACAATAGTTCTAAGTTCGGGACAAGGATAAGTCTAGTATATGCAAATTGGAAGCATGCATGTGCCCTCACTTTCTCTCTCTATATCATTGCCACTTTCCTTCTACAACAAATTAGTGGCCAACCATCACTTTTCTCTCTCTTTGTTGACGATAGGAAACTAGGAAGATGGATCTATTGGAGCATATCATTACATGGTATAAATTTGTCCTATTGATATGCCATCAGTTTTAGAGAGTTAATTGAGCAATAGATAAAAACTATAAATGCTTTCTTTGCAAGGAAAGTGTTCTCCACAAAACCTAGTCTCTCCCTCAACATCTTAAACTTTGCATTTTCTAGGGGCTTTGTAAAAATATTTGCAACTTCTGAATCCGAAGGAAAGTGCTCAAGAACCACCACCCTTGTAGTGTAATTAACTCCAAAATTTAGAGAAATCACATAAATGTAGTGCAGAACCCAAGAACACAAGAGAAAAGATAAATAAACCCTAAGAAAGATCTATTTGATGATAAAAAATAGAGAGTTATGTTTACTTTCCACTTCAAGGGGGCAACCTCCAAGAGGAATTCTCCAAATACATACATAATTCTTGACAAAACATTACATATCATTCTACTTAATATATAACTATCCATAGAAAATATTATCTATCTATGGGCCCACTTATAATGAGAACCTACTTGCTATTTTGGGCCTTATTAACAAAGTTGATCCTTTTTACAATGACTGATTGTTAACTAACTATTCAATGGGCTTTATGCAATGAAGGTGGCCTCCTATGTTGATAAATATAAAGTATTTCTTCAATGGGCCTTATGCAGCGAAGGTGGACAACTCTAATGTTAGATTTGTTGCCAATATTTTTTATTTACTGACAGCTCTAATAGTAACACCACTGCTTGCTTTCCTTCCTCTGTATACCATGCTAGCACACCCAAGGGAATGCTAGATTTGTTTCCAATTTTCGTCAAGCGCACTTAAGAGGAACTAATTTTTACAGGTGGAAACTAGACATTCCTAAGACAGTTGAGGGACATCTACCCATCTTCAAGAGAATTTACATCACCAATTTTCAAGGATGTGGGTAACATCCCAAAAGAAAAAGAGATGTCCCCAATAGTTTCCTTGTACCTCATGCATAGGGAAACACTAAAGTCTAATCTAACTCACTTTCATTTTGCATATGATGGTGGCCGGATCCATTCAGCGGGGACTGATAGTGAGCATAGATCCACTGCTTGATCCATAAGTGGATGCATCCCTTAAGGGTGGGACACATCCTTAATGCAACTAGGACCCATCTAAAATAAAAGAGACATGGCTAAAAAAAAATCCCATGCATACATGAGAATGGACTATATCATTTATCAGTGACAAAAATAGAACACTTAAAATCATAAAAGTATTTCATCTAACACAGTTATGTATGAATACTTGAGTCTTAGACTCTTACAAAAATTGTCGCATGTCATTTCTGATGTATGTATGAGTAATTAGCAGGGTAGGTGTCCCCATGTGTGGGTGCACATCTCACATATTTGGTAGGGAAATGACAACATATCCTCCCCAGCTAGTGGGAATCCCCAACCAATAAATAAATGCATGATTGGTGGACCCTGTTACCCATCATATGGCATGAGAATTAATACAGTATAAGATTAAACCCAAGCAAGCTTCACTTGGATAATTTTGGCCCTCTGGCTTGTTACCTCTCATGTTATAGGAGGCCTACACTTGTGAATATTTTCAATACTCTTGTCATTTCCATCACAAAGGGAGGAGAAGAAAACTTATGTTTTGGGCCACAGACATAAGAGGGCTAAAAATGTGGAGTTGAGGGCAGTTTAGGGCACTCTTGGTGACTATTATGAAGGATGATTTGCTATTCTGGAGTGCCAAGGCATAAGAGAGAATTTATGTATGTTTTAGGGTATGTTAGGGTATTTATACCCTTGGAAGAGACAATTGCATCCCTATATGGCTATTGTGGGAAGGGTACAGGCCTAAACCAACCTAAGAAGAGTTGCATAGGGCCGTGTTAGGGTTGTTTCATACCCAAGACAACAATGTTGAGGAGGAGGGTACTTCCAAAGGGCAGCCAGTTTCATCTAGAGCAATTCTGGGCAAAATTGAAGGCTAGAATAATGGACTATGTGATGCCCTAACTAAGCCTAGATTGCAGCAATGAAGGAGAACTCAAAACAATGAGCTTAAGGTATGTATTTCAATGCGTTCTTGTAGATGTTGGATCCTAACTTGTAGATCAATTTTAAATCGTGATAGGGCAGCATGTGGAATTCAATGAGGAGGGATCAGATCTCATGGTTAGATGCTCTAAACCAATTATATTTTCCACAGTGATTGGGAAGAAAACTTGGAGCGACAATTTATCAAGTATTGGGTCAGAGTGATGGATACTGTGTGGATCAGTTTGACGTGCAGCTTGAGGAGGCCTTAGGAGTTGTTTGGAGGAAAAATTTGGAAAAGGAATGCAAAAGTGATCTTCATTGCTATAGTACCGAAACAAATGAGGTGGTGATTTCTTTCCCAAATCATATTATGATCTTCTAATTGTGGGCCTATCCATACACTCAAACACGAGATCCACATTAGGTACCAAACCAGGATATTGTTCCAGGAGCTACAACAGTCTCCAAATTGTAAACATCATTACAGAAGGTCAAGGAAGCCCATCCTTACCTAAAAGGAGGCTAACCATATTATATGGTTAGTAGGATATCTAACTTACAATCAAGGAGAGTACAAAAGTGTTCAAACACATGATGGCTTTCATGTCCCTGCAACAACACTTTGTAAATATCCCAAGTAGTAACTGAACTTCGTAGTGCAAAAATTCCTTCTATGTCAGTTGGAGGAACCAACCCTATTACTTTAGCATCAATGCTAGCAAAATTCTCTTTCATCCAACAATATCTACTTAAAGTAGAGATGGTGTTGGCGATCAGCCTTTTGATGCAATATCTCAAATTGCATAAGCATTTTTTAGGCATGCTGATTAGATGAGTAGTTATAACTTATAAAGAGTCTAGAAATGCATTTTGGTGCATTTTCATGTGTTATTTTTATATAAAATTACAGTCAGAATTAAAGCTCTCCCACCTTCTTATCTTGGATCTTACTAATGCAACCCTTTCCAAACTGATTCATGAAATCTACAAGTGGTAAGAGAGCACTATTATAGACAGTTTTAAATATTTCTAAAGGATATCAAGATAGGAATTTATTGTTATATTTGAGAGTAACTATTGGTGTTCAATCAACACATGACACATACGTAGTTGGACATGATCAAGATAACGATGTTGCAGTGTTATGGATGAATGTGCCAAAAGATAAATTGATAACCATGGTGGTTGAAATTTCTGCAAATCTTTTTCTAGGACAAAAAGTGTATGCAATTGGGAATTCATTTGGTTTGGATCACACCTTAATTACTGTTATCATTAGTGGGATTTCTAGGTAGATAATTTCAGCTACAACTGGCCATCCAATACACAATGTGATTCAGACAAATGGTAAAGGACCATTGGAGGTTCTCTTCTAGATAGTTCAGGAAATTTGATTGGCATAAACACTTCTATGTACTCTCCATAAGGAGCATCACCTAGTGTGGGATTTTTAATTCCAATAGATCTGTAAGTGTTATTGTTGATCAATTAGTAAATTTTTGAAAAATTACTTGACCTATTTTGGGTCTAAATTTGCACTGGATGAGTTTGTTGAGAAACTGAGTGCCACTAGAGTTATGGTGCTTGATGGTCATGTAGATGGACCAACTGGAAAAGCTGGATTGAAAACAACAAAATGAGATGCTTATGGCCAACTTGTCTTGGGAGACATCATTACAGCTGTAAATGGGAAGAAATTATGCAATGGAAGTGATCTCTATAGATTACTTGACCTAGTAGTTTTTAAGGTAGGAATTTTAGTTTCTAAAGGGTGGGGTCCTTCAGCATAATTGCATCTTCCTTGGTCCTATCATCCAAAAGAAAAACTTAATCAACAAAGAGTAAATATGTCAAGTTTAGGGTAATTCCTATTTGTATAGCTATCAAGCTTATAGTTATTTTTGACTCTGTTATAACTCTATTGATACCACCTACTCTACAGTAAAAAATAGCAGAGGAGACATTATTCATACCTACCCATGTTATCTTGTAGGCATGATAGAATAATAGGCTGAGCCATTAATTAGAATTGCAAAGATATTGAGGAAATATAGTTCATTATCTAGTTAACCAATTGCACATTGAACCGTATATGAATGAGTATCCCTAAATACAACCTATTTTCTCTATCATATGCCTTGGAAAGACTCACTAACATTGTTTCTAATTTTTTGGTTTGATGTTATAAATTACTTCTTGGGCTACTCATATTCCGTAATGGATTTGTTTCTTAGGAAGGATGCAAAGTTGTTCTAATGGCATGGAATCAACTTAGTGGATTTTGACCCTACATGCAATAATTTTTGCAATGATTTTCTAGATGAAATTACATAGTGATATGGGTTTGACATCATCTCATTCTTGTCTAATTTTTGGGATTAAAGCCTGAAATGTTGAATTGAAAGCTCCCAAATCATGCTTGCGTATTTTAATTTGTCAGCAATTCTTGGTTTGTTTGAAGGAATTCATAGAACCACTAGAAGAATTATATTGTCCTACAAAGTGACTGAAGGTTCTTATAGTTTTGGAAACAATGCAATTTTTTTTGTAATTCTTGCTTTTATATTTGATCCATCAATGCCTAATTACCCACCTCCCCTACAAAACTGGGGAAATATGAAGTCATCTTTAACTATCTCTCTTCAATTTATTCTATCATCCTCTTTATAAATTACCTCAAAATGGTCGGTTGATGAGCAAATTTCTCCTCAAGGTAAGACACCTCATGAGGAAAAGTTCATTGACAATTAAAATCTTGAGGAAATTGTTCATTACAATTATGCGATGTTGAAGAGAGAAAATATCTGCTATTTAGTAAAGGCTATGCACGAATTTTAGTAATTTGTTACAAGGAAAGACATGGGCATCAAGGGAATTTTGGAGATTCCCTACAACTCTTTTCCCAAATGTGACAGGTGAGGATGTATGCTTATTAAACAACTATATTTGAGAACATGCACCATTTTGAAGGCAAGACTATTTTGGATGTAGGCACGGGAAGTTTGATGCAGGCTCCTGCACCTGACTTGGCATCCCACCTGCTTACCTATGATTATGATCTATGTGCTTTCCTTCTTGTCAACTAAAGTTGCTCCAATTCTTGGTCGGATTGTGCCTGAAGGCCTGTTACTACAACTCAACTAGGCTACTTGACCACGTGTGGTGGCTACTAAACCTGCATTGACACAGGTCTAGCTAGCCCTGATAGAACTCCTCCATCCACAAACTATGCTGAAAATTTCCTTCTATCAGTAATTTGTGTGTCTTTTCCCTCGTGATTTCTCAACAGTTGAGTGGTGTCGACTAGTCTAGCCCGTGTTGCTTCCTTCTTAGTGAGTTTCCACCTTATGCTTCTTGTGGTTTGTTTTTTTCGAGTGCAGACTTGCATGCAGGTCATAGTTATTCCACCAATGACTGTTGACCATACCTTCCCACCTCTCCTGGAAATATACGCTCAAAACTACGTGATTATTTGAGGTGATACTAGTAGATCCTTTTCTACCAACCGAAATGTCGACCACCCCTTCTTCGCACAGTTTTCTTTTCCGATTGGTAGAAGGGTTTGACCCTTATTTCAACTCTCTAGTTTTGCCATGACTGACACATACTTGTCACTTATGGATCGTTTATTAAACCCCTATACAACATACAAATAGATGTATATGACCCTTTTTCAATCCTTAAAACAATTAACAATTTCTTCAGGGCACTATACAATCGATTTACTTTGGTTCTAAAAAAATTGCTTTTGCACGATCACAATCAAACAAGTTTGGAAAGAACGAGTTGGGAATGTCATATATAAATATATATAAATTTATAAATAAGTTAATAACACATTATCTTGCAAGAAAAAATGGAATAAGACCCATAGATGACAAAAGTATGTTCCTATCAGTTAGTGAAAAGCTTAACAATGCCCGACACAGGGAAGGATTGTTCGAGCATATAAAATAGGATAAGTTACAAAGCTAATAGGTTGTGTAACAGTAATATTTTAGAGCCTTATGTTTACTTCAAGTATATCAAACCTTCTAGTTTGGTATTTTCGGAAATATATTTGAGCAAAAATTTAAAACTGTGAAGGTTTCTAGCTAGTTAAATTTTTCTACATATGCCTCACATCATCAACCATGGCATCCACTATAAAACAAAAATTTCCTAGAAATAAGGAAAGCCTCCAATGATGTATGAGCCAAATCATCATATCCTGAAATGGGTAGAGCCCAACATGCATAGTGCAGTAAAATATGTGCATATAAATGTGTGTTAGTAGCATCCTAAATAAAATATACTCAAGAATAACTAGCCACTTTGATTAGGGAAAAGTATAAATTTAAAGGTAAAAGGGGTTAATAGATCCCTTGCATACACCTACGAAGGTGTGCATGAAAGAAGGGTTTGAAAATATAAAATGAAGATGATCTAAAAACCCTAGTCCTGCAGCCCTTGGGCATATGCCATTGGCCATTAGTCTAACATATTGACTAATTAACCCAAAAAATTCCATCACTAAGCAATTCCCTTGATCAAAATAGTAAAAATTGAGCCTTACTTGGAATATTTAAAAGGAAGAAACCTTAGAAAAGATGATTTTGAACCACTTCTGGATCAACATTGTAGTGTGCCATTGAAGATGGGTGAAACCTGAGGAAAAAATTTAGAAAACCGTTGAAGAAATGAGATAATCCAAAGAGGCAAGTTCACACCTACTCTGATACCATGTTTAGTTTACAAGAGATAAACAAGGATTGAACGTAAACAACCAAAAAACCATAAAAAAAAAAATCATAAACACAAAGAGGAGAGAAGATGAACCCATGAACATGAGAAACATAAGATGTAGGTGCCCATAAGATAAATAATCACATAAGACGACAATTAGCTCATGACAAAATAATTTGTGATGAAAATAATGATGACAAAGGTAGTACTAAGGACATCACCAAATCCCAAGAAGATTTTGGAATGTTAATAGTGAGGAAATCTTGACAAATTGAGGATATATGTTGAGATGGCTAGTGGGGTGCTAGCTCCAAGGAATTCGACTATGTTGGCCTTACCCTAAAATAGTATATATTGAAAAAATACAATAAAATGTTGTGGTTTCACATGTGTAGACTTATAGCCTTGATTACATGTAAGGTTGGCATGAGGCCACAAGTGAATATTACACCATCATTTCAATATTTTATATGTATTAAAAGTCTCATGGAATTCATAGAGAAAGGAATGTTGCAATGGAACGATAGATGTAGAGATGGCAAGGAGAATGATAAAAGGTAAAATCTATCAAATGTTTTTTAAGTTGAAGAAATTAGTACACCAATGTATTTTGTTGATAGAAATACAAATTGCAAGGAATGTTACACCTAAAGAAGCATGAAGTGATGAGAAACTAGGGGAGAGTCATCCTAAAGTGTTTCTTTGCAATGTCTGTGTACTTGTTTCTCAAAAAAGTGCATAAGCATGAGGTTAAAGGTTAGAAGTATTTTTGATAGGGTACAATGGAGAGTCTATGGGATGTCATATTTTTTTTTTTTTGGAAAAAGATAGACTCGGGAGGGATGTTATATTTGAGGATGAATATATCCAAGGTAATTCAAATGAAATTAAAGTGTCATGGCCTATTGAAGAAAGAGGTAAATAGGTAGCAGAAGAAAGAATTCCAAGTCAGGAACAAAGGAGCAATCAAGGATGCAGTGATAATGAAGTCAATGATGTCAAAGCTAGTACTAAGGACATCACCAAAGCCCAAGAAGATTTTGGAATGTTAATAGTGAGGACATCATCAAAGCCCAAGAAGATTCTGGAATGCTAGCAGTGAGAACATCATCAATGCCCAAGAATATTATGAAACAACATTTGTGAACATTAGATGGCTCAAAGCAATAGGAACTACCTGAAAGCGATAAAAGAAGCAAGAAATCAAGAATATTGCAACAATCTACTTTACAGCAGTTATATATGGCTTTGATCACAAATTAACCACAATTCTAGTAGAATGTGATTCAATGCACATGGAAAGAAGAATGGGACAACGTAACAGAGGTGGAATGTGATTCCATACAGAGAAATGAAATGCTAGAACTTGAGGATATGCCTAAAGGAAAAAGTGCAAATGGTTAAATGAGTCTTCACGGAAAAGTGCAAAGAAGATGGCTCAATTGACAAAAACAAAGGAAGACAGTGACAATAGCATTATTATTTCTTTCTATTGAGGTGATAGTCAAGTCACCAGTCCTCCAAGATCATAAAAGACCGCCTAATCTTGTTGTTATTTTTCCTACTAGGGAACTTGCAAGTCAAGATGTTGCAATGTACTCCTATTCTCCTAATAATTAATGACTTAATTAGAAATCACATCATCTAATGAATTAATGAATCCATTAGAAATGTTGCCACAAATTTTTTTTCCATAAACTAAACATTTGGAAATTAATAGGAAAGTATGTATATGCATCATGAGAGGAAGTAAATAATGATAAAAACTTCAAACATGTTAAGAGGGAATGCCCTGAAGCATTTTTTTTTGCAAAAAAGTAATTTTGGATCACAATCATCCTTAAAAAATAAAAAAGTATAGGTATATGCATTGTTTTGACAGGATTTTAAACTGAAGACATCAATTACAACTCTTCTGGAACAATAGATTTCCAACTATACCTGTTTACCAACTCGCCTATAGATATTAAGAGCCTTAATAGCATCATGGTGTTTCATTTCAAAGAACTTCAGGTAAACAGTTGTAGTCATTAGTAGTTACAGATCAGGGATGCAGTTGTCTAAGGAAGAAATTGATGCTTTGAAAAATAAGGTCAATTCAACCCTGATGAAGAGTTCATAAACAATGAGTAAAAGTCAAGGAGTTCATGATGAAAATTCAAGAACTATATAGAAATGGCTCAATGTGGGTAAGGATTTCATGATTATGTATTGAGTATTTTTTAGAAAAAAACTCTCAAACCAATGTTGTCAAACCCCCAATGCTAAACAAGCTAGTAATGTGGGGTGGGGACTGATTCCATAATTCTAGAATTGTATGACTGTAAAAACTAGATATGTTTTTTAATGTTTTTGAAGAGAATAATATAGCTTAGATTCAGAGAGGAAAATATATAACAATTACCATATGACTTCTGCATTGGTGTGCTTGTCTACTTATAGTCATCGGGCTACCCATTTTTCCTTTGACACCATATATAACTTGTGAATATTTAAGAAAAGAGAATTAAATATCCTTGGGTAAATTCATTTCCCACTTATCAACATACACATACTTATCCACTTTCCCAAAGTATATGTTTGTTCTAAGTGTTATTGTGCATGGTTATTACTTTGGCATAATTCAAAGTTAAGTTCATTATTGACATTTAATAGGTCGGTGTAGTTATTCTGCATTCAATATCAAACATGGGAGGTATATCAAACCTACTTCTGGATATTAAACTGGGAAATTATAAAGCTTGAGTTTTGCATATGTCTGAGTTGTAATACTAATATGTTGAGCATTTGGGTTCTCAAGAAATGCATCGGGCATTGGCAATCTCAACGTGAATGTGTCCATATTCAATGTATACAATGCAACATCACACACATTTTGAATGAATTAACCCATGTCCACCTGGCTTCCACAATGCAGCTTGATTCAAGATCTAGTCAATAGAAAATGTTATAAAATAGATAATAAATAAGAAATACAGGAGAATCAACCCAATCAAAAAAAATTATTTCTAGGTTTGGTCAAGGGGAATATTAACCTAGCACACACTAGGGTTAATCAACATTGAACCCAGCTATTGTGAAGCTAGAGATTGCATAGGTCTTAGTTCCAATATCTGATATGATGACCATTTGGGTAAACTCAAGAAATGCACCAGAGGTTGGCAACTTCAATGTTCATATCATGACAAGGGTTAGACGGACCTATGCCAATATTCCTACTCAATGTGCCTAATGTACATTCTAGATTCAATGCACTATCAGCTCCACCATCACCTTGGTTGTAAAATTCCTTGCAATAGATTTCTTGGTTTATGTGGATTTTTTGTTCATATCTATGTCAAACAATTTGTCTAGGTGCACTATCAACCCCACCATCGCCCTGCTTGTAAAATTCCTTACAATAGCTTTCTAGGTTTATGTGAAATTTTTGTTCATATCTATGTCAAACAATTTATCTGGGTACTACTGTAGGCACTTTACTAACAATTTTAATTAAGAATATACTCATATTAAATGACATACACCGAAAATAAATCACCCAAAGTTCAAACTGACATATTCCAAGCATAAGATTCACATAGGACTTCCAAATATAACTCAGAAATAGGAGTAACGAGTATTCATATTAATTCCCATAATGATATCCACTACAGCCAAAAGACTATGAATATTTTATGCTGTCAATAAACGCATGTAAATAAGGGACACTAAGTATAGAAACTTGGGACTGGTGCATTCCTTTTGCTGGTTGCTAGATGACTGTATCACACGCAATGAAGAGTCCATAAGTTCATTTTATGCCCAAATTTTTGCATTCACCCACACCAGAGATAAGGAACTCATGTTTCCATTAGTGAGTAGAAGTAAATACACGAGTTAGTGATGCCAGGTCTTCTGGATAGTGTAAACTCAGACTAATTTAACTTATATGTAGCCTTCAGAGAGTAATTTTATTGGTCATTGAAAGGGCACACAACAACTGTTATACGGTTATGAAACTCGTGCTAATCAATTTGATTACTCAGCCCTTCTTAGCATATTCATCCAGCAGATGGAATGTCAAATATCCGCCCTCAAGCTCAGATAGATACGGCCCAAAAACTCCAACGAAAACTGAGAACTTGTAAATGTATGTCTCAGCTAGTAAAAGAATGTAGCTCGACCAGGAAAATGAAAGGGGACTCGTGCTATGAAAGATTAGATTTCATTTCTATCCCTTAGAAACTCATACAATGCCACCCAAAAATTCGAGGTGCAGCAGATTGGTAGTCGTGCTTATTTCTTCTTCACACTGAACCAAAAGGAGCAGATATGGCTCCCTTTAACTTGGCGTTTGAAGAGGTGAGGGATGAAAATAGAATCCCTTCTCCGCAATGACCCTCTCCTCCTGTGAAATCGAAGATTCATCGCATGACGTCGAATTGGAGGGGCAATCAAAAGGGTCAGAGCCGAGAGGCATCACTGGGCTAACAACGAGTGATGGGAGAAGGAGCATTTTGGGTGACAGGATTTCAGGTGGCAGCATTGCCCTATTAGATATCCTCCCATTCAGATTGAGGTAGAGATGATTGATCCCCAGACCTATCTGCAGATTTCTCAAATTCTGATGCCTTTCGTGCAGCTTGAAGGAGGGTTTTCAAGGACCCACTTCGATTCTGGGAAGTGAAATATTAAAATTTCATTTCTATCCCTTAGAAACTCATATGATGCTTCCCATTTGGATAGGTAGAGGATTCAAACACACAAATAACACAAGTATTTCACACACGAAACAATGAGCTGCAGCTCTTTACTTAATCTTCAATCACTCTAAATCACAATCTTGCTTGCTGAATACAATGAACTTGGTGAAGGGTATTTAACCTAAATTTACATGCACGGGCGGAAACGTGAAGTTGGGTTACACTTTTGTGAGAATCGGGGGCCGAAAATTTTTTTCGGCAATAGTTCGGCCGAACATTTTATAAAGTTCGGCCGAACATTTTATAAAGTTTGGCCGAACTCGTGATTCCGTTTAGATTGACGACACACTGACAGCGTGCGAAAATAGAATTTTCATCGGAGATGGGAAAACCGGTGACAAAATTTCAGCCGAACTTCTAACAAAAGTTTGACCGAACTGTGAGTTCGATCGAACTTTTACTTTTAAAAAAGTTAGGCCGAACTAGTTTTTATAAATAAATCTCCCGCGATGTTGGTTTGTTTACCAGTTTGATTACTCGCACATTGGCTGCGACTATTCGTTGCTCTGTTCGCTCGTTTTTTCCCGTCAGCCTGTTGATCCTCCCGTCCGTGACTGTTCGCTGCTTTGTTCGTTGCTCGTTTCGTTGACGTTGTTATTGTTGTATATCGGGTATGTTCGAGCGAACCTCTTGCAACTTGTATGACTCCTTTCCACAGTAATTTTGAGTAGGAATAATTAACAAAAAATTGATCAACTGTTCCATTTTTTGTTTTTATATTTGTTTGCTGTGTTAAATTGTATTAGTTTTATATTAGGTTTGACTTGAAACAACAATTTAACCTCCTCCACATTGGTTGTCTCTTGCCTTCGTGGTTCTCTTGCAATCCATTTTATAAATGCCAATTTGAGCTTGAACTTATTGTAATGTCATAGCTTGTGCATGGACTCCCTCTTTTAATAAATTTTGAAGTACGTAAAGTCAGGAGCTAGGAGCAAGGATAATATCTCGACTTGAAAATGCTTAATTTCAGGACTTGACTGTGCTTTTAAACTACTTGGAGGGGATTATATATCAAGAGAATGTCTCAACTTCACAGTGCTTAATGTCTCAACTTGATAGTGCTTTTAAACTACGTGGAGGGGATCATGTATCAGATCAAATTTTATACAATTGAAGATTTTCACATTGCCGGATTAATGATTAGTAATTAAAACAAAAACGAATAGTTTGAACGCTTAAATAATAATAGTTAGGATACAGGCACTAACTGCTTAAACTCATCCCTTTCTTCCTCTCTTTCATTTCTTTTTTGGGATTTGGCCTCTGTCGCCTTTGATTTCTAAATGCATATCGTTGGATTCCCCAGTAATCGATTAGATTTTTTTACTGTTTCTTGCATGTATCCTCCTCAATAAATAGCAAGTAAAAACAAAAGTCGTGAATCTTGAAGGATGTGTATTCTTGATCTACCTTCATTTCCAATTTGTATTCTTGCTCGACTTATGAAATATCTTCTCAATGGGAACATCGTGGCTCTTGTACCAGGAAACTAAAATTATTTTTTCCACGTAACTGATTTATGTCTTCTCTTATTTTCATGTTTACCTTCATTTTCACAATCTTCAACTAGGTATCTGCAATTTTTTTTCTCCAACCTTTCTAGACTCTAGTTTCTCATAGAAGACTTCCCTTCTAGATAACTGGAGCATGGTGGATTCCCTTTTCTAGCCCTATGCAGAGTCATTTCTAGCTCCCTCAGCGTGCTCCCTAACTCTGCAGTTTTTCCTTTAAATCTTTCCATTTTGGGTACCACTTCCCTTTAAAATAGATTGCTAATGGTACACATAATTTCAACCTCCTTATTTTATTTTTTTCAGTAAGAAAAATACCTTGGTTTATATTATGTACCAGGAACAAAATAGCAAGGACTTTACATAGCACTTTTATCATGATCCTCCACTCCCAAAGTTACTGAATATGTCAAATTTTGACCACATAACGAACAAAGACAAAATGAAATAATACAGCCCAAAAAATACCATTTCAAAACAGAGAAAATCTGTTATCCCCACCCTTGAAGAGCCCAAAAAGTGACAGTAGAAGGATCTATGAAACAACTCATACAAAAAGGGACAGCAAAGTTTTTACTGTCAAAGTAACAACACATATTAAACCTGAAATCTGAAAACACAACCTCCCTGAACCCCACTGTACTTAAATGATGGGGACTGAACCTTCAGCTTGAAGACCCTGCATGTTATATAGTTGGTAATTAATATTTCCAAAAACAGCCTTCAGCCCCTGCTTTGACAATTCATCTGCAACAATATTATTTTCATGATATATATGTTGATAAGCAATACCTGCAAAATAGTTTTTAAATTCTCAATTCTACAAAGCCAATGTGAAACCTCCTTATTTGCACATTCATATTCAACATTTTTTTATGAACAAATGACACCAATTGTGTCGTGAATAATTCCATCAAATTTAATGTATGCATTGTATGTTCTGAAGACTCCAATGTAATGGATGCATTGTATGTATTTTTTGCTTGTATATTTTTATGCTCTTTGTCATAGTAATGTCATATAGTGTATGAAGTTTTAAATATTTTTTAAATTATTTTTATTATGTGTTGGATGTGATTTTGATTGAAAATTTTTCTTTTTTGTTTATTAATTAAAAAAATTATTAGAAAATTTATTGCTTTAAGCCTTAGAATTTACAATAAAAATTAGAAAATGTATTTTTATCTAAACTATTTATGAAAAGTTTAATATTGTTTGATCTTCTCTACCATGTCCTTTTTACATATATCTAGAATAATATTATTTGTACAGTTTTTGGTTTTTTGTAACATTTTACTACCATAATCAAAATCTATAGAAATAATAATCGAACATTATAAAATCTTGAAATGGAGCTAGTCAACTCAAATATAGTATTGCAAATCCCTGGCTAAGTTAGATGAGGAGGCTATGTATTACATATGGTCTTGAATGAGAATTTGGACTCTTTAGATATATATCTAAAGAGTCCAAAAGCTCATTCAAGACCATATGTAATACATAGCCTCCTCATCTAATATATAAAACTTTAATCCATGTGCTTAACCTTAACATTGACACAAATGGAATTTACAATTTTACTCATTGCTTTATGATAGAAAAATATGCGGATGAATATTGCCCACATATTCGAAGTCAAAAGGGATAGATTAAAAAGGGATGCTTCGGTCATCTATAAAAGATAAATTAAAGAAGCATGACATATTAGTAATGCAAATTAGATATGCGTACCAATTATGTTCATATAACACAACAAATAGACGATTCAATACAAATGTCGCATAGAAGTCATATTTATCTCATGGGCCTTCAACTTAAATTATATATCTAGCATTACATTAAGCTATAGGAGATAAATCAAAGAAGTATTTGAATGTAAATTAAACATGTGTAATAATTATGTCCTTTAGTTCAATAAATAGATAATAATTTGCAAATGTCATATCTAAGCTATATTTCATCTAAGTAGCTTTCAATTTAAACTTATATCTAATGTTAAATTATATAAAAGAATAACAGTAATCCAAACTTTAAAATAATATTTAGAACTTTAGTATAAAATGTGACATATAATTTTCATGTGTGGAAAAACATAGTTACCGAGAGTTCAAAACTCATGCATTTGAATAGAAAGTGGGTTTACGAATGAGAAAGTAGATTTTTTCTAGAAATGAGGAAGTGAAGGTTGATAGAGAACCACATAAAATTGAAAATTCATACCTTAACAAAATTGTTAGATCCTTTTAAAGAAAACGTGTCATATAATCAACTTTCATCGAAATATATGATAAACTCAACCCAATTTTATGAAAAATAGTATACCATTTTTTACATTTCACATAATACAAATAGATAAATATTACTTAAGTATTGTTATAAATATTTAACTACCCATAGAGAGATGGCCAAGTGATTGAGACAGTGCATCATCACAATAAAAAACCAAGTACAAATTGTAGTAATCCTAGAATCATGCTTTACATTTAAGGTAAAATTGGGGAACTCATGACTTGTACTATAGATAAAAAAAACATTTACCCTTACCAAAAAATATATGATAAAAATTGACAAACTACATAAGTTTAAGCTTAAGGGGATATAATCCTTCTTGCCTTCCATATAGATAATGAAAATGATTGTTCCAAGTCTCATGTTGCTTGTCATGTTACTTTATAAACCTTGATTGGAAAGAAAAATAGGAGGGCAGAAATGTAAGAAATATAAAACATAATGAAAAAAAACATAAGAAATAGAGAACATAATGAAACACACAGATACATATCTCTAGACAATCCACACAATTATTTTCCTAGGAAATCCTTATGGGAGACAAGCAACCCTAAAAAGTAATGATGCTATAGACTCTTTTTCCCTAGGAAATCCTTATGGGAGAAAAAAAACACTAAAATGTAAACATGCTCTACTCTCTCTTTTCTAGTATGGAAAATATGTTTAAGGTAATATCTATAGAGTTATCTAAGACTTTTGGCGTGTAAGGCTGCTATAAAAAATTAACTTCATACATTTTTCTCTCTAAATTCACACTCCTAGTTGTATTTTCAACTATGGAACAAAATACAATAACAAAAAATGGAACTCTTATTCCTCCTAGTGGCCAAGTATTTAACATAGCGTGATAGCCAACTAGGTGTAAGATTTGACTCCGTCAACCATTAACAAGGTTTGTGATTTTATACCTTTTAGAGTCTTGTTAAAATTCCACATGTAGCTAGCTTGCTATGCATGAGTAATGGAGCTAAAATGTCATTCTCTCGTACCATGGTGGTCAACATGATATAGGTCAACTTACTAAAGGCATAAATTTTGAATGAACTTCATTTGATGTTTTTCTTGCACCATTGGATATATGTCTTTAAGTGTAGAATAATGGTCAAGATTTTGGCACAAGGAATAATCGTTTGACCCCCAAAAATGTCATTTAAAACCTCAAAATGACTCCAAAATGTTTTAGATCCCAATTCTCCACCCACCATTAAAATGACCGTACAAGTTGATTCTTTTAGTTTTTTCACTCTATAAGCATCAAAATATATGACAAATAATATAATTATCCAATCTAGATCATTATTTAATAATTTGTTAAAATTATAGGTATGATATACATCATGGAATTTAAATAAATAGCGTTAATTCATTGAACACCCTTGTACATTCCTTGTTGATACTTTGAAAGTAATACGTTTTGAAAAATAATTTGTTTATGGATTCTATTTTCCACATTCTCTCAACCATATCCAAAACCTTCTTATAATATTTGAAACCTAAGGTCTTTCCCATACCAAAGTATGTTCTTTTAAAACATGTTTTCTTGGTGATATGGGTGATTTAGAAATGATTGGGAGAGCGAAATTCCTCATTTAATATGTACAATATGTTTGGTTCATGCCACTAAGCCAAGAATTTTAAATTCAACTGAATTTTAATATAACCAACTAAATCCTGCAAAAAAATAATAAAACAATTTATGTTAGGGTTGTGAATTCAGGCATTGAAACAACACACCATGATACTTCAAATTTAAAAACTATGGTTTGAGTCATAGGTAGCTTAGAATCCTATTTGTTTTCAAAATAAGGATGCACTCCCATTTGATTCTCATGATTAGGTTGTAATCATGAGGCTCTCGCTCAAGAGTGGACCTTCCCAAAATCGTGTGACGTCTTGTCACAAACAAAACCATCAAACTGAAAAACACATCATGCAAGAAACATAGCTCGCTGACATATCATTTTTCTCCTTCAAAGAAAAAAAATTCACATCATGTGAATATTTCCATGTACTCTTACATATTGGTGTACAAAACCATCAACCAAACACAAGTCGACAAAACATGCCTCTTCAAACAACTGACTCTCAAGTCAAATAATAGCTCATGTACAAATTTCCATATTTGTTGCATTTAAGTGTGTCAACATAACTCTACTTTCAACATCTTGCTTCATGCAAAATGCACCATACTTTGAATTTGCAAAGAAATTCATGAAACATCAAAATACATGCAAGGCCTTAATTGGATAAGAAATCTAACCATCTGTTAGCAAACCATTTCAATGGCGCTTCTTTTAGTTGCACTTCATCATCATGTGAATCACCCTGACCCTGATCGATTATGGAATCCTGTTTTCCATTATTGTCGTTATCTCTTTCCACCTTCTTAAAATGTTGTGGATGACTTGTTGGATACAAAGTCCAACACTTGTCTACAAGGTGACCTTTCTTATGGCAATGAGTAATAAAAAATTGCATCTTATTTTCAACATCATTTTCCTTGTCCAATGGGCCTTTGATTTTTTGCCTCATTTATTTAGAAAGTTTCAATGTGCATGGATATCTTCTTCCAACATCTATAAGCATTATGGTTATTCAAACCACAAAAGGAACATGTGCAAGTTATTTTCTATATATTATGTGAATATTTACCATGTTTATCATAATCAAAAGCAATTTGATTAAAGGAAAATTTATACCTTGAACATTCACCGTTGTCGCCTTCTTGAGGAGGTGAATTTGATGACGTAGTGGCTCTCCTCTGAATACTAGCAATGAATTCAATGACTAGATAGAGCTTTCAACATCCTCTTCTTTTACATTCTCATTAGCTACATGTTTATTAACATCTTCTTGCAAAGTGGGTGTCAAACTTTTCCATTCATCATGAACACAAACTTCACAAGCTTGAGGTAATGAACACGAAATAAAATTCCTTCTTGGAATAGCTTCATGTGCCTCCTTGGCTTTGGAGCATTCTCCATCATGTTTTCCATAACCAAGACCCAAATAATTAGGCCCTTCCTCAACAACATTTGGCTCAACTATGCCTTGTACGTGTTTGCCTTTAACCCTTTACTTTCATAGCACATTTTCAGCAAAAAATTGGACCTTATTCCTCTAGTGTGTCTCTCAAAAGCACGTACACATTCATTTTGAGAGGAAATTGAAGACAAAAACCAATAGCTAATTCTTCTAACTAACCTTGACTAAAATGAGCTAAATTGCACTTTGATACCAACTTGATTTGAATATGGTCAAACTAGTTTTATTGGGCTATCTCCCTCATTAGTTAAATAAAAATGTGTTTAGGATCGTCTAAAGTTAGCCAAGTGGGAAGGGGTTTATGTGTCAAGCTTTAAGTGTATTTTGTGAGAAATTTATGAGTTAATTAGCTTTTAAAGACTCATGTGTACAACAAATAAAATGCAAAATTTTTATTTAGGAAATTGTTTTCCCTCAATCCAGATTTTGATCATTGGACATGTAAGAGGAAGAAAGAGGGAATTCACTTTTCAAATTCTAGACCTTGTCTAAACCAAAATAAACTAGAGGTTTGGTTTTCAAATACATTCACTTATTTGGAAAAGTTCTAGCTACCAAAAGTTCATATGCCAATCTACCTCCCAAGAAATCCATTTATTACACCATTGGTTAGTTTTTTGTCTTCCTATATTCTTTATCAACCTCTTCTAGTGATTCTTTAAAGGTGGATACTTAAATCCTTCCTAAAAATTTGAGCTCTAAAATGAGAAGACATACAAGGTCATTTTAAGTCATTCTTCTATCCAATTATAAAAACCAAGTGAATATTTCTACATATTGATTTCTGTCCCATAAACTATACAATATATGTGGAGTTGCCTCGCCCTAAGTGAGATGTTTAACAAACATAATAATAGAGAAACAATTAGTGACGTCACAAAAAGATGTAGCCTCTTAAAGGTATCATATCCTCTCATCAAGGTCAAGAATCTATTCACCAAAAATGTCCTATGGAAATGATGGTTTAAGAAACAAAACTAGACAAAAACCTTCAGTGAGAACAACAAAATCTAAAACCTCTTCAAGGTCTTCAATCTGCTCGTAAAGTTAAATTGTGTCTTGATCAAGTACAACAAAAAAGAAACATTCAGTGACAACACCAAAATCTACAACTTCTTCAACGTCTTCTAAACCATCTTAAAAGTCAATATTGTGTGCATCAAGTTCCTTAGCAAGGTCATCAATGGAGTCATCAAAACTACTATTTCAAACTTCAATGCCAAAAATAAGTTGAAAGAATTCAATTTCTCCTCAAAAAACCTTTTTCTCTGAGCAAAGCTAGCATGATGTCGTCAAGAAATTCAGTAATTCCACGAGGAAATTCTATCAAAGTTAAAACAAATCCTTTTCATCCATATTTAATGCTTACTTTTTCAGGTGGAACACCTCCAAATTTAAGGACCACAATGCCATAAAATACAACTTTACCTAATAGGTGTAGACCTAGAACCCCCAACTTTGCGTGACATGTACAATTAAAGATCTTATGGTAAGCAGTGTGAGAGGAGAGTCATGGTCACTGAGTTGAGCAAGAGAAATATTTTGGTATGACAACCTTACTTGTGATAGGTCTAGCTAGCAGACTACCAAATTACATGGTAATGGCATTCAAAATGTGAAAATTCCCATTTCACTTGGAAATAAGATGGTAGAGAAAGGTATATATGAAAGGAGATATCCATATATGGTAAAGAAATCAAATAGTTCTATCAATTCCACCTTGCAACTCTAAGAGACATTGAATTAAATTTCATCTCAAGACAAGGCTTTGGGAGGACACTCTCAAAGCCAACCTTCATTATGGCTTTGAAACACATGGTAAGTATCAAGACTTAGCAACCTTATTTGCATAATTTTTTCTAGCATGGACCTTAATGTCATAGCCTTCTTTAGACTAAAATGAATGCAAATTTCCTTGCAATTTGTCTTGCGACATTCATAATTCATGCTCATGGAACATGATTGTGTTGCAATTGTGATAACATCTACTGTATGCAGAAGCTAATAAAAAATGATCGAAAATGACATTTTTGCTCTGTTTTTTTGAAGATTTAAGGAAAATTACACCAAGTAGCTTCCAACCTCATATGACCATCATGTCGAACTCATCTCAGGATATTGTCCAAGTAAGAGCCACTTAAGCAAGAAATCTAGTATACATGACTCTCCAATTTCAATTAGTAGCAATGACAGTTCTAAGTATGGTGCAAACATTGCTCCAGATCCTCAATGGGGCATGTTTGATGACAATAATTTGGGGAGTGAGAGAGGGAGATGGTAGGGGAAAAAATTCAAGGAATCCACGGGAAATTGAAAATTATATAACTAATAAGGTGGAAGACACTTTGTAACCTAAGAGAGAAACCTGTAGGAAATGGGTGAAGTTCGTATTACACACACAATTGGATAACCTCGAGGAGAAAACATTTCTCCCACTTTATTTGTTGGCATAACCTAGTAAGTGTTATTCACTAGCATGTATTTTGTAAAGGCCTTGACCTAGTTCCCATTCAACTCCATCCACCAGGTTTCCAAGCCTAATTTCATGAAAAGTAAGTTGGGGATGATCACATTGACCTGCTTGATGACGTGTCTATGAAGATTAACTACCTTGAACTATTTTTTTGCGTAGGGAAAGAGACACATTCCCATGTCTGAGCATGAAAACGTTCTTTGATATTGTTAATGCCTCTAGGTGTTTACTTCTACACAAGTTGTGTCGTAGTCTATAAAGAGGCCGGAGTAACCCTGGATCTCATCTTTTATGAAAGGTGACATATCTAGTAAATTCCCCTACAGTCAATCTACGGAATGGATCTAAAATGAAAGTTCATACATTTTAGTATCACATAAACCACAACTAAATTAAGGTAAACTATGTACATGTGTCATTTCTCACAAACTAAAGTGTATAAGTGGTAAATTTTATACCAAGTGTTCTCCCACCATGTAAGCATAATTTGGTGAAGTTATCATTTTTATAATTTCTTTTTCGATTAAATTGAGTTTCACACATCAATTATTGCTTTGAAAGTTGTGTTCTACATAATTTGTGTACACTAAATTACAAATTGATTTTTTGATTTATCTATTTTGTGTAAATGTCGACCAATAGATATATATATCATGGAGGATGAACGACGAAGATCCGCTGAATCCCATATGGAGATTCAGGGATCGGGGGATGTTCACGGTATTTAAATATAATCTTAAATCTCCATACATGTGTGTATATATGGAATTGATTTTTTATTAACTCTGTGAGTTAAATTAGTTGTTAATAAGTTTCATTTTTTAATTTTTAGGAGGTAAGAGGAGAAGGGTTTCTACTCCATCCTTCATCCATGAAGTGTGGCCATGGGTCGGCCAATCGAGGTATGAGTGGTAGCGAGGTTGCATGAAGGGGGTGATATTTATTCCCCCGAAGACAATCCGCGAGCCTGGCAGTTCTCCAACGAAGTCACACAGGTCACAATTTCTACGGCGGCGTCGTCGGGTCAATTCTCGAGTCATGTTGGAGAAGATGTTAACCAACAACTTAAGGTTTCCATCAATTTCAATATTTTTTCATTAAATTTGTACAAATTTTTTTACATGTGTTTTTTCTAATATATGAAATTTTATATATATTGATGCAGAGGCCGAAAATGTTCGAACTAGTGGTCAAAATAGACACAGGGCAGCCCGCTACATTCAAGAAGAAGGTTTTCAATCCAGCACAACTTATCCAGCTGAGATTACTGATATACCATAGGAAACCAACATGGCAGAATGCACCTTACAAAGGTGTGAAAGACTTCATGCAAAATTGAAAAGAGATCTCGTGGCTTTGTCTCTACCTACTGAGAGTCGAAAAAGCCTTGAAATAGTTACACATTCAATGGGTGAAATGGTGGATTTGTACAGAAATCTTCGACCGACGACTGATTCATTTGTAGAAATGATGAGAAAGAGAAAAGAAACAGTGATGGGTCCCAATAAATGGGAGAACATAAAACAAAAAGTTACAAAAGAAGTGGCCAAGTCAATGTTTAATTACAAGGAAGGGCCGGTAAAATGTTGAGCGTCTGATGGCTAAGCACCCAGACATATCTTATTGTTGTACAAATAAGCGGTGTGCTTCCATGGAGCGGTGAGGGGTTCTGTTTATTTTGCACAAATGTTTGTCACGGTACGGGTATGAAACCAGTACAATGATCTTCCTTGAGAATTTTTGGCCGGGCAAAGATGGAATTATATGACGCATTAAGAGGTGCTAAGCGAGATGTCATGATTTTTTCTACTTTAATGCATTGGTAGTCAACCGTTTGATGCGAAAATTTGCGTTGAGAGATGGATCTGACTTCTCGACTAAGTTTGACTTAAAGGGATGTTATAATCCTTAATGTTGGCAAGCGGTTAGTGGAGTCGATCTTTGTTTAAATCGACAAAACCGCGTGAAAATGCTGCATTTAATTTTGTTTATTTCTGACATAGGGGAATTGACAACATGAGTGTTGGATCTTTGAACATGTCACGAAAATTGTCGCAATGGTTTGCAAGACCTAATTTTTCATGAGGAAGAGGGCATCAAAACGGTATGTGTTAGTGACCTTAGGATTTGAAATTATTTTTACCTATACATGTGTACAATTTGTAATAAATACATGTGTATGTACATGTATACATTTATTTGTATGTGTACATTAATCGAACAAAAATGTATGATTATATGTTAAAACACTATTTGCAGTTCTCACACATTATGCGTGACGAAAATGTTAATATCACGTTCGGGACCTCTGATTCAAAAAGTGTAGATGGGTTTGACCATCAAGATATGTTGGCAAATGTTAGTGTTTTTTAAGTGACTTTAAAATAAATAATTGTGCACACATATACATGTATGTATATATATAATTTGATAAAATGTTTTAAAAAATATCGATTCCGTCCGATGTTTTTGAGATGGCGGTACCTTCTTCTTCCTTGGGAGATGTACCTTCTACTTCCTTGGGAGATGAGCCACAAGTATGGACAATTTTTCACAAGTTTAAAATTTATGTTTAATATATATATATATATATATATATATTCTACCTCAAAAAATTCCATTAAAAATTGAGATATATATATATATATATAGAGAGAGAGAGAGAGAGATCTATATTCTGAGTTATTTAAAATTTTTTGAATTTAGGTTCCTATAGAAGATTTCTTTAATCCGCGGACTCTAGCGACGGAGATAGGAACATCCACAACATTTGAACAAGTTGTCTTTAATTCCTTTTTTTAATATTAAATTGAAAATAAGTTTATATATGTACACATGCATTTTCATTTGAAAGTTTTTAATATATATATATAACTGTACATGTATATTGTACAGTTTACCGCTGCAGATGTTCCTATGGGAGAACTTGTTCATCAAATGGAGAGGGAACCTTATGAGGTATTGCATGATTTTTTTGTTATATTTTGTTTTTAACATGAAGTTCTAGATATATATATTCTCATTCATTTTTAAAACATCAAATTTTAATGTTCAAGTACATGTGCATTGTGTATGTAGGTTTTCCATTCACATGATAGGGCGCAGACTAAGACCCTAGTAGGGAAGACGCTAGATTTGTCTCTATTTGATGGACATGATTTACAGTAGATTTGATTTCAAAATTTACATGGTCTTAAAATTTGTTAAACTTGATACAGTTTGATACTTGTGAGATTTACAATTTTTGGACATATTTTATTACATTGTTAATATAATTAGTTTTATTTAATTTTTGGATGGTTTTAGTACTTTTGGCATGTGAATGTGAAGTAATGTTGTCATATATAAATTAATGTTGTCATCTGAACTACATTTGGCATGTTATGTAATGATATGTGTTATAATTTGTTTTGTTTTTAAAATTTAAGTTTTGGATGCTTGGAGTACATTTGGCATGTGATATTTAATGTTAAATGTTTTTGTTGGATAGTTGAATTATAATTGGCATGGCATGTGAAGTTTTTAAAACTCAAGTTTTGGATGGTTTCAATCTACATTTTGCATGTGATATTTAATGAACTTTAAATGTTTAATGTTTTAATGTTGCACGATATATAATCAAAAGGTTTTTAAAACTTAAAGTTTTGGACGGTTTCAATCTACATTTGGCACATGTGGTATATAATGTTAAAATTTTCTATTGTCCATGTAGTTGAACTATAATTGGCATGGCATGTGAAGTAACGATCTATATATGATCAAAAAGTTTTTAAACTCAAGTTTTGAATGGCTTCAATCTACATTTCGCATGTGATGTTTAATGTTTTAATGTTGCACGATATATTATCAAAAGTTTTTAAAATTTTAAAGTTTTGGATGGTTTCAATCTACATTTGGCACATGTGGTATATAATGTTAAATGTTTCTTTTGGATAGTTGTTCACTATAATTGGCATGGCATGTCAAGTAATGTTGTACAAATCCATTTTGGATGGTTGAAGTACATTTGGAATTTTAAGTTTGCTTTTGATCTCTCCATGTAGTTTTGTTTGAATGAAAAATTTTCCAATAGGAAGAACATAGCTTTTCAATGCAACTAACCATGTATCAATTGAGCTCTAATTGAAAAAAGAGTTTAAAGAAGTAGATATATGTACAAATTATTCCTTTAATTTTGATTGGAAATATAAGTCTAGTACATATATATGTGTTTGTTGAATTTGGGTCAATGTCGTTAATGCACTCAAATAGGTAGCCTTGTCGATTTATTTACATTATGGAAACTTTTTACCAGAAAATCCAACTAGTTTTTCATCAATGCACATAGAAAAACTACTTGGAACAATTAATTGTGCATTCTAGAACATATCTATCCAAGACAAGTAATATTTTTCATCAATGCACATTGAACATATCCGACCATTGGACAAGCAAATTTTGTACTAGATTTTCAATCAGGATTAGAGATGTGGGTCAAATCCCACCAAAAGTCGAAGAAGTGCTCCGGGTCTCTTGTCTGAAAGGAATTTCCGTACAAAACTATACTACAGATGATTTATTTACATTGTGTCCATACTTTTTACCAGAAAATCCAACTAGTTTTTCATCAATGCACATAGAAAAACTAGTTCTAGTTAATTGCATTCTAGAACATATATATTGAGTACGTAAATGATTTTTCATCAATGCACATAGTAAAACTAGAACAGTTAATTTCATTCTAGAATATATATATATACATATATATATATATATATCCAATACATATAACATTTTTCATCAATTCACATGTATAGAAAAGCTACTTTCAGTTGATACTAGAGCACATGCTTGTACCAAAACAATTTGTACATGTGCAAACACTTGCACAAATAACATAAGCAGCTCAATTTTTAGTTGAGAACTGGAAGTTCTAAAACATATTTAATGCAAAGAGAATAAATTGTTGGACAATTCACTCAAAAAAATTCTAATGGAATTCCATCTTCAATAATCCGTTCATGATCGGATTTTGACATTTTCCATCTCTTAATTTTTTATTTTTTCTTTGATTGAACTTCTATCAACTTTCTGCGTGCGGCACACACCAAGTGACTATATTGACAACTTATGGAATCAAGTTCATAGTCTTCAAAGTAAACAAAGTCTCCACTTTGATGAGTTTGTCTGAAAAAATAACCTTTCAGTATAATAGACTCTCTGCAATATTGAAATCTGTGATCAATATAGTTTTTTAATAATTTCATTTTTCGTTCAGTGCAACGCATCAAATAATACTTCACATTTTCATCATTGTCAATAGGTGCAATTACAGCAAAAACATCTCTTGCACAATAAAATAAACTTAACAAAATTATACATATTTAAATTTATTTCTAGATTTTTGAATCATTAGAAAGTAATTCAAATGTTACCTTCTCTAACAAGATCAGAAACTCTATCACCATCGGATGATATTGTAGTTTCTTCTGATTGCATTTCTTCAAACATTGCAATAGACATTTTTCCCTTTGTATTTAGCTTTGTATGTTTCCAATCGTTCACATACATTTTGTTTTCACAAACGTCATTGGATTTTGTGTTGTCTATGCAAACATCACAAAAAAAAATATTTTCTTTTATCCAATGCAAACACATTTCTGGACGACTTTGTCTGAATTGAATGCAATTTTTGAGTCCCTTTTATTGTTTCAACGTCATTTCCAATTGATCTATCTACGTCTTTGATTCCAATATGCCAGAAAAACCTTTATATGGAAAATTAGAAGAATAATTTGTAAATATGATATCAAAATACAATCAAAGATAATCATTGCATGATAAATGTACAATGTTTAAAATTAGATTTCCAATATAAATTAAATTGAATGTACCTTCGCACTTCTCTTGATGGGTTTCTCTCATGGCTTAGAGCAGTGATACACCATTGAACAACTTCTTCAGCGTTCACAAGTCAGCTTGCAGAGTGGTTCATTTGATATCTTCGAAGTGCTCGTTTTATGCATGCTCCTGCACCGTCATGTTCTCCTTTTCAATGGCCAGTCTCAAAGAAATTCCAACAATGTTTAATGCATGTTTTCTTATGAAGACAACACAACCAAAAGAATGATCGTGCAGATTTGAATTGACCTGCGCATCCGTCTGACCATATCCAATGTTCATTGAATGTTATTCCACGATTTTTCAAGGAATCATAAATTTTTCCAAAACAATGTTGTACAAAATATGTATCATGTGTACGATCGTCACTAATATAAAAGTGATATTCTTTAATGATATGTCAATTTTCACTTGTTCTTTCTATATGATCGACGTTTTGTTCAGCGTGTCTATATATAATATGGACGAGCATGGAGACTTGGTCAGAATGATAGTATTCACTCTGAATTTCTTTTTGTGGAACAAATGTGTAGTTTTCTGCAAAATCAATCACTGACAAAATGGTCCCTGGTGGAAAATTTTTTGAGATTTTTTGAATTGAAAGTCTTGCCATCGAGCTCTATGGGAATGCTTGGTGTATTTGTAAATTTCTGCCTCAAACTTTCTCAAAAAGTCTATCAGAAAAATTTCGTCTTCTAGTAATTCAATTCTTTTAACACTATTTCACTTTCATGTTGGACAATGATTGATCATTTATATCAATAAAATATTTGTTTTGAAATTTAGTCAAATTTCCACAATCATCGCATTTTTTACCACCAACACATTTCTTTTTGTAAAATAGTTCATCGCTTTCTCTTTCACATAGAATTTGAGATATGAAATCACGGATAGTGGAAGGAGGAGGTGAATCATTCCATAATGTTCTACCGAAATCAAGGAATGTGTCATAATATAACTCAAATTCCACATGATAACGGCAACAACAAGTGTCGCGTACGGTGATAGGTTTTACATACCATGGTTTTTGTTGAACAAAAGCACTGAGTGAAACATGAATTTGACGATTCTCTTCTTTGAACTTGTTGAATAACTCTATCTAAGTGGTTTCCAAGAGATATTTTTCAACAACAAGTGTCGTGTACAGTGATAGGTTTTACATACCATGGTTTTGTTGAACAAAAGCACTGAGTGAAACAGGAATTTGACGATTCTCTTTTTTGAACTTTTTGAATAAATCTATTTGAGTGGTTTCCAAGAGATATTTTTCATGTTCTTCGTACTGATTTTGTGATATTCTTCTTCACATCACATGCCTTGCAGTTGGTGAAACACGTGAATTTTTCTTCCAATATTCATATATTATTTTTTAAACATTTTCTCCAAATCTATATTTGTATGGTTTCCTACAAATAGCTCTCCAACAAGCGAGTTCATCATTTACATCTATTTGCAGCCGAAATTTTCGATGTTTGTGCAAATTTTTTCATGAGGTTCCCAGTGCTTGTGCCATAGATGTTACCAAATGATTCTCTTGAGTACTTGATGAAACCATTTCCATCTGTATTCCTCTACGTACAATTGAAACATCTTTCTCTCTAGATCTCTTAATTGACTTTATAACACTACTTATATTTTTTATCACATCTTCCATCATTTTTTTATCTTTGGTTGATTTTCGAATACCCAATAGTGTCGTAGCTTCTTTTAATTTCTTTAATGATAGGAGACCTTTCAACATTTGAGCCTGAACTGTCATCCGCTCATTTAAGAAATACTTTTAAAAAATGCAGTTAACACGATATCGTATAACATGGTCAGGTTTTTTATCTCCATATGTGTGAGTGTCAACATTTTCTAACATCTTATTATCGATAGTGATTTCATTTGTACATATTCGAAAAAATAGTACATATTAAATAAATAACTAAATTAATAAATATATCTATAATTTCAAATATTTTTCAAAATAGTTCATCAAATAAAAATTAAGCTTCACATTTTACATTAGGAAAATTTTAAATATATCAATAGATCATAATATTTACATTTACATACCTGCTTCAATTTCTGCATGAGGTTGATTTTATTCTTCAATATTTTGAGGAATATCTCTATCTGTTTACATTAAACAAAATATTTTTCAAAATAGTTGATCAAATAAAAATTAAGCTTCACATTTTACATTAGGAAAATTTTAAATATATCAATAGATCATAATATTTACATTTACATACCTGCTTCAATTTCTGCTTCAGGTTGATTTTCTTCTTCAATATTTTGAGGAATATCTCTGTCTGTTTACATTAAACAAAATATTTTTCAAATTAGTTCATCAAATAAGAATTAAGCTTCACATTTTAGATTAGGAAAATTTTAAATATATCAATAGATCATAATATTTACATTTACATACCTGCTTCAATTTTTGCTTGAGGTTTATTGTCTTCTTCAATATTTTGAGGAATATCTCTGTCTGTTTACATTAAACAAAATATTTTTCAAATTAGTTCATCAAATAAAAATTAAGCTTCACATTTTACATTAGGAAAATTTTAAATATATCAATAGATCATAATATTTACGTTTACATACCTGCTTCAATTTCTGCTTGAGGTTGATTTTCTTCCTCAATATTTGAGAGGGCTTCTAACTTTCTTTTGCAAGATTGTCTCGTCTCTTCTCTACGTTCCTCAGGGTCTCTTTTTCAATCATATTTTCTCGCACAAGTTCTTTGATTTCCCATGATAATAGGGTATGAAGTCCAAAAAATTTCCTTCAAAAAATTAGACAATAACTCGATTACAAAAAATATCACAAAAGATTTAATTTAAAAAAATTCAGTTTAAATTTTTTGCAAAAAATACATACTCCAATCCAAAACACTTACTTTAAAAAATTCGAGAGAAAAATGTCTTATAAAAATTAAACGAAGCTCAAAAGATTTACTTCAACTCAAAAAAGTACATACCTCCAAGAAATGTCTTTTTAATGTACGTCCAAGAAATGTTTTTAAGTTCAAAACAATTTTTTGCAAAATCAGGCCGCCTCCAAGAAATGTCTTCCAAAAAAATTCTTTAAACCCAAAAAAATTCTTTGTAAAATCAGTTTGCTTCCAAGAAATGCTCTTAAATCCAAACTTTGAAGAAAATTTTTTAAACCCAAACCAAGATCTTTGTAAAATGAGATGAAATGTGCGAAATGTGTGAAAATTGTGAATAATTTCGCGGCAATTTATATTGCCGTGAAATGTGTTTTAGTAGGGGCTCTGCAAAACTTTCCGGCTGACGGAAAATTATACAATAGTTCGGCCGAAATTTTGATTAAAAGTTCGGCCGAACTATTAAGTCGTTAGACTTAAAGAGCCGTCGACGCAAAACATAGTTCGACCGAACTGTTAATCAAAGTCCGGCTGAACTAATGCGTCACTAGTTATGCAAAAACCAGGCTCTGAATATGTTTATGAAACTTTGGACTGATTAAACTCCATGAAAGGTTGTTAATTAACTATCGGAACTAAGACAATCATTTTCAGAATTGAATCTACTTTCATGAAATATAACGTTTATGGAATTTCATAAACGTTTACTAATTTTAATTATTTTTCTAATAAAATGGGTGCAAACAATTATGGAGGGTCATTGTGATTCAGTGAAATCAAAATTTTGTATCTCCCAAAATACATTGTAAAAAAAATTGAAAAAATTATTGGGCGTTACATTGGTCCGTCGTCTCTAATGGGTAGCTTTTAGATTTTTAGTTTATAACTTATATGTTAAGAAATTTCTTGTGTTGCGAAACATATCCAAAATACGCAGTTTTTCGTATTGGACCAGTTCAAAAAATTCTAGTAATTATGATATTCATCCATTGGCTTTGTAAATATGATGAAACCAAAGTAGACTCTGTCTAGATTGTTGTAACATATTTTGTTTTCTCAAAAACACAAATTTTCAATGAATACAACATTGCGTCATAACATGACTTCTTATGAATCCTTTGATTGTTAAGAAACACACACTCAAAGAAACACTAAGTTGACATATCAAATCTGCATAAAAAAATTTCAAAAAATAAGTAATAGAAATCTAACAAAATTTATCACAACTTTTATTTTTATCGCAAAATGAAATTCTACACAGAAAAATTGTTATAGTTTGCAGAAAGTTGAAGAACCGAAAAAAATGAAAATTTTTTCTCAAAAAAGGGCAAAAAGTGTAACCCAGATTCACATTTTCACCCTCTCACATAACTCAACTTGATCAACTCTCACTTAACTCACTCTCTAACTCACTCACCAAATATATCTATCACTAAACTTAACTAACTCACTTAAGTGATTGTCTAACAATGCATGCGGGAGGTAATTACATATTTTAACACTCCCCCTTAATTATGATTGCTAAACTAAAACATAACTCATGACAACTCAAACATGCCTGCTAGTCTATGTCTCAGCTAGGCCTACAACACCCAAGTTTCTTTTGTGAAACTCAAACAAATGTACTGCTAATGGCTTTGTAAATATATCATCCAATTGATCACTAGATTTACAAGGCTTCAAGTGAACTTCTCCATTGCTCACAATTTCTCCAATAAAGTGATATCTAGTATCAATATGCTTTCTCTTTTGATGAAACACACTATTCTTGGATAGTGAAATCGTTGATGTGTTGTCACAGTATATCATTGTTGATACTTGTTGTTGTTACTTGAGTCCATCCAATACTCTTCTTAACCATAATGTTTGACATGCTTCTGAACTTGCTGCTACATATTCTACTTCTGTTGATGATAGCGTCACAATAGGCTGCTTCTTAGACGCCCACGCTATCACTCCTGAACCAAGATGGAACACATAACTGGATGTGCTCTTTCAATCATCCAAACTTCCTGCAAAATCACTATCTGTGTATCCAATCAAATATTTCTTTTCTATACTTGAATACATTATGCCATAATCTCTAGTTCCTACTATGTATCTCGGAATTATTTTTCCAACACTCCAATGTGTGTCTTTTGGAGTCTCCATAAATCCTAAAATCAAACTTATTCCTTGCATAATATCTGGTATTATAGATGTGAGATACATGAGGCTGCCAACCAATCTTTTGAATAGAGTTGGATTAAAATCTGCTTCTTCATCATCCTTACTTAAATTTTTACCTGCTGCAATTGGAGTAGGTACAGGTTTGCAATTATCCATCTTGAATATTTTCAGCAAATCTCTAGCATATTTATTTTGGCAAATAAAAATTCCTTTTTCAAATTGCTCAACTTCAATGCCAAGAAAATATTTCATGAGACCAAGATCTGTCATCTCAAATTCTTTCATCATGGCTACTTTCAATTCATCTATCTCAAGATCACCTGCAAAAATCATATCATCAACATATAAGAAAACAATCAAAATCTGTCCATGCGCATTTACCTTTTTGTATAAGGTAGGCTCAATGATGCTTCTGCAAAATCCATACTTAATCATGTAGTTGTCGATTCTACTATAACATGCTCTAGGTGCTTGCTTCAGTCAATAGAGTGCTTTCTTCAATTTGTAAACTTTATCTTCTTTACCTTCAACTTCATAACCTGGAGGCTGTTGCACATAAATTTCTTCTTCTAGAATTCCATTCAAGAAGGCTAATTTGACATCCATCTAATATACTTTCCACTTTTTTTGGAATCTATGCTTCTGTGATCCATCATATAAATTGTAAAAAATCTTTCGATAATAATCACATGCAATGGAACATTGTCGACGCGTTTCGAACCAACCAGTGTGGTTCATCATCAGGACTAGGTGAGAGATCAACTCAGGACATTAAATTTAAATAGATGTAGAGATGGCTAAACTAGTCGTTAGGAAAAAGACTAGTTTGACTTTTTTTGTTTTGTTTTTTAATAACGGCTAGTTTCATTTTTATTATTAAAATATTTGATTTATTCAATTAACTAATGGATTAATTATCTTACTAAATAATTATTTAATAAATATATATATTTTCATATTTTATTTAGTTTTCAGTCGCCCTTATTGCCATGATACATTTTTACTCATCATTAAACAAGAGGGAATATTATGCATGGAGACTCATTAGAGAGCTATGAATTTAAATATTTTATTTAGTTGATTTAATTATAAATTTTATTTATTTTTTCAAGCGTGAGGTCCAATCAACAATGACCTATATATATAGAAAAAAAAAGTAAAAAAGAAAAGAAAAGAAAAGAATGAAGATAATAATAAATAAATTAAAAATTATAAAACATATAAAAATAAAAATAAAAATAAAGATAAATATAAAATAAAAATAAGATTATATATATATATATATAAAATAATAATAATAATAATGAAAAATAAATAAAAATAAAAAATAAAAAATAGAAATAAAAAATATAAGAGACAAAAAATAAAAGTAAAAATAAAATAAATAAAAAATTAAACATAGAAAAATAAAGGAACAATAAGCAGGGCCGGGAAGAAAAAAAGGCAATCATAAATATAAGGCAGGTATCCAACACATGCTGATGATCCAGCCATCATCTCTATTGAGATTAACAGGTCTTTTTTCAGTTTCTAAGGCTTCTCTTAACTTTCGAAATGGAAATGGTCGATCCTAGCAATGACCTTAGCCTCTTCGATGTAGATATGATGGTTAGTATGTTCTGCATGTTTAGCTAGGGAAGACGAGCGAGATCTTCCATGTTTAATGTCAGCAGCATGCTCACAAATCCTTTGATTTATAGACTGGCCAGTTTCACCAATGTAGGGAGTCCCACAAGAACAAGGAATGATGTAGACACCTTTCCCATCCCTAGGGTCAATCGAATCCTTAACCAATTTGAGAGAGTTGCGAATCGTGTTAAGGGGCTTGAACGATGAAGACACCTTATGCTTCCTAAGGACCCTAGAAATTTTATCAGTGGTTCCCTAAATGAATAGAAGATGCACATTGCCAGACCAATGACTGATCCAGATATGGCCCATTTAGTCGGGATCTGCTTAACCTCCACTTTCTTCAGTTTTGAAGGAGAATTCTATGGGAAAACATGTGGTGTTGCCATGGGTTCTCCCCTTTCCCCGATTGTTTCTAATATATTTATGGAGGAATTTGAATCTAAGGCTCTTTCCTCAGCTCTTTTCCAGCCAAAGCTTTGGAAAAGGTTTGTAGATGATACTTGTGTTGTGTGGCCGCATGGCAAAGAAAAGTTGGATCTTTTTTTTCCTTCATCTTAATGATCAATCACGCTCCATAAAATTCACCATGGAATATGAGGTGGATGGTAGTCTTCCGTTCCTTGATGTTCTTATCTCTATAAAAGATAATGGTACTTTCTCCCATCAAGTTTTTCAAAATAAAACCCATACTAAGCAATATCTTCATGCTAATTCACACCATTTCCCTGCTAAAAAATTAGGTGTCCTAAACACCTTAGCCACGAGGGCATTGAGGATATCTGATGAGTCTCACCTTGAGGGATAAAAGTCCCATCTGTTGAGTGTCTTTTGTAAAAATGGTTATAGTAGGTCGCAAGGCCTTAAATCTTTCCTCAAAGCAGAAAAAGGTCCTTTAATTGAAAATAATAAAGACCCTAGTCATTGGTCTGGCAGTGTGCGTCTTCCATTCATTCAGGGAACCATTGATAAAATTGCAAGGGTCCTTATGAAGAATAAGGTGTCTTCGTCGTTCAAGCCCCTTAACACGATTCGCAGCTCTCTCAAATCGATTAAGGATCTGATTGACCCTAGGGATGGGAAAGGTGTCTACATCATTCCTTGTTCTTGTGGGACTCCCTACATTGGTGAAACGGGTCGGTCTATAAACCAAATGATTTTTCAGCATGCTACTGACATTAAACATGGAAGATCTCACTCGTCTACCCTAGCTGAACATTCAGAAAATACTAACCATCATATCCGCATCGAAGAGGCTAAGGTCATTGCTAGGATCGACCATTTCCATCATCAGAAGTTAAGAGAGGCCTTAGAAATTGAAAAAAGACCCGTTGATCTCAATAGAGATGATGGCTGGATCATTAACAGGTGTTGGATACCCGCGTTATATTCATGATTGCCTTTTTTTTTTTCTTCCCTACCCTGCTTATTGTTCCGTTATTTTTCTATTTTTAATTTTTTAATTTATTTTATTTATTTATTATTATCTTCATTATATATATATATATATATATATATATATATATATATATATATATATATATATATATATATATATATATAGATAGGTCATTGTTGATTGGACCTCACGCTTGAAAAAATAAATAAAATTTATAATTAAATAATTAAATCAACTAAATAAAATATGAAATTTATATATATATATTTATTAAATAATCATTTAGTAAGATAATTAATCCATTAATTAATTGAATAAATCAAATATTTTAATAATAAAAATGAAACTAGCCGTTATATATATATATATAACATGTAAATAAATAAATAATTAAAAAAAAAAGTCAAACTAGTTGTTTTCCTAACGGCTAGTATAGCCATCTCTACATCTATTTAAACTTAATGTCCTAATATGATATCTCACCTAGTCTTGATGATGAACCACACTGGTTGGTTCGAAACACATCGACAATGTTCCATTGCATGTGATTATTACCGAAATATTTTTTACAAAATACTTTCCACTTGTTTTGAGCTGTTGTGGCTAGAACTGCTCTGACAGTATCCAATCTGGTTACCAAAGAAAATGTTTCCCCAAAGTCTATTCCCGGTTGCTGCGAGAATCCTTTTTCTCCAAGTCTTGCTTTAGATCTATTAATCTCACCTTTCTCATTCACCTTTGTCTTGTACACCCACTTCACACCAATGAGATTTTTATCATTTGGTAAATCAACCAAAACCCATGTATTGTTCTTTTCAATTGAATTCATCTCTTCATCCATGGCTTGCACCCAATTTTCATCTCTGATTACTTCTTCAAATGAAGAAGGTTGGAATTCCAACAGTGAAAAATTTGAACTAACATCCAAAACATCATAAATATCTTTCAAAATTCTCATATTTTTCTTACCATTGCTTGATTCATTACCTGATTGGCTGCTTGAAGAATTTTGGTCTGTTGATCTGCTTGAATGTTGCTCTGAAAATATTGGATTCCTTGCTGGTGTGAATATGTTTGGTGACTCCTCTTTTGATTATTGCTTCTCCTTTTCTACTACATCTTCCTCTTCCATCAATGGTGCTTTAGCATCGTTTGGTTTGTCTATAGTCCCATTCCATGACTCTTGTTCTTTGAACATAACATCTCTACTAATGATTTTCTTCTTGGTGACAGGGTTATACAATTTGTAAGCTTTTGACTGCTCACTATAACTAGTAAATATGCATTTTTCACTTTGATCATCTAATTTGCCTCTTATTTTCTTAGACACATGTGCATAGGCTACACATCCAAAAAATCTGAAATGAGATACACTGCATGACATACTTTACCATGCTTCTTCTAGAACTCTGTTCTTCACACTCTTTGTAGGAGATCTGTTTATCACATAAACAACACATGCAATTGCTTCTGTCGAATACTCATTAGACAAGTGTCTTGCTTTCAACATGCTCCTTGTCATGTTCATGATTTTTCTATTCTTTCTCTCTGCTACACTATTTTTTTGTGATGTGTATCCGGTCGTAAACTGCCTTCTGATTCCATGTTGTTTGCAGTACTCATGGAATGCTTTCGAATCATATTCTCCACCATGATCTGATCTCAATACCTTGATTTTTCGATAACTTTGGTTCTCCACTAATGCTTTGAACTCTTTGAACTTTGCAAAAGGTTTCAGACTTCTACTTCAAGAATTAAACCCAAGTCTTTCTGGTACAGTCATCAATAAAAGTGAGGAAATAAAAACTTCCACTAATCGACTATGTCCTCATAGTTCCACAAAAGTATGTATGCACCAACTCAAATGGTTTCTTTGCTCTATATAAAACTCCTTTTGGAAAACTTTCACGGTGTTGCTTTCCTAAGATGCAAAACTCACAAGTACTAGCAGGTTATTTTATGGGAGGTAATACTCTGACCATCTGTTTCTGCTGCAACAACCTTAAACCGGAAAAATGCAAGTGTCCAAACTGAAAGTGCCATAATCAATAATCATTAGAACATGTAGCTGTAAAAGAACTAACCTGATCACTGTAGTTCGTAATTATAGGAAATAGTTTGTTCCTCGTCATTTGCACCTTTGCTATCAACTTCTTTCTTGGGGATTTGTCATAAATAACACACTGTATCCCAAGAAAGATAACTTTGTATCCTTTCTACGTCAATTGACCAACACTTATCAAATTGTGTTTGAGTCCAAGGACATAATATACCTCTGATATGGTCTTTGGCTCCCCCTGCATTGTCACAATGTTGACCACTCCTTTTCCATCTACATCCATAGTCTTTTTAGTCCCCAACTTGACCTCTGTCTTCAAAGATTCATCCAAATTTGCAACCAAATTATTGTTGCATGTCATGTGGTTACTGCAACCACTGTCTAATAGCTAGACCTTATTAGACAATTCATGCAGGGTGTTGCATGCTAGGAACATAGAGTTAGTATTCTCAATACTAACATTAGCTCTCTGATTTCCTTGATCAACTATCTTCTTCCTACAATCACGAGCATAATGACCAAATTTTTTTCAATAATAACATTTCACCTTTGATTTGTCAAACCTTTGATTGTTGTGAAAGCTTCTATTGATTCTGCTTTCACTTTGATGCTCATTCTTTTCTCGGCCATATCTCTGACCATAATAGCTTCTACCTTTTCCTTTGCCTCTAGATCGACCTCTTCCTTGACCTCTTGAAATAGAAAATTGACTTTTGAAAGCAGTTTCTAAACTGGAATCCTTATTTCTATCTATCATTACTTCATGTGATAGAAGTGATCCCATCAACTCATCAATTTTCAGTATTTCCAAATCCTTAGCTTCTTCTATGGATGCTACCACAACATCAAACTTGGTAGACAAAGATCTAAGAACCTTCTCGATCATTGTTTGATCTTTAATATCTTCACCATAGATTTTTAGCTGATTGACGATAGACATGACCCTATTCATGAAGGAATCAATGTCCTATGTCTCCTTCATCTGTAGAATTTGAAAGTCTCTCCTAGTATTCTGCAATTTAACAATATTGACTTTGGCCATACCTTGATAGCTTGTCGCCAAAGTTTCCCATGCCTCCTTTGCTAAAGATGTGATCATTATATTTTGGAACACTACTCGGTCCACTCCCTACTGGATAAGGAGAAACGATTGTGCATTCTTCCTCTTGTATTTCTTCCATTTTTCCCTCTCTTCGTTACTGAGGGCTCGTTCTTCTGCATCATCCCGAGGTTCTGCAAACCCAAACTTGACATGATGACAAGCATCATGCGCTTTTAGCATGGTTTCCATATTAATTTCCCACACATCATAATTCTTCCCTGTGAAAGAAGGAAGGTGTGGCTGGAAGTTGCTTGTAGCCATCTTTCTTCAAACAAAAATTCACTTCTCAAACCCTAATTTTTTTTTTGATATGCTTTGAAAAGCTTAAAAAAACAACCTTATAATAAAACCCTAGGTTTTATTATTTTTTATATAAAAAATTTCTATATATAAAAAAAATCTTATATAATAAGTCCATTTGAAAAAAAAAAAAACCTTATTATAATCTCCACTCATAAACAAAAACTTTTTCAAAAAATGCCTTTTTGAAAAGCCCCTTTTTAAAAAATCATTAAATAATTTCTCTAAAAAATCCTTTTGAAACCTCCTTTTAATAGACCTTTGTATTATTCAAAAGACCCTTTTCACTTTATAAAGTAAATCCAACCATTTGAAAGAACCGTATGAATTTGTAAGAACCTTAGGAATTTGTTTGAAACTTACTTATTGACTCTTCATTTGAAATATTTGTATTGGACCTTCGTTTTCGGACTTGCGTTCCTTTTGGAATATTAACACACCCGATCTTCAATACGGCAGCATGCTAACACAAGCCGTGAACCAATGTTCCGCGTTAGTCAACTAACGCACCAACAAGCCAAAACTTCTCGCATGCATGCAAATTCCATAAAGTGTGCGATGTTTAACATGGTTCTCTGCTGTGGGAACCCGCGTTATAACACTCTGTATCTCACTACGAGATGCGTTTAGCGGAAATAATTTATAGTGGAAGTAAGCATAATTTTTTTTTCTCTCACAAAAGGATGATTGTTGATCTGTTTTTTTCCCGTTCTTTGTAACCTTGCTCCGATACCAATTTTTTGGATAGGCAGAGGATTCAAACACACAAAACAATGAGTTGTGACTCTTCAATTAATCTTCAATCACTATAAATCACAATATTGCTTGTTGAATACAATGAACCTGGTGAAGGGTATTTAACCTAAATTGACATCCACACACTCTCACATAACTCAACTTGATGAACTCTCACTTAACTCACTCTCTAAATCACTCACCAAATATATCTACCACTCAACTCAACTAACTCACTTAAGTGGTTGTCTAACAATGCATGTGGGAGGTAATTACATATTTTAACATTCCCGCCACTCAAAATAAAAAATTCACAAAAATTTGAGGTGTTGAATATTGCTGCCACTCAAAATAAAAAAAATCCGCAAAAATTCAAGGTGTTGAATATTGCCGCCACTCAAAATAAAAATTAGAGGTGTTGAATATTGGTAGATATTAAGTGATCAGTTTGATTCCTTTTTTTTTTATTCAGGTGTTATTCTTGGACCACGATGTAGCCTTACCAATGCCTTGCTAAAAAAAATTAACAAAACAAAAAATATATAATTAACAAAAAAAAAAAAAACCTCGAGGAAGAACTAGATAAACCCAACCAAAGGAATTAAGTTCTAGGTTATGTCAAATGGAATACTAAACTAGCACAAACTCATCTAATCCCAACTATTCCAATCAATACTAAGACCAACTATTTTGAATATTTAGTTTGCATATGACTAACTTCCAATATTTGATATCTTAATGATTTGGTTAAAGTTGAGAAACGAACAATAGATTGGCAACCTCAAGTTGACTACCATATCGAGATTTAGACTATGCAATTATTTTATTATATTATTTTAGTCTTTTGGAAACTACATGTAGTATTTTTGGCTCAACGAAACCCATGCAATAAATTCTTGTTGAGCAAGATCCATATTACTAAAAATTAGATTTTGTGCTTGTAGGTATTTGTATGTTCTATGGGGCTTGGATATAGCCAATATGTATGTCTTTCTAGGGGAAACAAGAGATAGAGGCTATGAAGAGTTTATTGGAGGAATGCATAAACATTGATATTGAAAGGGATCATCATTAATGGAAGTGAAAATATTTTGAGGAGTCCTACGAGTTATGGAAGTGAAGATGTTTTTCCTTAAGAAAGTCCAAATATAGTGTTAGTTATTGTAAGTGATGATAAATAAGAATTCAACAACCAACAAATAATTGCATCTTTACAGTGGGTTGAGGGATAAATTTGCATCCTATCATATGTAGTTACTTCTCATTGTCATAAGTGATGATAAATAAAAATTCAATAGAAAAACAAATAATTGAATTTGGATGCAAATTTAGTCTATTGTATGGAAGTGAAGATGTTTTTCATTAAGAAATTCCAAATATAGTGTCAGTTATTGTAAGTCATGATAAATAAGAATTCAACAACCAATAAATAATTGCATCTCTACATTGGTTTGAGGGATAAATTTGCATCCTATCATATGTAGTTACTTCTCATTTTCATAAGTGATGATAAATAAAAATTCAATAGCCAACAAATAATTGAATTTGGATGCAAATTTAGTATATTGTATGTAGTTACTTCTCGTTGTCATCGCTTTTTGACATTTGTACATATGTGCATGAAGAAAATCAAACCAATGATATATAATTCAAAGGAATTGTGAAATAATTCTAATATTGATGAGCAAATTAGAACTTATGTGGATAATAAAAAACCCCAATTTTTATCTAATGTAATAATTCCATCTGTAATATAAATGACTTCACTTAAATTCCCTTGATACAGTTTCACATTTCATTGTCAATCAAGAAAATCTAAAAGTGACAGACACAGGGTTCATCAATTACCCTTATTGACAACATAACTCAAAAACTAGCATCCATAATTTTACCACATAGTTGCATAAACTCAAGGGTACTAGTGTGCCCAAGTAGTCATAATAGAGGTGGGAAACATGATACAATTTTTAAATGGTAGATCATAGCTAACAAAATAAGTAAAAAATTTCAATGGGACCATGTTTATCTAGTGAATATGGTGGCATGTCATTAGGCCAACCATCAAGATTCACTTCTTCACAGGCATAAATAAGAGGTTTGGGCGAGGTGAAATTTATGGGTTAACCAAAAACTAAGTGTGATGCATCCTTCCAAGCCATTTCTCCCACAAGTGATGGCGCCCCACATCTTAGGAAGAGTTGAAATGAAACCTTAAAAAATTATTGATACACACCCAGAAAAGGAAGAACATAGCATTTATTGCAACATTCACTTGTCATTTATCCTAAAAGAAACATGGAGAGAATGATAATAAGTGTCATTGATTTATCCCTCTTGCATGCACAACTTCTCTACTCAATCAACCACCAATCAAGGAGGCCTTACTAATAGAAACAATCAGATGTAGAAATAAATTAAAGATAGAAGGATAACTAGAAGAATGAGAATGAGCATACCTATGGAGTTGGGGTTCACATCCCCATTATCATTGGGATGGACTTGGGTTTTGGGTTTCTTATCATGATCCATTCATGAACACCTGCCACCACTTTTAACAAACCTCCTTTTCTATATATTTTCTCTTGACTTCTTTTATTACCAGGGACAACCACAAATGCAGATAGATATCTATAGCAACAATAGGCACCGAGGACATCAGAAAATTCCTCCCTCACTCATGTTTTCCACTTTTTTTCTTCATTTGAATGCCTAGTAAATAGAAATCTCAAACATGTCGAACTCCTGCCACAACTTTTCATATAACCTCCTTTTCTATATATTTTCTCACTACTCCTTTTATTTCCAGGGATGACCCCAAATGTAGATAGCTATATGTAGAAACTATAGGTGTCAAGGACATTAAAAAAATCCTCATGTTTTCCACTTTATTTTCATTTGAATGCCTAGTATATAGAAATCCTGAACACTATGACGTGTCAATGGGGGAACTTGTTATTTTGGTCTTCTGTGGTTTTTAGTATGTGTGAGTGTTGGTTTGTTAGAGGTGCACGAAGGTGGCATTGAAGGAGGTTTCGCTGGGGATGGAAATGCTTCTGTGTGGAATTCTCCATTTCTGGTGCTTGGTCTGGAAATTGGTGTGTTTGGTGGTTTGATGGGTGGTTCTTGGTGTCTAGTGGTGACAGAAGAGTTTCCCTTTTGGAGTACATAGAGTTGATATCCTAGTGTGGGTTTTGTGAAGCTTCTTGGGAAGCATCAGCCTAGGGCATTTTCCTCTCGCCTTCTCCTTCTCTAGTTATTAAGGTTCTTATTGAGTTTCCCAACTAGTGGCAAGATGGTAGCTGGGACATAGTGTGTGGTTTCTTGAGGAAATTTAAGTGTGAGGAGAGATCTAGTTTTTGGGTGTGGTGGTAGGGGAAAGTTCCAGTAGACCAGAATCTGATAGTAGTTGGATTTGGCCCTCCTAGTTTTATCACAATGCGACCATCCTCATGATGCGGGAAATCCTCACCCCTGGCCAAGCAAGGATCTGTTGGCTCATATGACATGGAAATAGTGGTGGTAGGAGAGCATCAAGGTGGTAAGACCGTCGGTCACTCCCAACTAGTTGGTGTGGGAATGTGAGGTAGTCATGGTGGAGGAAAAAAGGCCTCCCGTGGTGGTGGAATTGTAAGGTCACAAAAAAACACAACATCGGGGTGATGAAAAGCAAGGAGGAATAGCTAACTGGGGAAATTGTAGGCATGTAGCTCCCGACCCGCGGTAATTTCAACATTATTTTCTAGAAAATTGTCGGGACCTAATTCAAACTCTGATAGATCGGGTGGACGCAGCGCAATGGGTTCGTAGGGAGGAGCATGTTGAGTTTATGGCCACTTTGGATAGGATGCACTACTTCTAGTGCCAAATCAGGGAGCGAGTATTGGTGGTGGTCTAGCTAGGCCAAAAACACCTTGTAGAAAAAGTGGAAAATTTGGACATTTGGCTCATACACTTCGAAGGGAACGTTCATTGCAGCTTCCGTCCACCACCCACTCTAGGAACAAACCTGGAAAAACCAACTTGCATTACCTCGGATGACTAGTATGCTCTCATGAGTTTTTTATTTATTACATGTATTTTGGTGTCTTTTACCCTCTCATTTATGGATTTTATCCTTAGCCTCATTTTTTCATTTTTGTCACTTGTTGCAAACATTGGTTAAAAAATGTAGTCACAGTGAGACCACTTGTTTTTTTCTTTGTTGGTTGTACACATTTTTCACCGTATGAATGAATATCAACTTACAAAAAGAAATGTTATGTTTATGTATTCTTTAAATGTAAATATGAAGATTTAACCTTAGATTTAAAACAAGAGTCACACTTTTAACATAGATCAATGAAGTTTAAATATTAAACTTTATGGCCAAAGAAATATAAATATACATATTAATTTGACTATATAAATATTACCTTTACTAAAACTATAACAAAGGCATTAGTGTAAAGTAGATAGATGATACATGCAATAATTATGTAAATTGTAGATGAATCCATCTGCAGTGTTAAACTTTAGAGACAAAAGAGTATTTAGAATTTTAACAATGTAGATGGAATCAAAGACCCCTTTGTCTCTAAATCTTAACACTGCAGATGGATTCTGAGACTCGTTTAGTGAAATGTAACACTTCAGTATCAAAATTGAAAATTTTCATTTATGGAGTGATACGATTAAAAATTACTAACATAAATGACTAATTCATATAATGTTTGTACTTCTTATTTGATCATATTTTTATTCTTGGACTATAATAGTCATTTGCATTAATCATTATTAATTTTGTCACTTATTATCTAGTCATATATTTTAATCCTAGACTAAATTAGTTATATAAGTTAGTCACTTTTACTTTAGTCATTTATTATCTAGTCGTATATTTTATCCCTAGACTAAATTAGTCATTTAAGTTAGTCACTTCTAGTTTAGTCACTTATTATCTAGTTGTATGTTTTATCCCTATACTAGATTAGTCATTTAAGTTAGTAATTTTTAGTTTGGTCACTTAAAATTTCTCAAATTTAGTAGTATTTCACTTGAAATAATTGTGGTGACTAACTTTTTTAGTCACCTAGTCATTAATTTCTTCATTTTCTACTTGTGATGGTTATCTACTCTCAGTGAGTTTGATTTGGAAATCAGGTACATCAAGGGAAAGGAGAATAAGGTTGCAGATGATCTTCGTAGAAGGGTGCAGGTGAATCACATTGGAGTTGTGAGTTCTTATGTGATAGACTTGTAGGAGAGGATCTTACAAGAAGGATATCATGATGACATGTATCAGTAGTGGAGGAACAAGTTACAACAACATGGTGAAGGTGATAGGGATGAGGAGTATTGTCTCACAGTAGATGACTTGGTCAAATTCAAGAACAAGATATATGTTAGTATGAAATTTCTTGGAAGGTGTACACAAAGGATCTCACTTAAGTCACAGGTGATTAGTGACCCTAACAACAATTTTGGTTTCTTATACTTCATACCTGCAACAAATATGTGAGAAAAAACTACAGAAATATAGATGTATTCAATCTAAAAGAACTAACAACAAAAATGAATCCGATGTAATAAACCAATCATGGAAAATATTTGAAAGAATAAATATTTTATTAATGACACATGGTGAAGGAGATTTACAAAGCGCCATAAGTACCCCTTAGTGGGATGAGTCCTTTGATGTTCTTGTTGCTTTAGTATTTAGATCTTCCTCTCTCAAATGTGTGAAAACCCAAAAAATATGTAGAACTCAAAATGGGAGCTCAAAAATCATGATACGATAATAATGATCATGGTGAGAAATGAATGAATACTCTCTTAATTATAGAAAAGTATTAGGTTGATCTTGAAAATGTAGAATAATAAAATATTATTGACCAAAATCTAGATCTAACTGCCTGGAATACTTTATTATATTTTTGGAGAGGGAAAATATATTTAAAATGGTCAAATATATTTATTTAGAAATAATTAACAAATAAAATGATTATTAATTATTTCGTGAATAATAATAAAAGTGTGAAATGAAATAATTATTAAATAATGATTTAACAATTATTCCAAGGATGGAGTTAAGGAAAAATAAATAAATTTTTATTTATTTAATTATTCCTAGGTGATTTAACCAAATGTGACAAGGAATTATTATCAAACAACGATTTAATAATTATTACTAGAGAAAATTAAATAAATAATGGTTTATTTAATTATTCTAATGGGTTTTAATCGAAATTAATTTAATAAAAGTGGTTTATTAAATTATTTCTTATAGTGAAAGTGATTTTACTATAATAAAATTAAACTCGCATGGTGTATTTTGATCCACCTAGTTAGAAATGGCTATGTGATCATTTATTTGTGATAACAATATATGTACCAGATAACGGTGAGCTCGAAAAACTTACCTTGAGGTAGTTTCATGTTAACTCATATTCAGGTCACCCAAGATATTAGAAGATATTGACAACAGTTAAGAAGTTCTATCATTGGTCGAATTTGAATAAATATGTGGTTGAGTTTATTGCGAGATGTTTTGATTTTTAGTAGGTACAATTAGAGTTTAAACATACAGGTGGTCTATTACAGTCGATTTTGATTCCAAAGTGGAAATGGGAGATCATTTACATGGATTTCATTATAGGTTTGTCGAAGACATCGAAGTAGCATGATTTCATCATGGTTGTGGTTAATAGGATAAGTAAGGTAGCTCGTGTCATTGCACTTAAGTCTACAAATTAAACTAGTGAGGTGGTTCATATTTTCATTAAGGAGATAGTGAGATTGCATGGTGTTCCTAAGAATTTTGTATCCCATAGAGATGTCAATTTCCCTTCTAGGTTTTGGAAAGATTTTTTTTTAGATTTGCGGACAATGTTTTCCTTTGGTACAACTTATCATCTGCGGATAGATGGATATACAGAGAGGGTTACCAAGATTCTTGAGGACATGTTTAGGATGTATGTCATGCATTAAAAACATTAGTGGGAAGAGTATCTTCCACTGGTAGAGTTTTTATATAATAATGGGTATCAGAAGTCATTGAAAATGAGTATGTTTGGGGAACTTTATGGGCAGAGTTGTAATACTCCCATTATCTAGAGTGATCTTGTGAACAAGATATTGATTGGACCAGATAGGTTGGCCTAGACGAAAGATAAACACATGTTATTCAGAGGAATTTGAAGGAAACATGGGACAAGAAGAAGATTTTTTAAGATAAACACAGGGTATTTAAGTAGTTTCAGGTTGGAGAGCATGTGTACTTGTGCATCGAGCCCAAGAGGATTTCCCTGAGGATCGAATCATATTCCAAGATGGCAACTCAATATTGCACCCCTTTTGATATCCTTGAGAGGATTAGACCAATGGCCTATCGAATTGCACTACCTCCATTAGTGAAAGTACATGATTTTTTCCATGTTTCAGTAATTAAGAAGTATATAAAGGATGTTGATCATATGATTGACTTGTCTATATTGTCGGTGGAACCAGAGGGAGAATTCCATCCAAAACCACAATGCAAAATGCACTAGAACCAACTCATGCTGCAGAACATAGCAATCAATTAGGTTAAAGCACAGTGGAAGATATTTGGACATGAGGAAGCTACATGGAATATGGTTTAGAAGATAGGCTATGTATCCTTCATTATTTATTGGTTCAAGAAAATATTTTTTTGGTATATGTATATTTGTATATGGATGTTGTTGTAAATATCACATTGGGATGTGTTATAAAACTCCAATAAGCGGTGTAATCGTCATGTTTGTCATGTTGGTCATGGTTTTCATTATTTATTCATTGTTAATAATACATCGAGCTATGTTATAAAACTCCATGGGAAATGTGTCTTGTTTTTAGTGGTTTTTTGGTCATATTTGTCATAGAACAGTCGCGATGGTGTTCCCCAAAGGTGGGCGGGGGGGGGAGGGGGGTGGCATTTATAACAACCCCTGGTGATTTCATATGTAAATAAAATAAGACCAAGGGCATGGGATATGTATTTCAAAATTAAGGTTAGAAAAAACACAGTGATATGTATCATTGATGGTTAATTAATGTCTATGGAAATTGGCAAATGAAAAGTGGAAACCATTGGCATTTTTTTTATGGAATAAGGAAAATAGGATAAAAGGAAGGTGAAGGGATACATATTTGCAGGAGATGGGAATTGAAAGAAAAATGAAGAAAAATGAAAAAAATTAAAGGCCTTAATGATAAAAAGGCTTCTAAGGACCAGTTGTTAGCATTTTGATAGTTTTAGGGTAGGTATTTCTTTCATTCTCTCATACTCTTGCACACTTACAGTATTCTTGGAGAAATATTGGAGCACTTTGGCATGCATTAGATTTGGATAAAGATTCAAAGGTAAAGAAAGAAATCACAAGTGAATGGTTGGATCAACAACTATAACATGATTTCTTTGAAGGTAATATGTTGCATGTGTGATTTATTTTTTGATTTATAGATGCATTGCATATACATGTGATTTTATGGTTATTTGTTGTCACTGACATGAAAATTTTCTTTTATTAACAATATTTTTAGCCTTTCCTTTCCATTTCATAGATAGCCATGGTGTTGTGGCATTTTCCACGTTATTTTTTTTCTAATGGGTGCTCATTTTCCTTATGGCTTGCGGTTGGAAAAAATGATCACTACGCCATGGAATAGCTTCTATTGAGTTACTTGTCTTGGAGCCTAGGTTGGGAAAAATTCTCTAGAGTCCTTGGTTGGTTGAATTACTAGTCCCCGAAGCTAGGTTGGACAAAGGCTCTAGAACCGTGGAAGGTTTCGGGTTGGGTTACTAGTTCCTGGAGCCCTGAACAACTTAGGTAGAGACCAATCTATTTGATGTTAGTTATGTTTGACCATAGAGGTGGAATCACTGTGGTTGAGGGTTGAGCTAGCTTGGCCTCTAGAAACCCTGGTTTGGTTTTGCTTCTATTGAGTTACTTGTCTTGGAGCCTAGGTTGGGAAAATTTCTCTAGAGTCCTTGGTTGGTTGAATTACTAGTCCCTAAAGCTAGGTTGGACAAAGGCTCTAGAACCGTGGAAGGTTTTGGGTTGGGTTACTAGTTCCTGGAGCCCTGAACAACTTAGGTAGAGACCAATCTGTTTGATGTTAGTTATGTTTGACCATAGAGGTGGAATCGCTGTGATCGAGGGTTGAGCTGGCTTGGCCTCTAGAAACCCTGGTTTGGTTTTGTTTTAATTTTTTCCATGAGATCCAAAAATCATGCTTGGAATATGGTGTGGGGGTGACTGGTTGAAAAATATATTTCGTTCATCCCAATATATGGTCGAGTGGTATGTGGAAGTGCCTTACTTGGTTGGTAATTTCATATATTAATAATATTTATTCTTCTTCTGTGATTCATGTAAATTTTTAGTGATTATGTTGGTGTTATTATTGTTGAGTTTCCATGGTTTCTATGTTGTTTATTTTCTAGTTATATGTTGGCTATATGATGTGTACCATCTATGGATCTTTTCATGAATTGTTTAGCTATTAATTAGTTGATGACTATAAGGAGTAATAAGTGTTGTTGCAACTATGTGAAGAGGGCATAGGGCCTTCTTGGTGATTCTTAAATAAATATTAGACTAAAATGATCAGATATGTAATCATGACTGGTAGCTAACATGTTTTCCATGTCTTTGACAAAATGTATGTTTTGGACTAGGCATGTCCTAGGTCAACGATTGTTCATTTTTTGTATAAAAATATTTTTCATTAAGTCATTTAACATTATGAGAAGTTACATGAAATTTTGGGGAGTGGTCTCGAGGTTAGCCTAAAAATGTGGCTCATATCTCGGGACCACACCCTCTCAACAAGACATTCTGGGCTATAATCGCATGGAGGAAGTGTTGTGCATGTGGTTGGAAGCCTATAACCACACCCATGCCTTTCATGCATGTAGTTGTGGGCCTAGGGCAGAGAGAAAGTGTTCCATATAAGGGATGTTTCAAAAGGGTTGGTTTTCCAGTGTCTAAGTGACCTATAGGCCATGTAGGATGTCAGTATGTTGTCAGTTCCTAGGCCCCTTTTCCTTAACTAAATCTTGGAGGTTGGGTCAAGTAATAGCAACACTTCATCTCATGTTTATCTTGGTAGGCCGATAAAATTGGGTAAATGTGGGAGGGGGGTATTACAACTTTTGCAAATCATCTTGCTCTTTTTTAGAGGGGTGTTTTTCAGGTGATTCCTTTTCATTCATTGAACAATCCCTATTCCTATATTCACACAAACATCTGCATATAAAGGGGATATCTTCATAATCTATGGGTTGATTCCAAATATTATCTTACTAATAAGGATCTATTGAAGTTGGAAGAGAATGGAATATACTCATATAAACACAAATTCAAGCATATGGTGTGCACCTCCCTCTCTTTGTAGATTTTGGGACCTTGAAAAAGGTACCAATGACATTGTTTATGCCTTTAAGGGATTTTTCCTCCAAATATTTCTTTGGAAGAGAAGAGTTGAACCCACACTAGGGAAATAACGAATTTTTTCTTCTACGAATTATACTGCTCCTCTCAAAATCACATGAATATCCCTACAATATAAAAAAATATGGCCCTCCTTCAAAATCCCTCAATATATCATCAAATATAGAGAAAAGGATCATGAATAATCATTCTTCCCCTAGACTAGTGTTATCTCACCCCGGAGGTTCCAATTGTTTTGTATCCCCCAAATTAGAGTGATGAAACTTGCCTAGGTATTTTAGTCATGAACTGCATTGTTCTCAACACTCTTAGTTCCCCTGTACCTCTCTTTAGGCATATTTTTCATAAGTTTCCATAGCTTGTTAAACTAAATATCTAGCTTTGTACTTTACTTGTGCATATCATTGTTACACATATATTTCTTTATTTCTACATACAAAATTTGTATGTTTCGTATAATTTCTTCTCCATATTCTTTATTCAATATTTATACTCTATGATAGTCTTTATGCAAAGGTAGATGATCCCCCGTGTTTTCCCACTAGAAATCCTCGTGGTGGTTTCAGTCATACCACATTCAAGCCCAAAATCACATTCATAGTCATGGTTTTGCTGTAATGTGAGGCCTGCAAACTATGCACCTAATCCTCCATGACTTTGTGTTGATGGATGATCTATGTCTGAGCGTAGAGAGATAAATGTGTCCCTCATCCCGAACCTATACCTTGGTGCTACAATTCACTAGTAGTGTTAATATATATCATTTGAACATCATTGTTAATTTTGATGGCCCACATGAAGCGGGAGCACCTAGTCCTAAGCCCATAGTCACATGAGTGAATTTCCCATGAGGTGCTAGACAAATCGGTGCCCAAGTATCTAGATGAGACTAAGGGACACGTCCATTCAGTCGAGCTCAGACATACATCATCCATCAGCAAAGAGTCGGGATAGGATCAAGTGTAGAGTTCAAGGTCCCATAATGAAGCGAAACCCAAACTATGTTTGCGATTTGGGGGTTGAAGGTGGTTGAACCAAAACACCAAGAGGATTTTCAATGGGACAACTAGGAACATCATCTACCACTATGTCACAAATACTTTTTAGAGGGACATAATTTAATGAACTTGCATATATGAGAATGATCTTGAATATATTGGATATATTATGTGATCTTTCTAGATTTAACCTCATATTTTGGATTATGCATTGCTTTGGCATGAAACACCCTGGATTTCTATCTTTCCAAGATGCACCCAATCGAGGTTTCTGTGGGAAACTAGAAACCCCAATTTTCATAGTCCCTCTATGAAAATAATGTTGAAGATTAAGATATTTAAATACAATATCATAAAATCTAGAATCTTTACGAATTCTTAAAAAAATATCACTAAAGGAGGGGGCATAGCCCCATCTTGAAGCACTGATCATGGATGACTATGTAGAATAAATCCTAACATTGTAGAGCTAGTCAAATTTAGGATAAAAATTGTTCCCTTCCCTAATAATTCAAAATATTAAACGGTATTTTTTTTAATAAACAAACTATCTATATATGTTTTTTTAATATAAATAACTATTAATTTTTTAAATATTGATTTTTTTTTTCAAAAATAAATTAATTATTTGAAAATTATATTAATTAAAAAAATTAAATAGTACATTTTCCAGTAAGTCTAAAAAAATTGCAAAGGAATCATCTATAAATATATTTCTTAGTATAAATAGTTAAAGTCTTTTCTAATATTTTTCTAATATTTTGTTTCATTGGGTTGTTGGTGCAGGGGTAAGACTTGAAGGATTCCAGTGTTTGGTTGTGTTTTGTGTTGTTGCAAGGGAAATCGATGAAGCATTCTGTCACCAGGGCTTATGCCCATTGTGAGTGTAGTCTCCACTGGCCTTTTCCAACGTGGTGTGGATTATTCTACCACAAGTGGTGTGTCCTCACTCTGGATGCCCTTGGATTGTAGCTAATCGGTTCTTCGTCATTACTTATGGATAAAATTTGAAGGATATTGATCCAGGTGGATATTGGTGGCCACCATCTTATTCTAGTTGGACCCCCACTGTCTTTTCTTTTAGTTTCGTTAATTGTAGCACAACTTACTATTTTTGGCAGTTTTCTGGGTCCTAAAATTCTGGAGCCATTTAGAGGACCTAAAAAAAACTTTTTTGGAAATCAGAGATATCTGAAAAGTGAAATATTGTTTTACTTATCCTTTTTCATCCTCCTCTTAGAGATATTCAAAAATATGTATTATGATAAGAAAATGGAGATCATATCCCAAAGTTATGACCTCAGGAAGTTGATGTTCCAACTGATCACAATGGGGCCCACACGATTTTGGCGCTTCATCTCCTAGGGTAAGGTTTTTGGATTTTTATGGCTTAAATTTTTTTATTTATGATAAAAAATCCCATAAGCCTCATTGTAACACAGTTCATAATTTATGTAGCCTCTACATCGCTTCTCAGAGATAAGCTACCATCGCTAGAACTAGTTTATTTCTATTTTTCATATAACAGTTTTGAGTACTTTTTTATTAATGAATTAAAGTTATATTTTCTTTGTAGATCTGTGTTTTTATATATATGTATTACATTTAATTCCTATATAAATATGGATCAATGGTATCAAAATAGTATTCTCTTTCTCTACTTTTTTGTGCATGTCCCCAACGAGGTCAGGGTATAAGGAGTTGACACTTGAACTGGTTGAACCCTTGCAAGACCATCCTTGCTGACAATGATGGCATCCCATGGCAGAAGAAAAGAAAGGAGAGGAAGAAGTATATGTTACCAAACTATTTTTCAAAGAATCCCTTAAGCAACAAAGGAACGAGATGATAGAGAACATTTCCCAGATCCTTTAGTGGATGCCCATCAGCAACGCATCTTCCTCTGGAAGTCACTTCGGAGGCGCCACCCCTTTCATGGTACAATTGAACTTTGATATCACTATATTTGAATGTCAAACTGAAATATATGTTGTAGATAAATGGTTTAATATGTTGGAGGGTTATTTTTCAGTCCATAGTTTCTCTGATAGGGAGAAGGTTACTTTTTCACTACTCAAGGTTGCTCCCCATGTAAAAACCTGGTGGGAAAATTATAGTGAGAAAAGGGTCGAGGAACCCTCTCTATTCATAGCCGCATCCACTTAGAACTCTTTTCGAGACAAAGTCAAGGAAAATATTTACCATGTGGGGATCTGTGAGCAAAAATACAAACAATGGGTCACACAATGGTAGCAAAGGGACCAAGATGAGCATGAGTTAAAAAATATTTTTCATACTGTACACAAAAATTTGGGTGTGAAAAACATTGAGCAACATATGGTGCTCAAGTACCATGATGTTCTGGATAAATACATTTAGGAAGAAATGGAGTTCCCTAATATCTCATTTCTTGGTGCAGCATACCGATATGTTCCCAAGAATGAACACAATGTTAAGCACAAGAAGCAAGAATTTGGATCTATGAATCCAAAGAAATGAAAATGAACCTGAAACCACAAAAAAAGGACAAAAATAAGGTAGGGTGGCCTAGGGAAACCCATTGAAGCCATAAGAAAATAACAACACTACAAATATGAAGGAGGACACAGATAATTGGCGTGAGTTCCATAAGAGCCGCACTCACAACAAAAGTGAGTATTGGGCCAAGAAGTCACTAGTGGTTGACTTGAAGACTTTAGAGTCAGATGCATGTTCTGACTCGGATTCAGACCCTAACACGGGGATTGAGAAACAAAAGAAAATTATTGATGGAGAGTCGAGTACCACCGTTACCACAAATAAGGCCCAAAAGATTGAGCTCGAAGACCCAAAGGAAGGGGAGCACATATTCCACTCACTGATATGGCTGAAGTGGTATTATTTGCATTTCATTTTCAAAAGTGGGATCTATAAGTACCTCATATCAATAGAATTTTTTAAGCAGATGAGACTTATGAACACACCATACCCGAAACCATACACCATCAAGTTTCTCCACCAAGGACGAGATCTTCGAGTGAGCTAGTAGTTTTGCCTTCCCTATAGCATCAAATATACCATGTATGATGTATTGTGTGGCATTGATCCTTTTAAAGTTTGTGGTGTATTATTAGGTCAACGATACTTGTGGAAATGTCATGTTGTGTATGACTGCATGCCTTGCAATTTTATTATTACTTTGGTCAATAGGTTATAAAATATACCAAAGGTACCCTTGCCTACTAACATCTCTTTGATCTCTGCTAAGAAATACAATAAGATCATCTCCTACACTAGCAATTTTTTCTTTTTAATTTCTCTCAAATTAAGGGGAATATCGTGGCCACATCCATGGACCCCGTGAAGGGTTCCTCCACACAACAGAAGCAAGTGGATAAGGTATACAGTGACATCCTCTCCTCACCCACAGGGGTACCTATCCACTGTCAGGTCAAGGCTTCAATCGATTTGAATCTGAGATCACCTCTACCCAATGTGTTGATATATCATCACTCCATTCTGGAAAATGAAGAGATAAAGTGACAGATCTAAGATTTTATACAAAAGGGCACATCCAACCCAGTTCCTCACCTTGTAGGAGCTCAATTATGTTTGAATAGAAGAAGGATGGGACCTAGAGGCTTTGCATTAATTATCGGGCATTATACAAAATCAACATCAGGAATAGGTATCCAATCACATGTATTGATGGCCTTCTAGACCAAATCAAGGGGGGAAAGTATTTCAGTAACATCAATTCAAATTCTTGATATCATGAGGTTCCTATAGAGCCTGTTGTCGAAAATTCATGTCTACCCTAGAGACAGCCTAGAGTTGCTATAGACCAGTGCCTAGGACATCTTAGCATAGCAAGGAGCTCATAATATATCCTGGGTTGTCAATCCACAAGCTCTCTTACTATCTCTCGTAAAACAAGCAAATTAGTTTAAATGGAACCAAACTCTCTCAGAAGTTGATACAAAGATAAGAATAATGTAGGAACAACATGCAAAACTCCAATACAAAAGCATCAGACAGTTAAGATATAGCTTACTACAAAGAGGGCCGGTTCAAATAGTATGCCACAGAAATCAAATATCAGAAAGTGGATGCAGTGAGGAAAACATGAAGGAGATACTAGTTAACATGAGGCTGATACCCAGATACACAACAGAACCACATATGGGCTTATCCAACTAAGAATCCATACATGACAATGGTGTTTTAAAAGCACCCTCCTCGAGTAACTAATATAACAGAAAATATGAATGACATGAACATGGAACAGTATATCATGACTAGGCCTATTTAAAGCGCTTGACTAATCCAAGTATGGGCACCAACTAGGATGAATCCTTACTTAAGATCAGTGAGCCACTCGCATTCTAGAACATGATACAAGAAGATAAATGCAATGAAATGAGATATTATATTAACACATAAGAAAAGATTACATACTGTGGGATACCAAAGACCAGAATCCTCATCACAGTTATAACTCCTCCTCATTGAGACCCTATGGGCTCTGAGCCTTCATACAAAAACTTTACAAGATGTATACAGAGCCTTTCACTGCACAGTTTGCTGATAGAAATCTGGAACCCTTACAATGTCTTTCTTTCTGGTTTTTATAGAAGAGATAGAAAGCCCTAGAGAATGGTGGTTGGTAATATACATTTAATGATCTAATTTAAAACAAATTGGTAAGAAGAACCCGCCTATGCTGTTCGGCGGTGCTGAACTAGTGCGAGTACTCTGCTGCTGTTTTATGAAATAAATGTTGAGGAAGAAAATCTCCTCATAAAAAAGACAGAAAGAATAAAATATACAAATGTTTTGTACTTGGATGAAAGAGAAAAATCTACTGCAATAAAACCCTGAGGTTTCTTGTGTTGGTGCATGATAATCCCGGTCTTCCAATCTTTAAATTAAAATTCAAAATCATAAGGCTGGGCACTGGCTTTCTCAATTTTCACTGATATTTGTATGCCGCCCAATTAATATTTCTTACTGTGTAATCTTTCCCTCTGCAGGCGTCTTTAAGGTTCAATGGATTTTATTTATGCTTCCATTAATGAGGTCATATCATAGCAACCACCGCCATCCTTGTTCTTAAATTTCTGCCTTTAAAGACTGTCCTTAGAGAAGATCTTGGCCTCTGCAATGGAGGCGATCTATTGCGGCAGCTCCTCCATATAAAACTGCAAAACTCGCAAATATATTAGAAAAACCAGACACAGGTGTAAGGGGAGTGGGGGTGGAGACAATGGTGGTGTTGATGATATGGCTACATGGCAAGAACATGTCGGGTGACGGCGGAATCACAGAGAGGTTTTGGTAAACAAACAGGATGTAAGTTTTCCATGTAAAATAGTTTAAACACGATGTATGAATAAAAACGATGAATATGAATGAAACACATATATATAGGTGACGGGGATGGAAATATAATGGACACGCGGGGTGATGACACATAGGCGCACGAAAAGCCAAGGAGAACAGATGACGTGGCGGAGGACTTAGTCAAGCGGGGAGAATGTGAGTGATTATGGGCCACACGATCTCTGAATGAGATCGTCGGTTAGAATGAGCCGGAGGGAAATCAAAGGTGGGCTAGGGACGCGGTTGACGTAGGTTAAAACGCGTGCAGTTTTAGAAGATAAACATCGTTGGATGAAAGGCGCACGATCGGACGACGATGATTGATTCCGCTGCACATCCTTTGGCTGAAATTTAATGCGCGGGGAGAGCGGAGGCCTGAGATAAAGCGCTTGCATCTTCGAGGCACGATGGCCGTCGGATGGAGGCCCCGAGATCTGACGGTCGCCATTTACTCCGCTACCCAACCTTTGACTGATCATTAACGTGCGAAATGGGAGCGGTTTCGGGCCCGTACAAAAGAGACGCGGCGCACATTCAATGGAATCGCTGGCCCTGCGGAGAATATTGCCCTCTCGGCAATGGTGGTGCGGAATAAACCACCGATTTTTGGGCGCGGGGACCACCAGGCAGGCATGCTATGGGACCGTTGATTTGTTTTGGATTGGGCGGCTAAGATTTGGCCCGAAAACATAAAGCAATGGGCTCCTTTCGTTTTAACACACGGTTTTGCACATAAGTCACATGGGGAATCAAAACAAAAGGGGCTGAGACCCGATATAAATTTTAATTGCGGGTTTAAGCCTTTGCAGTGTATTTTGTGGGCAGAAATAGTAATGTTAAGCATAATATGGGGGTTTTAGGCCACGGCAGGGGTTTTAAACGGATTTGAATGGGGCTGTTGGCCAAATTTCTGAATGGAGGGGCTGATATGTACAACATCGGCTCCATCTGGGGATGGCATGTTCATCCTTGGACATGTCGAGAACTTGCAGACCATCTGATCATGCTCTAAGTGGATTCTGCTCTTTAGCACCTCTAGTTTTCACTTCATAATTAATCGGCACCCACACATTATTAAAAGAATGATGAAACAAAAAGAAAACTAATGTACAATATAATACACCAGGCTGTCTTCGCCTCCTGGGTCCCATACTTTGCTTTGCTGGTATCCATTAGTTACATTATTCTTTAACTGTACCCCTTTATGTTTCCATATTTTGTTCTGTAATTTGCCTCCAGCTATGCTTTCACATTCTGTTCTTGTTTTTCCATTGCCAAATTTTCTTTGCTTTCTTGCTACTATCTGCTATTTCTGAGACACCTTCATCATCAGTCTTCTGATGCAGTCAATCTCTATGTCCAGCCTTTCTTTTGTGTACGGAAGTTACTTTGCCACTATGTCTTTGATTTTATTCTTTATCTTGTCTCGAACATTACTATCGATGTTTCCTCTTTTGCTAAAAATGTGGTACAGCCACAAACTTCACGAATATCTCTCGGGGGTATCTCCTTACGCAACATTCTTTTGTTCATCACATAAATTTACCTTTAAAGGTAAATTACCTTTTAATTCTTTAGCTACTTGTTAACGCAATCGTTCATTCTTCCTTGTGTACTAGAAAGCATATTTAAAAATAAATTACGCAAACTAGTATCTACTCCTGCTCCTTTCACAACTTCAGGCATTTTCACTTCAGTGCCTGCAATTTCGTTCTCTTCTCTAAATGTTTTCAGCAAAAAATTCAACCATTTGTCTACAAGCATTTCATCAATATGCTGCATATTTTTTTTAGCATACTCTTCTTCTTCTTCCTTGACAATATTCAGTAATTTTCCTTTACCCGCTTGATTGCTTCTGGCAATCAAATCAAGTTCTTCAGATTTTGGACTCCTATCTTCTATCAGAATGGAATTCTGATTTCCCATCACTGTAGTAGCTCCAAAATTATGTCCTCTAGTCCTCTCTTTGTCTATCAGATACATCAACTTCTTCTTGTCATTATCAATAATAACAAGTTCCTTCACATGAGATAGGGTTGCCTCACCTTCCTTCTTCTGCGATAGTTCATCTGTATCCAAGACAACCCGAAAGGGTGGATTGTCTTCTGCAATACCTGTCAACACAGCCAAATTGTCAGTTCCGAAATCATGAGACCCAAAAGTCTTACTTGATGATTCAGTCACCAATTCTTTTCTCAGAAATCTTAAGTCTCTCCCAGGACCCAGGAAGTCTTCACTGTCTTCATTTCCTTGTATCTTTACATCCTGCAATTCCCAATTTAGAAATTTAGGTTCTCCTTCCTGTATTGAATCATATTTATTCAACATACTCTCCAGCAATCTGATTTCTTCATTCCATGGATTAAATTCCTTCACCAAATTTCCTTCCTCCTTTCTTTGACTATCAAGTGGTGTCAAATTTCTTTCGTCAGCATCAATCTCCATGTTGGAGAATTCACCTTCTATTGCTAGGAATCCCATCATCTATTCTTCATCATCAAAGAGCTGCCAGGGCTTGTTATTATCTGGGGTGAATGCTGCTTCTAGAGGAAGTATGAAAGAGGCGACTTGAGATTGATATGCTGGTTGTTTCAACAGTTCAGTCAAGGGGGCTGGGATTTTGATCTTTTCAAGTTCTTTTTGCAAATTGAAAGCAAAAGGGGATTTTTCTATTGCGATTTCTTTGGACTTTTCATTTTGATCTTGAGTTCTAGTCCACTTCCCTGAATATCTGAGATTATATCTTCTATTGAAATGTGCTTGCATGAAATCATTAAATTGTTTACAATAATGGTCAATTTCTGCTTCCTCCTCTTCTTCTTGCAATGGGCATTCCATTTCTTCATTGTTTGAGAAAGCATGATTTGAATCTTCTAATTCATAAGCAGCATCTTCAGTGGAGTCATCTGTTGGGCCTTCCAGGTACAATGAGTGTGGTACTTGATCTTGCTGCTCTTTTGGATCCCTTGGCAATATCTGCAGGGGTGGTCTCTTGTACTAGGGATTGTAACCTCTGTTTGGAGCATGGTAGAAATTCTTGGGGGCTGAATTCTTAGCCTCCAACTCAAGCTTGACCATCTTCTTAACCATCTTACTTATTTTATCCATCTTATCTGCATTCTTATCTTGATTAGAGGTGGAAACCTCTTCTTTGCCTCTCCTCCTAGTTTCATGTTCAGCTTTGCCTTTTAATTTTCCGGTGGAGGCAAAGTTTGCTTCCAGCTCAAGAGCATCTGACTGAGCATCATCTAAGGTAGCAGGTTTCCTCTCCCTGAGGGAGAAGCCAAAATGCGAATCGAAGAAATTTGCTATGAAGACTACCTTAAGCAGCGGTTTGGTGAGGCTTCATCTCGGGAGCGGCTCAAATATAACTATTGAAATCTTTTAATAAACTCGACACCCCTTCATTATGTTTCTTCTTGATGTATTAAATTCAGTCAGACACATCCTATGATCTTTCTTTTCTCCCCATTTCCTGAGGAAATATTCTTCCATTCTTTCCCAAGTATTTACAGAATGGTCTGCTAATGTTTTAAACCCTTTTCTGGCTTCATCGTCCAGAGATTGAACAAACAATCTTAAGACCAGGTCCAGATGTTCAACATTCAAAATTTTAACAAGGCACAAAGACCTCAAGATTTTTTTGAGCATCAATCTCATTTTCTCCGTGGATAGAGGCAAAATCTTCAAATAATCTTGTATCCATTTAGCACTTGTGGTAAGGCCGAGTGGAGCATATTTGTTTAACGAGTGCGTGAATATTAGCCATTGGAGGAGGTGGGGCTTGTGCGGCAATGCGATGTACAAATGGAGGCGAGAGGAGGAGAAGTGGAGTATGGATAATAATAGGAATGTAATGTACATAAGCCTAAGTTGTAGATGGAAAAATTCACGATTAACGGGGGCTACTTCGCAACTTCTTTAACTTCCTCGGCCCTAGGTCGGGGGTAGGATGAAAGTTCACTTTGGATTCTAGCACTTCCCCTGGGTGGGCTATCTGAGTAATATTCAAGATTTTCCTCAGTGGAGTCGGGATTTTCCACTACGATTTCTTGAGAAGAAGAGGATGGATAATCTTCTTGAGAATATTCAGGGTCTTCAGCACAGGCTGATTGTCCTTCTTTCCAACCTCTTCTACGAATAATATTCTCTGGGTCAGATACAGAGGATGTCTTTAACTTAGAGGAATCTGACCTCAAATGTGGCTTTCGAGGAGCCAGGAATACCAATAGATTTATCAAATAAAGAACAGTGGAGTCACCAAGGTGAGAGATACGCAACTCTTCAACTCTCTGTGCTCACTTGATTAGAGAGTGAATATGATTTGTCGAGGCCCAGGGAAACTGATATTCTTGAATTCGCTCCCTGACAACGGCGCCAGAAAGATGTTGTCGAAAATTCTTGTCTACCCTAGAGACAGCCTAGAGTTGCCATAGACTAGTGCCTAGGACATATTAACATAGCAAGGAGCTCATAATATAGCTTGGGTTGTCAATCCAAAAGCTCTCTTACTATCACTTGTAAAACAAGGAAATTTGTTTGAATGGAACCAAACTCTCTCAGAAGTTGATACAAAGATAAGAATAATGTAGGAACAACATGTAAAACTCCAATATAAATGCATCAGATAGTTAAGAGATAGCTTACTGCAAAGAGGGCCAGTTCAAATAATATGCCACAGAAATCAAATATCATAAAGTGGATGCAGTGAGGAAAACATGAAGGAGATACTAGTTAACATGAGGCTGATACCCAGATACACAACAGAACCACATATGGGCTTATCCAAGTAAGAATCCATACATGACACTGGTGTTTTAAAAGCACCCTCCTCAAGTAACTAATATAGCAAAAAATATGAATGACATGAACATGGAACAGTATATCATGGCTAGGCCTATTTAAAGTGCTTGACTAATCCAAGTATGGGCACCAACTAGGATGAATCCTTACTTAATATCAGTGAGCCACTCGCATTCTAGAACATGATACAAGAAGATACATAGCATGAAATGAGATATTATATTAACACATAAGAAAATATTACATACTATGGGATACCAAAGACCAGAATCCTCATTACAGTTATAACTCCTCCTCACTGAGACCCTACGGGCTTTGAGCCTTCATACATAAACTTTACAATATGTATACAAAGCCTTTCACTACACAGTTTGCTGATAGAAATCTGGAACCCTTACAATGTCTTTCTTTCTCGTTTTTATAGAAGAGATAGAAAGCTCCAGATAATGAGGTAGGTGATACACATTTAATGATCTGATTTGAAACCAATTGGCGAGGAAAAACCCGCCTATGCTATTTGACGGTGCTGAACTAGTGCAAGTACTCTGCTGCTACTTCATGGAATAAATGTTGAGGATGAAAATCTACTCTTAACAAGACACAAAGAATAAAATATACAAATGTTATGTACTTGATTGGAAGAGAAAAATCTACTGCAATAAAACCCTGAGGTTGCTTGTGTTGTTGCATGATAATCCCGGTCTTCCAATCTTTAAATTAAAATTCAAAATCATTAGGCTGGGCACTGGCTTTCTCGATTTTCACTGATATTTGTATGCTGCCCAATTAATATTTCTTGCTGTGTAATCTTTCCCTCTGCAGGCGTCTTTAAGGTTCAATGGATTTTATTTATGCTTCCATTAATGAGGTCATATCATAGCAACCACCTCCAGCCTTGTTCTTAAATTTCTGCCTTTAAAGACTGTCCTTAGAGAAGATCTTGGCCTCTGCAACGGAGGCGATATATTGCGGTAGCTCCTCCATATAAACCTGCAAAACTCGCAAATAAATTAGAAAAACCAGACGCAGGTGTAAGGGGAGTGTGGGTGGAGACAGTGGTGGCGTTAATGATATGGCTACATGGAAAGAACATGTGGGGTGACGACGGAATTACAGAGAGGTTTTGGTAAACAGGCAGGATGTAAGTTTTCCATGTAAAATAGTTTAAACACGATGTATGAATAAAAACGATGAATATGAATGAAACACATATATATAGGTGACGGGGATGGAAATATAATGGGCACGTGGGGTGATGACACATAGGCGCACGAAAAGCCAAGGAGAACAGATGACGTGGCGGAGGACTTAGTCAAGCGGGGAGAATGTGAGTGATTATGGGCCACACAATCTCTGAATGAGATCGACGGTTAGAATGAGCCGGAGGGCAATCAAAGGTGGGCCAGGGACGCGGTTGACGTAGGTTAAAACGCGTGCAGTTTTAGAAGATAAACACCGTTGGATGAAAGGCGCGGGATCTGGACGACGATGATTGATTCCTTCGAACATCCTTTGGCCGAAATTTAATGCGCGGGAAAGCGGAGGCACCGAGTTAAAAGCACGTGCATCTTCGAGGCACGATGACGCGTCCGGATGGAGGCCACGAGATACGGCGGTCGCCATTTATACTCTCAGAAGCTGATACAAAGATAAGAATAATGTAGGAACAACATGCAAAACTCCAATACAAACGCATCAGACAGTTAAGGGACAACTTACTGCAAAGAGGGCCAGTTCAAATAATATGTCACAGAAATCAAATATCAGAAAGTGGATGTAGTTCATAAACATGAAGAAGATACTAGTTAGCATGAGGCTGATACCCAGATACACAAAAAAACCACATACGAGCTTATCCAACTAAGAATCCATACATGACAATGGCATTTTAAAAGAACCCTCCTCAAGTAACTAATATAGTAGAAAATATGGATGAAATGAACATGGAATAGTATATCATGACTAGGCCTATTTAAAGTGCTTGACTAATCCAAGTATGGGCACCAACTGGGATGAATCCTTACTTAAGACCAGTGAACCACTCGCATTCTAGAACATGATACAAGAAGATAAATGCAATGAAATGAGATATTATATTAACACATAAGAAAATATTACATATTTGTGGGATACCAAAGACCAAAATCATCATCACGGTTATAACTCCTCCTCAACGAGACCCTACGGGCTACGAGCCTTCATACGAAACTTTACAAGATGTATACAAAGGGTTTCTTTGCCACGGTTCTTTAGCTTTAATTCGGAACCCTTACAATGTTTCTTTCGGTTTATAGAAGAGATAGAAAGCTCTAGAGAATGAGGTAGGTGATATACATTTAATGATCTAATTTAAAACAAATCTGAAAGAAAAACCCACCTATGTTGTTTGGCGGTGCTGAACTGGTGCAAGTACTCTGCTACTGCTTCATGAAATAAATGCTGAGGATGAAAATCTACTCTTAATAAGATACAAAGAATAAAATATACAAATGTTCTGTACTTGACTGGAAGAGAAAAATCTACTACAATAAAACCTTGAGGTTGCTTGTGTTTGTGCATGGTACTTTCGGCCCTCTAATCTTGAATTAAAATGCCAAATCTTTAATGCAGGGCGTTGTATTTCTCGATCTTTCACTGATACTTCATACGGCCCCATTAATATTTCTTGCCGTGTAATATTTCTCTCTGCGGGCGTATTTAGGGTTCAATGGATTTTATTTATGCTTCCATTAATGAGGTCATATCATACAACTTTGCTCCAACCTTGTTCTTAAATTTAACGCTAAGAGGCTTGTCCTTAGAGAAGATCTTGGCAGCCTGCACGCGGAGGCGATCTATTGCGGCGGCTCCTCCATATAAAACTCAAAAACTCGAAAATATATTAGAAAAACCGAGACACGGGTGTAAAGGGGCGTGGGGGTGGAGACAATGGTGGCATTGATGATATGGCACCACCGAGGAACATGGGGGTGACGGCGGAATTACAGAGAGGTTTTGGTAAACAGACAGGATGTAATTTTTCCATGTAGAACATAATGTACAAATAAGAAACGATGAGTATGGATGCAGTGCATGTATATAGGTGGTGATAATGGAAATGCGATGGGCGCGCGGGGCGATGACACGTAGGTGTATGAGCAACCAAGGGGAACAGATGACATGGCGGAGGACTTTGTCAAGCGGGAAAAATGCGAGTGATTATGGGCCACACGATCTCTAAATGAGATCGACGGTTAGAATGAGCCGGAGGGCAATCAAAGGTGGGCCAGGGACGCGGTTGACGTAGGTTAAAACACGTGCAGCTTTAGAAGATAAACATCGTTCGATGAAAGGCGCAGGATCAGACGACGATGATTGATTCCACTGCACATCCTTTGGCCGAAATTTAATGCGCGGGGAGAGCGGAGGCCTGAGATAAAGCGCGTGCATCTTCGAGGCATGATGGCCATCGGATGGAGGCCCCGAGATCTGACGGTCGACATTTATTCCGCTACCCGACCTTTGACTGATCGTTAACGTGCGAAATGGGAGCGGTTTCAGGCCCATACAAAAGACACGTGGCGCGCATTCAATGGAATCGTTGGCCCTGCAGAGAATACCGCCATCTCGGCAATGGTGGTGCGGAATAAACCACTGGTTTTTGGGCGCGGGGACCACCAGATGGGCATGCTATGGGACCGTTGATTTGTGACTAATCGGACGGTTTATGGTGCATCCGATGACTTTATATGTGGAGTGCCTTTGTGATTAGTGTTCGGTCCCGGGCTGTGGTCACGTAGATAAATAGAGTATGGGGGCTAAGGCCAAAAGGGGTTGGGCCTGATATAAATTTTTATTGCGGGTTTAAGCCTTTATAGTGTATTTTGTGGGAAGAAATAGTAATGTTAAGCAGAATATGGGGGTTTTAGGCCACGACAGGGGTTTTAAACGGATTTGAATGGGGCTGTTGGCCAAAGTTCTGAATGGAGGGGCTGATATGTACAACATCGGCTCCATCTGGGGACAGCATGTTCATCCTTGGACATGTCGAGAACCTGCAGACCATCTGATCATGCTCTAAGTGAATTTTGCTCTTTAGCACCTCTAGTTTTCACTTCATAATTAATCGGCACCCACACATTATTAAAAGAATGATGAAACAAAAAGAAAACTAATGTACAATATAATACACCAGGTTGTCTTCGCCTCCTGGGTCCCATACTTTTCTTTGCTGGTATCCATTAGTTACATTATTCTTCAACTGTACCCCTCTATGTTTCCATATTTTGTTCTGCAATTTTCCTCCAGCTATGCTTTCACATTCTGTTCTTGTTTTTCCATTGCCAAATTTTCTTTTCTTTCTTGCTGCTATCTGCTGTTTCTGAGGCACCTTCATCATCAGTCTTTTGATGCTGTCAATTTCTATGCCCATCCTTTCTTTTGTCTGGAAGTTACTTTGCCCACTGCTGTCTTCGATTTTTGTTGCTGCTACTGTCTCGAACACTACTATCGATGTTGCCTCTTTTGCTAAAAATGTGGCTGCTTCACAAATGTCCTGAATATCTCTCAGGATACCTCCTTCTATAACATTCATTTGTTCATCACCTGCAAATTTACCTTTAAAAGGTAAGTTACCTTTTAATTCTTTAACTGTAGTAGCATAATCGCTCATTCTTCCTTGTGTACTAGTAAGCATATTTAAATTCTGCAAACTAGTATCTACTCCTGCTTCTTTCACAACTTCAGGCATTTTCACTTCAGTGCCTGCAATTTCGTTCTCTTCTCTAAATGTTTTCAGCAAACAATTCAACCATTTGTCTACAAGAATTTCATCAATATGCTGCATATTTGTTTCAGCATACTCTTCTTCTTCTTCCTTGACAATCTTCAGTAATTTTCCTTTACCCGCTTGATTGCTTCTGGCAATCAAATCAAGTTCTTCAGATTTTGGACTCCTATCTTCTATCAGAATGGAATTCTGATTTCCCATCACTGTAGTAGCTCCAAAATTCTGTCCTCTAGTCCTCTCTTTGTCTATGAGGATACATAGCTTCTTCTTGTCATCAACAGTAATAACAAGTTCCTTCACATGAGACATGATTGTCTCACCTTCCTTCTTCTGCAATATTTCATCTGTATCCAAGACAACTCCAAAAGATGGATTGTCTTCTGCAATACCTATCAACACAACCAAATTGTCAGTTTCAAAATCATAAGACCCCAAAGGTCTCACTTGATGATTCAGTCACCAATTCTTTTCTCAAAAATCTTAAGTCTCTCCCAGGACCCAGGAAGTCTTCACTGTCTTCATTTCCTTGTATCTTTACATCCTGCAATTCCCAATTTAGAAATTGAGGTTCTCCTTCCTGTATTGAATCATATTTATTCAACATACTCTCCAGCAATCTGATTTCTTCATTCCATGGATTAAAGTCCTTCACTGAATTTCCTTCCTCCTTTCTTTCACTATCAAGTGGTGTCAAATTTCTTTCGTCAGCATCAATCTCCATGTTGGAGAATTCACCTTCTATTGCTAGGAATCTCGTCATCTATTCTTCATCATCAAAGACCTGCCAGGGCTTGTTATTATCTGGGGTGAATGATGCTTCTGGAGGAAGTATGAAAGAGGCGACTTGAGATTGATATGCTGGTTGTTTCAACAGTTCAGTCAAGGGGGCTGGGATTTTGATCTTTTCAAGTTCTTTTTGCAAATTGAAAGCAAAAGGGGATTTTTCTATTGCGATTTCTTTGGACTTTTCATTTTGATCTTGAGTTCTAGTCCACTTCCCTGAATATCTGAGATTATATCTTCTATTGAAATGTGCTTGCATGAAATCATTAAATTGTTTACAATAATGGTCAATTTCTGCTTCCTCCTCTTCTTCTTGCAATGGGCATTCCATTTCTTCATTGTTTGAGAAAGCATGATTTGAATCTTCTAATTCATAAGCAGCATCTTCAGTGGAGTCATCTGTTGGGCCTTCCAGGTACAATGAGTGTGGTACTTGATCTTGCTGCTCTTTTGGATCCCTTGGCAATATCTGCAGGGGTGGTCTCTTGTACTAGGGATTGTAACCTCTGTTTGGAGCATGGTAGAAATTCTTGGGGGCTGAATTCTTAGCCTCCAACTCAAGCTTGACCATCTTCTTAACCATCTTACTTATTTTATCCATCTTATCTGCATTCTTATCTTGATTAGAGGTGGAAACCTCTTCTTTGCCTCTCCTCCTAGTTTCATGTTCAGCTTTGCCTTTTAATTTTCCGGTGGAGGCAAAGTTTGCTTCCAGCTCAAGAGCATCTGACTGAGCATCATCTAAGGTAGCAGGTTTCCTCTCCCTGAGGGAGAAACCGAAGTCTGAGTCAAAGGCTGCAATGAAAACAACTTTTGCAGCGTTCTGATGAGGCTTCATATCAGGAGGCAGGCTCAAATATAACTTGTCGATCTTTTAATAAGCTACGACACCCCTTCATTATGTTTCTTCTTTAGAGTATTAAATTCGATCAGACACATCCCAGAGTCTTTCTTCTCTCCCCATTTCTGAGGAAAACTTCTTCCATTCTTTCCCAAGTATTTACGAACGATCTGCTAATGTTTTAAACCATTTTTTGCGGCTTCTTAGTCCGAGAGATTGAACGAACAATCTAAACAATCTTAAGACCATGTCCAAATGTTCAACATTCAAATTTTACGCAAAGCACGAGAAGGTCTCAAGATGTTTCGAGCATCAATTTCATTTTCTCCATTGAATCTAGGCAAAATCTTCAAATAATCCTGTGGCATATCATTTAGTACTTGAGGTAAGGCCAGTGGAGCATATTTATTCAATAGGGAAGCAGGAACATTAGCCATTGGAGGAGGTGGGGTTTGTGCAGCAATTTGATGTACAAATGAAGGAAGAGGAGGAAGAGGAAGCGGAGTATGGATAACAATGGGAATATATTGTACAGAAGCCTGGGGTGTAGATGGAAACAATTCATGATTAACAGGGGCTACTTCTGTAACTTCTTTAACTTCCTCAGCCTCAGGGGTGGGATGAAAGTTCACTTTAGTTCTTGCACTTCCCCGGGGTGGACTGTCTGAGTAATATTCAAGATTTTCCTCAGTGAAGTCGGGATTTTCTACTGGGATTTCTTGAGAAGAGGAGGATGGGAAGTCTTCTACAGAATGTTCAGGGTTTTCAGCACGAACTGACTGTCTTTCTCTCCAACTTCTTATTTGAATAATCTTCTTTGGGTCAGATACAGAGGATTTTTTTAACTTAGAGGAATCTTACCTCAAATGTGGCTTTCGAGGAGCCAGGACTACCAATATATTTATCAAATAAATAACAGTGGAGTCGCCAAGGTGAGAGATATACAACTCTTCAACTCCCTGTGCTCACCTGATTAGAGAGTGAATATGATTTTTCGAGGCCCAGGGAAACTGATATTCTTGAATTCGCTCCCCGGCAACGACGCCAGAAAGATGTTGTTGAAAATTATTGTCTACCCTAGAGACAGCCTAGAGTTGCCATAGACCAGTGCCTAGGACATCTTAACATAGCAAGGAGCTCAGAATATAGCTTGGGTTGTCAATCCAAAAGCTCTCTTACTATCACTTGTAAAACAAGGAAATTTGTTTGAATGGAACCAAACTCTCTCAGAAGCTGATACAAAGATAAGAATAATGTAGGAACAACATGCAAAAATTCCAATACAAAATCATCAGACAGTTAAGAGACAGCTTACTGAAAAGAGGGCCAGTTCAAATAGTATGCCACAAAAATCAAATATCAGAAAGTGGATGCAGTGAGGAAAACATGAAGGAGATACTAGTTAACATGAGGTTGATACCCAGATACACAACAAAACCACATATGAGCTTATCTAACTAAGAATCCATACATGACAATGGCGTTTTAAAAGCACCCTCCTCAAGTAACTAATATAGTAGAAAATATGAATGACATGAACATGGAACAATATATCATGACTAGGCCTATTTAAAGCGCTTTGACTAATCCAAGTATGGGCACCAACTAGGATGAATCCTTACTAAAAATCAGTGAGCACTCGCATTCCAGAACATGATGTCCTGAAGATAAATGCAATGAAATAGAGATATTATATTAACACATAAGAAAATATTACATCTTGTGGGATACCCAAAGACCAGAATCCTCATCACATTTATAACTCCTCCTCTTTGAGAACCCTATGGGCTACGAGCCTTCATCTGGCTTTTACAAGATGCTATAACCTTTCTTGCCATAGGTTCTTGATAGCAATATGGAACCTTTACAATGTCTTTCTTCCTCATTTTTATAAGAGAAACATAAAGCTCTAGAGAGTGAGGTAGGTGATATACATTTAATGATCTAATTTAAAAAAAAATTGAAAGAAAAACTCGCCTATGCTGTTTGACGGTGCTGAACTGGTGCAAGTACTCTGCTGCTGCTTCATGGAATAAATGTTGAGGATTAAAATCTACTCTTAACAAGACACAAAGAATAAAATATACAAATGTTCTGTACTTGATTGGAAGAGAAAAATCTACTGCAATAAAACCCTGAGGTTGCTTGTGTTGGTGCATGATAATCCCGGTCTTCCAATCTTTAAATTAAAATTCAAAATCATAAGGCTGGGCACTAGCTTTCTCGATTTTCATTGATATTTGTATGCCACCCAATTAATATTTCTTGCTGTGTAATCTTTCCCTATGCAGGCGTCTTTAAGGTTCAATGGATTTTATTTATGCTTCCATTAATGAGGTCATATCATAGCAACCACCGCCAGCCTTGTTCTTAAATTTCTGCCTTTAAAGACTGTCCTTAGAGAAGATCTTGGCCTCTGCAACGGAGGCAATATATTGCGGCAGCTCCTCCATATAAACCTGCAAAACTTGCAAATATATTAGAAAAACTAGACACAGGTGTAAGGGGAGTGGGGGTGGAGACAGTGGTGGCGTCGATGATATGGCTACATGGCAAGAACATGTGGGGTGACGGCGGAATTACAGAGAGGTTTTGGTAAACAGACAGGATGTAAGTTTTCCATGTAAAACAGTTTAAACACGATGTATGAATAAAAACGATGAATATGAATGAAACACATATATATAGGTGACGGGGATGGAAATATAATGGGCACGCGGGGTGATGACACATAGGCACACGAAAATCCAAGGAGAACAGATGACATGGCGGAGGACTTAGTCAAGCGGGGAGAATGTGAGTGATTATGGGCCACACGATCTCTGAATGAGATCGACGGTTAGAATGAGCCAGAGGGAAATCAAAGGTGGGCCAGGGACGCGGTTGACGTAGGTTAAAACGCGTGCAGTTTTAGAAGATAAACACCGTTGAATGAAAGGCGCAGGATCAGACGACGATGATTGATTCCGCTGCACATCCTTTGGCCGAAATTTAATGCGCGGGGAGAGCGGAGGCCTGAGATAAAGCGCGTGCATCTTTGAGGCACGATGGCCGTCGGATGGAGGCCCCGAGATCTGACGGTCGCCATTTACTCCGCTACCCGACCTTTTACTGATCATTAACATGAGAAATGGGAGCGGTTTCGGGCCCGTACAAAAGACACGCGGCACACATTCAATGGAATCGCTGGCCCTGTGGAGAATACCGCCCTCTCGGCAATGGTGGTGCGGAATAAACCACCGATTTTTGGGTGCGGGGACCACCAGGCGGGCATGCTATGGGACCGTTGATTTTTTTTGGATCGGGCGGCTAAGATTTGGCCCGAAAACATAAAGCAATGGGCTCCTTTCGTTTTAACACGCGGTTTTGCACATAAGTCACATGGGGAATCAAAACAAAAGGGGCTGAGACCCGATATAAATTTTAATTGTGGGTTTAAGCCTTTGCAGTGTATTTTTTGGGAAGAAATAGTAATGTTAAGCAGAATATGGGGGTTTTAGGCCACGACAGGGGTTTTAAACGGATTTGAATGGGGTTGTTGGCCAAAGTTCTGAATGGAGGGGCTGATATGTACAACATCGGCTCCATCTGGGGACGGCATGGTCCTTCGTGGACATGTCGAGAACCTGCAGACCTCCTATTTATCATGCTCTAAGTGGATTCTGCCCTTCAGCACCTCTAGCTTTCACTTCATAGTTAATCGGCATCCACACATTATTAAAAGAATGATGAAACAAAAAGAAAACTAATGTACAATATAATACACCAGGCTGTCTTCGCCTCCTGGGTCCCATACTTTGCTTTGCTGGTATCCATTAGTTACATTATTCTTCAACTGTACCCCTCTATGTTTCCATATTTTGTTCTGCAATTTGCCTCCAGCTATGCTTTCACATTCTGTTCTTATTTTTCCATTGCCAAACTTTCTTTGCTTTCTTGCTGCTATCTGCTGTTTTTGAGGCACCTTCATCATCAGTCTTTTGATGCTGTCAATATCTATGTCCAACCTTTCTTTTGTCTGGAAGTTACTTTGCCCACTGCTGTCTTCGATTGTTGTTGCTGCTACTGTCTCGAACATTACTATCGATGTTGCCTCTTTTGCTAAAAATGTGGCTGCTTCACAAACTTTCTGAATATCTCTCAGGATACCTCCTTCTGCAACATTCTTTTGTTCATCACCTGCAAATTTACCTTTCAGAGGTAAATTACCTTTTAATTCTTTAACTGCAGTAGCATAATTATTCATTTCTCCTTGTGTACTAGTAGGCATATTCAAATTCTGTAAACTAGTATCTACTCCTACTTCTTTCACAACTTCAGGAACTTCCACTTTAGTGTCTGCAATTTGATTCTCTTCTCTAAATGTTTTCAGCAAAAAAATCAGCCATTTATTCTCAAGCATTTCATCAATATGCCGCACATTTGTTTCAGCATACTCTTCTTCTTCGTCGACAATCTTCAGTAATTGTCCTTCATCCTCTTGATTGCTTCTGGCAATCAGATCAGGTTCTTCAGATTTTGGACTCTTTTCTTCTATCAGAATGGAATTCTGATTTCCCATCACTGTAGTAGTTCCAAAATTCTGTCCTCCAGTCTCCTCTTTGTCTATCAGGCACATCAGCTCATTCTTGTCATTATCAGTAATAGCAAGTTCCTTCCCATGGGGCCTGATTGCTTCACCTTCCTTCTTCTGCGACAGTTCATCTGTATCCAAGACAACTCCAAAGGATGGATTGTCTTCTGCAATACCTGTCAACACAGCCGAGTTGTCAGTTCCGAAATCATAAGACCTGATGGTCTTAATTGACGATTCAGTCACCAATTCTTTGCTCATAAATCTTAAGTCTCTTCTAGGACCCAGGAAGTCTTCACTGTCTTCATTTCCTTGTATCTTTACATCCTGCAATTCCAAATTTAGACATTGAGATTCTTATTCCTATATTGAATCATATTTATTCAACATAATCTCTAGCGACCTGATTTCTTCATTCCACGGATTAAAGTCTTCCATCGAATTTCCTTCCTCCTTTCTTTGACTATCAAGTGGTGTGAAATTTCTTTCATCCGTATCGATCTCCATGTTGGAGAATTCACCTTCTATTTCTAGGAATCTCGTCATCTGTTCTTCATCCTCAAATACCTGCCAGTGCTCGATATTATCTGGGGTGAGTGCTGCTTCTGGAGGAAGTATGAAAGAGGCAACTTGAGATTGATATGCTGGTTGTTTCAACAGTTCAGTCAAGGGGACTGGGATTTTGATCTTTTCAAGTTCTTTTTGCAAATTGAAAGAAAAAGGGGATTTTTCTATTGCGACTTCTTTGGACTTTTCATTTTGATCTTGAGTTCTAGTCCACTTCCCTAAAGATCTCAGATTATATCTTCTATTGAAATGTGCTTGCATGAAATCATTAAATTGTTTACAATAATGGTCAATTTCTGCTTCCTTCTCTTCTTCTTGCAATGGGCATTCCATTTCTTCATTGTTTGAGAAAGCATAATTTGAATCTTCTAATTCATAAGCAGCATCTTCAGTGGAGTCATCTACTGGGCCTTCCAGGTACAATGGGTGTGGTACCTGATCTTGCTGCTCCTTTGTATCTCTGGGCAATATTTGCAGGGGTGGTCTTTTGTGCTGGGAATTGTATCCTCTGTTTGGAGCATTGTAGAAATTTTTAGGGGCTGCGTTCTTAGCCTCCAATTCAAGCTTGACCATCTTCTTAATCATTTTGCTTATTTTGTCCATTTTGTCAGAGTCTTTGTCTTGATTGGAGGTAGAGACCTCTTCTTTGCCTCTCCTTCTGGTATCTTGTTCAACTTTTCCTTTTAATTTCCCAGTGGAGGCAAAGTTTGCTTCTAATTCAAGAGCATCTGACTGAGCATCATCTAGAGTGGCAGGTTTCCTTTCCCTCAAGGAGAAGCCAAAATCTGAATCGAAGGCTGCTATGAAGACTAACTTAGCAGCAGTTTGGTGAGGCTTCATCTCAGGAGGCAGGCTCAAATATAACTTATTAAATCTTTTAATAAACTCTGACACCCCTTCGTTATGTTTCTTCTTTAGAGTATTAAATTCAGTCAGACACATCCCATGATCTTTCTTTTCTCCCCATTTCCTGAGGAAAACTTCTTCCATTCTTTCCCAAGTATTTACAGAACGGTCTGCTAATGTTTTAAACCATTTTCTGGCTTCACCGTCCAGAGATTGAACAAATAATCTTAAGACCACGTCCAGATGTTCAACATTCAAATTTTCTGCAAAGGCACAGAAGACCTCAAGATGTTTCTGAGAATCAATCTCATTTTCTCCATTGAATCTAGGCAAAATATTCAAATAATCCCTTGGCATATCATTTAGCACTTGTGGTAAGGCCAGTGGAGCATATTTCTTTAACAGGAACACAGGAATATTAGCCATTGGATGAGGTGGGGCTTGTGCGGCAATCTGATGTACAAATGGAGGCAGAGGAGGAGGAGGAAGTGGAGTATGGATAACAATAGGAATGTACTGTACAGAAGCCTGAGTTGTAGATGGAAACAATTCACGATTAACAGGGGCTACTTCTGTAACTTCTTTAACTTCCTCAGCCTCAGGGGTATGATGAAAGTTCACTTTAGTTCTTGCACTTCCCCGGGGTGGACTATCTGAGTAATATTCAGGATTTTCCTCGGTGGAGTCAAAATTTTCAACTAGGATTTCTTGAGAAGAGATGGATGGGAAGTCTTCTACAAAATGTTCAGGGTTTTCAGCATGAAATGACTATCTTTCTCTCCAACTTCTCCGATGTATAATCTTTGCTGGGTCAGGCACAGAAGGTATCTTCGACTGTGATGTATCTGACCTTAAATGTGGCTTTTGAGGAGCCAGGACTACCAATAGATTTATCAAATAAAAAGCAGTGGAGTTTCCAAGGTGAGAGATACGCAACTCTTCAACTCTCTGTGTTCACCTGATTAGAGAGTGAATATGATTTGTCGAGGTCCAGGGAAACTAATATTCTTGAATTCGCTCCCCAGCAATGGCGCCAGTAAGATATTGTCGCCAATTCTTGTCTACCGTAGAGACAGCCTAGAGTTGCTATAGACCAGTGCCTAGGACATCTTAGCATAGCAAGGAGCTCATAATATATCTTGGGTTGTCAATCCAAAATCTCTCTTACTATCTCTTGTAAAACAAGGAAATTAGTTTAAATGGAACCAAACTCTATCAGAAGTTGATACAAAGATAAGAATAATGTAGGAACACCATGCAAAACTCCAATACAAAAGCATCATACAGTTAAGAGATAGCTTACTGCAAAGAGGGCCGGTTCAAATAGTATGCCACAGAAATCAAATATCAGAAAGTGGATGCAGTGAGGAAAACATGAAGGATATATTAGTTAACATGAGGCTGATACCCAGATACACAACAGAACCACATATGGGCTTATCCAACTAAGAATCCATACATGACAATGACGTTTTAAAAGCACCCTCCTCAAGTAACTAATATAGCAGAAAATATGAATGACATGAACATGGAACAGTATATCATGACTAGGCCTATTTAAAGCGCTTGACTAATCCAAGTATGGGCACCAACTAGGATGAATCCTTACTTAAGATCAGTGAGCCACTCACATTCTAGAACATGATACAAGAAGATAAATGCAATGAAATGAGATATTATATTAACACATAAGAAAATATTACATATTGTGGGATACCAAAGACAAGAATCCTCATCACAGTTATAACTCCTCCTCACTGAGACCCTACGGGCTTTGAGCCTTCATACAGAAACTTTACAAGATGTATACAAAGCCTTTCACTGCATAGTTTGCTGATAGAAATTTGGAACCCTTACAATGTCTTTCTTTCTGGTTTTTATAGAAGAGATAGAAAGCCCTAGAGAATGGTGGTTGGTAATATACATTTAATGATCTAATTTAAAACAAATTTGTAAGAAGAACCCGCCTATGCTGTTCGGTGGTGCTGAACTGGTGCGAGTACTCTGCTGCTGTTTTATGAAATAAATGCTGAGGAAAGAAATCTCCTCATAAACCAGACAGAAAGAATAAAATATAAAAATGTTATGTACATGGCTGAAAGAGAAAAATCTACTGCAATAAAACCCTGAGGTTGCTTGTGTTGGTGCATGATAATCTCGGTCTTCCAATCTTTAAATTAAAATTCAAAATCATAAGGCTGGGCACTGGCTTTCTCAATTTTCACTGATATTTGTATGCTTAAATTTCTGCCTTTAAAGACTGTCCTTAGAGAAGATCTTGGCCTCTGCAACGGAGGCGATATATTGCGGCAGCTCCTCCATATAAAACTGCAAAACTCGCAAATATATTAGAAAAACCAGATACAGGTGTAAGGGGAGTGGGGGTGGGGAGAGTGGTGGCGTCGATGATATGGCTACATGGCAAGAACATGTGGGGTGACGGCGGAATTACAGAGAGGTTTTGGTAAACAGACAGGATGTAAGTTTTCCATGTAAAACAATTTAAACACGATGTATGAATAAAAACGATGAATATGAATGAAACACATATATATAGGTGATGGGGATGGAAATATAATGGGCACGCGGGGTGATGACACATAGGCGCACAAAAATCCAAGGAGAATAGATGACGTGGCAGAGGACTTAGTCAAGCGGGGAGAATGTGAGTGATTATGGGCCACACGATCTCTGAATGAGATCGATGGTTAGAATGAGCCGGAGGGCAATCAAAGGTGGGCCAGGGACGCGGTTGACGTAGGTTAAAATGCGTGCATTTTTAGAAGATAAACACCGTTGGATGAAAGGCGCAGGATCGGACAGCGATGATTGATTCCGCTACACATCCTTTGGCCTAAATTTAATGTGCGGGGAGAGCGGAGGCCTGAGATAAAGCGCGTGCATCTTCGAGGCACGATGGCTGTCGGATGGAGGCCCCGAGATCTGACAGTTGCCATTTACTCCACTACCTGACCTTTGAATGATCATTAACGTGCGAAATGGGAGCGGTTTTGGGCCCGTACAAAAGACACGCGGCGCACATTCAATGGAATCGCTGGCCCTGCGGAGAATACCGCCCTCTCGGCAATGGTGGTGCGGAATAAACCACCGGTTTTTGGGCGCGGGGACCACCAGGCGGGCATGCTATGGGACCGTTGATTTGTTTTGGATCGGGCGGCTAAGATTTGGCCCGAAAACATAAAGCAATGGGCTCCTTTCGTTTTAACACACAGTTTTGCACATAAGTCACATGGGGAATCAAAACAAAAGGGGCTGAGACCCGATATAAATTTTAATTGTAGGTTTAAGCCTTTGCAGTGTATTTTGTGGGCAGAAATAGTAATGTTAAGCAGAATATGGGGGTTTTAGGCCACGACAGGGGTTTTAAACGGATTTGAATGGGGCTGTTGGCCAAAGTTCTGAATGGAGGGGCTGATATGTACAACAGAGCCCACATATTTATGGAAGATTTCCTTCAAATATAAGGAATTCCATTTTGAATGGTTGGTCATGCCTTTCAAGTTGAAAAATGCCCATTCTACTTTTATGATGTTCATGGATGACATATTGTGGCCGTTCACCGAGTCGTTAATAGTTGGTTATCTATATGACATCCAAATCTTCAGTAAGAGTTGGGAAGAGTAGTTGTAACACATTCGATAGGTCCTTCAAACCCTATGATAGCACAAACTTTGTGCCAACTTGGAGAAATTTACCTTTCGCATAAGCTAGGTCCAATACTTATATTACGTAATAGATGAGAAAGATGTGCATGTGGATCTGTCTAAGATCTAAGTCATTAGAGATTGGCCAACCCTGACCAGTTTAATAGAACTTCAATTTTTTTTTGGCATTGCTAATTTTTATTGGCAGTTCGTGATGGGAGTCTCCCATATCACTTGGCCTTTGAGTCAGATTACCATGGGAGGAGTGAAAGAAAATATTTCTTGGTCTGATTCTAAATAGGAGGTGTTTGTTGAGATGAAGCACCTCCTCTTCAATGCACCTATAACCACATTTCTAGACCCACAATAACCATTTAAAATGAAGATAGATTCCTTCGATTAAGACATTGGAGAATTTCTCATCCACCATGGGCATCCGATGGCCTATCACAGTGAGATACTTTCTGATACAATTCAGAAGTACTACACCTACGATAAATAGATGTATTCTAGCATGCATGCTTGCCAGCAATGAAAACATTAAATTCTCGAAAAGGATACAATCATCCACAAATATCACTGACCTCTTTAATTAATACATACATAAGGGAATTTGTAAAAAAAATTCGATCATAGGTGGTATACATATTTACAACAATTCCACTTGAACATTAAATACTAAAAGGGAACAACCGATCATGTTGCAGATTGGCTCAATTCACCTATTTTCAACACTAACTACCATTCTCAACTCTTGTGGTCACGAGACCTATGGATGGTCGCAACTGTATAAAAATGATCAAGAGTTCACCACCACATACCAGATGCTAGTGGATGTAAAGAAATTTTCATATTTCTACCTCTAGGATGAATTATTATGCTACCCGGGCCACCTTTTCTTTCTTTCAGCCTAAATTTAATCCAAGTTGATTTGGGAGGTGCACTACAGTCGAGTCGTAGGAAAATTTGGTGTGGATAAAATTTTTTTCGTACTAAAAAAAGTATTTTTATTGGTAAAAACTCCTACAGGATGATGGAAAATATACCAAATCCTGCACTGCTTGTGCCATCCCCAAGCCAGCCATCAAGAAGTAAGGCCTTTACATTATTTTTCCTAATCCCAACTAGCCATGGGAATCCATATCCATGGACTATATATCTCTCCCCCATTCTACCAAGCATGGTAATGACTGTGTATTTGTGTTCATGGATAATTTTTCTAAGATGGCTATATTGGTAGCTTGCAAGAAGAGTATCACAGTAAAGGACATTTCCAAAATATTATTTCAATGGGTGTGGGTACATTTTGGGATCCTACAGATCATTATATCGAATCAGGATAGTACCTTATTGAGCACATTATGTTTGAGCCTCTATACACTATTGGAAACTAAGCTCACCAAGTCAGCTGCACTCCATCCCTGGACTAAGAGCCAGGAGAAGGTCGTCAACAGGATGATAATGCACATACTCCACACGAACAACCCCAAACATCCATGAACCTTAGATAAGAGCCTTCCCCTTGTGCAACATAGCTATAACATATCTCTCCATAGCTTGACTAGTCACAGTCCCTTTGAGGTGGGTTTGGCATTTCAACCATTGTGTGCGATTGATGTTGTCATGACTTATGCAACTACATGGACAAAATCCACACATGTACAGTCTGAGGTTATTAAAGAAACCAATTTTATTAAACACATCCAACAAATCTTCCAGTATTTTCATGACATCTTGGACAATTCCAATTCCAAGAAGAAGCAACCACATGATAAACGTCGGGCGCTACATAAGTTTCAGGTGGGCTAGAAAGTTTGGTTATATTTGCAGAAACAAAGCCTTATTGGATCCCATCAGAAGATATTACCACTCTGATATGGGACATACTCCAACACCATGGTTGTGTGTGATAATTCTTTGAAGCTCCAAGTTATCCCATTCCTTGGCCTGCACCAAGTGTTCAATGTGGACCACCTTTAGCCATACTTTCCACCATTGTTTGACACATCAAACATTGAAGAACAACTAAAACCAACAAAGATCAACCCAAACTACATGGAATAGGCCACAACTAATTGGATTATGGAAAAACATATCAAGGCCACTCACCAATAGAAGATCCAAATGTATTGGTTTGTCAAATCTAACCAACTCATGCACCAAGGCAAGTGGCTCACCATGGGACAAGTTCAACAAAAATATCCCCATCTCATGGAGGAAATCAATGCAATTGGGACCATTACTTCAGAAGGGGGTAGGGCCGATCCAGGTGGATATTTTTGGCAACCCAAATATTTCATTGGGACCCCCACCATTTTTTCTTTCATTTTCCTTAATTGTAGTACAACTTACTATTTTTGGCAGTTTTTCCAGTCCTAAACTTTTGAAGCCATTTTTAGGGTCTAAAACACTTATTTTTTTCGAAAATAGAGTGTTTGTAAAAGTGCATGAAAAAATATCTTCTCTTTTTTCAGCCTTCTCTTGGAGATATTTTAAAATATGTATCATGATGAGAAAACATATATCATATTCCAAAGTTATGACCCAAGGAAGTTGATGTTCCAACTAACCCCAACGTGGCCCAAAAGCTTCTGGAGCTTCATCTCCTAGGGTTATTTTTTCGATGTTTAGGGTTTCCCATTACTTGTTAAGCATAAAAATGCCTCCTAGCCTCATTGTAACAAATATCAGAAGGCATGTAGCTACCACATCGCTTCTCAGAGATAGGTTACCATTGCCTGAACTAGCTTATTTCCATTTTGCATGTAACAAATTTTAGTACGTTGTTATTAATCAATTAAATTTATATTTTCATTGTAGATATATTTTTATATTTAAATTTTTATTTGATTTCATTCATGCATAAATCTTGATCAGTAATATCCAAGCAGTTTTCTCTTTCTCAGTTTGTTTGTGCATGTCCCCAATGAATTCGGGGTATAAGGAGTTGGGACTTGAACTGGGTGAAGCCTTGCAAGGTTGTCTTGACCTTCAATGAAAGGCCTACCATGAAGGAAGAAAATAAATACGAGGTAGCATTAGATCCTATCAAATTATTGCTCGAAGAAGCCCTCGAGTGGAAAAGGAATGATATGATGGAAACCTTTTCCGGATCCTTTGGCAGATGCACAGAGGTGACACATATTCATCCAACAGTCACTTCTGACGTGATGGCCCCTTCAAGGTACAAGTGAAATTCGATATCCCTATATTCAAAGGTTAAATACATGCAAATGTTGTAGATAGATGGTTGAATCTGCTAAAGGGTTATTTTTCAGTCCATAGTTTCTCCAATAGGGAGAATATTACTTTTTCATTGCTTAAGGTTCCTCCAAATTTCAAGGACTATTAAAAAACTTACAGTATTAAAATGTATGAGGAACCCGCTATTCTCATAGTTGCACCCACTTGGAACTCCTTTTGAGACGTTTTCAAGGAGAATTATTACCACGAGGGGATCCATGAGGACAAATACATACAATTTAGGACATTACAGTAGCAAAGGGACCAATTTGTTCATGATTTCAAGAATATTTCTATACTCTATGCAAAAATATGGGTATCAAAGACTCTGAGTGACATTTGGTGCTCAATTACCGTGGTTTTCTACAAAAATACATTTAGGAGTAAATGGAGTTCCTGGTCATATCCTTGCTTGGTGCTTCATATTGATATGCTACCAAGATTGAATAAAAATTTATATAGAAGAAGCGAGAATCTGTATTTGTTAATACAAAGCACGGAAAGGGTGCCCCAAAACCACAAAAAATGAAAAATCCAACAAGAGGTGACCCAGGACAATCGTAAAAGCTACAATAAAAGAATAACACCACAAATGTGAAGAAGGACATAGGGAAGTGGTGTGAGTTCCACAAGAGTCCCACACACAACACAATCGAGTGTCGTGGCAAGGAGCCACTTATGGTTGAGCTAAAGGCTTCAGAGCTAGATGCATGTTGTGACTTAGAGTCATACCATGAAAATGGGAGTGATGAAGGGAGGAAAATTATTCATGTAGAGCCAAGCACCATCGTTGCCACAACGAAGGTCTAGAATATTGACCCTAAAGACCTAGTGGAAGGGGAGCATATCTTCCACTCATAGATGTGGGTGAAGGGGTCTTCGTTGCAGTTCATTATCTACAACGACATCCAAAAGAACATCACCTCAATAGATGTTGTTAAGTGGTTGGTCCTCCCAACCATAACACACCCGCAACCATACACCATCGAGTTTCTCGACCAAGAACGAGATCTTTGCGTCAGCCAACAATTCGACCTTCCTTAGAACCTCAAACCCTTCAAAAATGAAGTACCGTGTGATGTTGCGCCTTTTGAAGCTTGTGATGTATTATTAGGCCAACAATACTTGTGGAATTTTCATGATGTATATAATTCTAGGCCTCACACTACAAAAAAACCTTGTGATTAGCGTCCCTTTTTACTTCTTTTTTTGTGTCTAGAGACCAAGTATTGCACCAAATATTACGCTAAGTTTAACACCAGGTATCACAATAGGTTTTGCACCAGGTTTTATGCCAATTTTTGTGCCATCCTTTCCACGAGGTTTTGTTCCAGGTTTTGCATCAAGTTTGGCACCTATTTTTTTTCACCTACTTTTGCATCCTCTATTTCATCCACTTTTGTCACCTGCAATTGCATCAATTTTTTCATCATCTTTCACATCCTCTTTTGTATCCTCCTTTAAATCATTTTTGCATCCATTTTTGCACCCTCTTTTCACCAAGTTTTACATCAAGGTTTGTATCTAGTTTTACATTTACTTTTGTTGCATCTACTTTTTCATCTTGTTTTGCGTCCACATTTACATCCTCTTTTTCCTCTATTATTGTGTCCACTATTGCATCCAATTTTTTTGTGCCACAATTTCCACGTAGTTTGACACCACCCTTTGCACCCACTTTTGCTTCTAATTTTTCATCCATGTTTGCATCATCATTTGCATATAGGATTTCATCAAATTTTACATCTATTTTTGCATCACTTTTTGTATCCACTTTTGCATGAGGATTTTCATCTTGCATCTACTTTTGCATCAACTTATGTTACATCCAATTTTTCATAAAATTTTGCATTCATTGTTGCACCCATGTTTACGTCTACTTTTGGATCCCTTTTTACATCTTCATTTGCATATTCGTTTGCTTACTTTTTTTCATCTATCATTACTCCAATTTTGTTGTGCCACAATTTATGCCATGTTTTGCACTTACTGTTGAACCCGTGTTTGCTTCCAATTTTGCAACCATGTTCGCATCCCCTTTTGCATAAAATATTGCATCTATTTTTGCAACCACTTTTGTGTCAGTTTTATGCATTGGTTTTTGCGTCTCATTTTGTATCTAATTTTGCAACTAATTCAAGTGTATCCATGTTTTTCATCCACTTTTATTCCTCCTATTTCAGCCATGTTTGCATCCACTTGACATCCATTTTTTCATCTTGTTTTGCATCCTTTTTTGTGTCTGTTGTTACATCCACTTTTATTGTGGCACAATTTATGCCATATCTTGCACCTACTCTTGCAACCCATATTTTTTTCCACTTTTGCATCCACATTTTCATCGTCTTTTGTGTCTAAGTTTGCATCAAATATTTTGTATATTTTTTCATCCCCAGTTGCATCCACTTTTACATGAGGTTTTTCATCTTGTTTTGCATAGAATTTTGCATCCACTTATGTGGCATACAATTTTGCATCCACTTATGTGGCATACAATTTTGCATCTAATTTTGTGTCGATTGTTGAACCCATGTTTGTGTCCACGTGTACATCCCCTTTTGAATCTTGTTTTCTATCCAAGTTTGCCTCCTTTTTCCATCCAAGTTTCTGTCCTTTTGCGTGTTTGTTGTTACATCCACATTTGTTTCACCATAATGCATACCAAGTTTTGCAACTACTATTGCACCCATGATTTCTTCCACTTTTCCATCTGCATTTGCATCATATTTTGCATCCAATTTTGTATTGACTATTGCATATAATTTTGCATCCACTTTTGTGACAAGTTTTCTGTCTTGTTTTGCGTCTACTTATGTTGCATCTACTTTTCATCCAATTTTACGTCAATTTATTCCCACATTTTTGTGTTGTCTTTTGCATCCCTTTTCCAACACATCATATTTTTTGCATTGATGATATTTCTTATGATATTGACAATTATGAACAACTAATGACAATGTCAATAATCATGACGATGATGATAATGAGGATTATGACGATGAAATGAATTTTGATTATGATGATAAGGACAATGATGATAAAGAATATGGTGGTTACAATGAAAATGATTATGATGATGAAAATTATTATGATGATGTCAATGCTAATCACCTTGGCCAATATTCCCAATTGTTAAATGTTGTCCTTTTCATAATCATAATCGTTATCTTCCATATAATTCCTCTGTCTCTTTTGATAATTGTAATAATTGCTAGGATGAAAGGAAAAATAATAAATGGATTCCTTCTAAGCTTGTCAAAATGCTGTTCCACTAGTTATGGTGGAGGTGGCTCAATTAGAGGCAGTGGAGGTTGAGTGTATGCTTGCAGAGTTAGAGGCTTTGAAGAAAATGGCTGAACATTTTTTTTCGAAAGTCTCTTTATGGGTGGATTAGTGCGAGTGGAAGAAGTGGCAGCAACAACTTCATGCACTAAATCGGTAAGACCATCACCTACAACATTTCCATCCTTTTCGTTTCCTTTTGGCTTAGTCACACTTTATTGTGAGTCACCTAAGACGAAAGCTTCTTCACTAGATATAATAGGAGGATAATAAGTTCATAGGTTATGTATAATGTTGAAAATTTACAAGTCCAACACCTTATTGATATCATCCTAATATGTTATCTATTTATTATTAGTACATTTTACTTGTAAATTTTGTTTAGCCTTCTACCCAGATTCTCCTAAGCTCATCTAGAGAAAATTTTGTCTCAAAGGAAAATTACAATCTATGGATGAAAGAGGTCATGACTTCCAACTTTTATTGATTTAATCATATAATACTAACCACTTCAGATACATCAATTTATTTAAGAGCATACATTCCCAAAAGTTGTCACATAGTTTATCAAAATTCTCTATAGATTTCTTCGGAAGTCTTTCAAACCATTAAAAGTTATCCTTGTAAGAGTGTGTGGAAATAATGTGGCCATAACTTCTAGCCACATCCTACAAATTTTGATTAACTTGGACAAGTGTGCTAGAGAGAGATAACCCTAGTGTGCTAGAGAGGCCCAAGAATAAGTGTGATACACAAGATATGCATCAATATATTTTCTCTTAGGCATAAAACACTCTATAAGGGGGATCAAGAATATTACAAGACGATGGAATACAAATGAGAGTTGTGGTGTATTTATACACAAGCAGGATTTTTCCCAAGATTTAATGAGCCTACATGTATAAATTTTATTAGGTTGGACTTATCCTCTCCCTCGTATTACAGTAAATCATAATAAAATGATCGAATTATTTCCTTAGAAATGATGAAAAATACATTAATGATGCATATAAGTCTATTTAGGTGTGAATATTACACTCATAATTCTAATGGAATTCCACATCTCTAATGATTGATTTAATCTAGTAGAAATCCTTACTGAAATCCCTACTGCACTTAACACAACAAACTCCCACCCAAACAACAATTGAAGAAATTTATCCTAACTAAAAATTTTCATGTTTCTTAAAATAAAACACTATAACCATTGCAGAATTGAAACGGAATGAACTATACATCTGTAAATATTGATTCCATGGGAAAGTAATCCTTCATGTCCCTTATAGTCTTTAAGAGTTACTAACCTTGTGTTCTGCATGTTGAGCGGAATGTGATTTGCCTGCTTGAATGTCTACTAATGTGTAACACCTCCCATTTCACACTAAAAAAAATTACTCATTAAATAATATTCTTAATTTAGTCTTATGGAACTTTATTATAAATGTGATTTTTTTTTCATGTATAGTGCATTCAAGATTATTGGACTTCCTAGCATTGGTATCGAACCAAAATACTACTCTTGAAAGGGTCATAGCATTTGGAGTTGCCAAAATTTACAGTTTTAACTAGACTTGACTCTAGTTGATGCTTCCTCGGTGTGATACCCTATGGCGACCTAGTTTTCATATGTAATATACCTCAACATTTCATAAATTATATACATACATACATACCTACACACACACACACACACACACATAAATTCTAATACTTAACATTTAAGTTAATATAAGTCCATTGCATTTATTATTTATATAATATGTGTGACATATTTAGCTATTATATGTGGGTTTATATAACCTAATATTTTTATTTTACTAAATTAGATTGATCATTTATAAGAAATTATAGTTCACTTACCCTTACATTGGTCTTAATGTCAGTTATGGTCTATATAAATTCCTAAAAATATTGCAACTGCTAATGAAATCAAACTGATAACAAGAGACACAAAAGTTCTTTCTCTAAAACATTATTTGGAACAAAAATTGAGAATAGAAACAAAAATATAATAGATCAATCACACATACAACACAATATATATTTGGGGAACCTAACTAGGAAAAACCCCTCTTTCTTGTATTATTAACTAAGCAATCTGATCTATTTCAAAGAAACTGCTTCAGGCTTGAAGCCTCTGCAATATTGATCAAATCCTCTTGAGAACCTGCCCAACACTTAGAAAAATCAACTTGCAAGGAACCTCATATTTCCTTGTGCAATTCAGTCCCTAAAAAAATAGGAAATTCCCCTATTTCCTTGCACAATTTCCAATAGAAATAGGGTTTCCAAATTCTCAAGTCTATACACAAAACCTATTGTATAATAACGATTACAATTTTTCCTCCATATAGTATCAATAGGAAATTTGAATTTGATGACCAACTATAGCTAAAATTAGTAGCTAGAACTAGTTAACTGGGAGTCAGCTGAGTTAACAGAATTAAAACTGCTCAACTAGACTCAAAAATATATCTATTCTAGACTAAATATTAGTTAATTGATAGAAACTAGTATTGAACTCAAACAAAACTCACTGAAATCCATTTAACTTGAAATAATTGAAAATAAACCAGTGTTAGGCCACACAACACATGTTAACTGATGACTAATTCAAATTTCTAGGAGAGTGAATTCGTATTTTCTTCTTTGACTAGGCACAAGTCAAAAGAAGCCCTTGCTTGCTACAATTTTAACCCTCCCTCTTAGCGACAAAAGGAATTCTAAACAACCCCATTTTTTCTTCTATGGAACTTTAACTTGCCCCTTGATAGGGCCTTGGTCAAAGTATTTGCATCCTACTCCTCTATAGGAAAGTACTCTAGCATGACAGCCCTTCTTTGCACACAATATCTAAGGTGTTGATACCTGATGTCTATATTCTCGGACCTATCATGAAACACTGAATTCTTGTTGGGTTTATTTTCATCATCCATTAATAGATAAATAGAAAAAAAATACACGGTTTAAATGTTTCCTTTTTAGGGATTTCAATAAAACTTACATGTAGCATTTAGATTTTGCACACTTTCATGCAATCTTGCATAAATCTATGAAATCCCTCCCAAAGTAAGAGTTTCGTGACTATTTACTAAAGGATAAATTACTTAAAAGTTGAGAATTATATCTATTGTTTAGAAAAGTCTCCCATTGCAAGTGTTGTATGAGGTGCACCACTCCAATACTTTGGGTTATTTTGTAGTGGAAGAGATGTCCACAAATTTGCATTTTTCTTTCCACTAGTAGATCTAACAAATTTCATGAGAATTTGTTACAATGTGAGTGAATTTTCAATATGAGTTGATAAAGTCCCCATCAATTTTTAAGGAACCAATGATGATATTTTTGTTATTTTGTGGCGATTATTGTGAGAGAAGACTTAAGACAACAAAGTGTTTGTTCATACCTTTCCCTTCTTGAATGTTATCCTTCAAATACGTATCTATTTGACTATTTATATTAAAAATGTTTGCAAGGATTTCATATAAAAAGGCAGGTCACATGTGTGTCATCTACAAGAACAACTCAAAAACAAAACATGACATGGCTTGGCTTAAGAAAAAATAGCCATAAATTATATGTTAAGAACCTCTACGATTATAATGCCATAAATCACCTAAAAAACATAGAAATAACACAACAAAGGGAATGTGTAAGAGTTTGATTAGAAAAAACCAGAAGCAACCATGTTCTTTATTGGAGGATGCTAGCCACAATCATCCAAAGGTTGATTGATCGATGTGAACATGCTATATATGCTCTCATCCATCATGGGGAGGCTCTGGGGCTTAGGCCCTTCAAAAATAGACAAGGCCAAAGGTAGGAAGTGTTTTATTATGTGGTTCAATATTGGTAAACTCCTCCCATGCTTGCAAACCTCTTTGTTGATGTTGTCGTGGGGCCTACCACCCCCTTTGTGTGAGCTTGCAATTTCAAAGAAAGAATGTTTAGATGCCTTTTTTATCATAATATAGAGGCCGCATGTTCTATCTCAACTTAAAACTTTTGACTTTGAATTGTTTTATTTGTTTGCATAGTTATATGAAAGACCACCCTAACATCCATGTCATTATACCATGAAAATACTTCTGGAAGAAAAACACAACATTATTGCAACCTTTATATTGTTAAAAAAGAAGGAATTAATAAAATAAAACACTTAAACCATAACAAGCATCCACAATAGAGTGAAACTCAAAAGCCCGAAATTTTTATTTCCTAACAAGGAAATACTCCATTCAAGAGAGATAGGAAAATACCATAGACACAAGTCTCAACCCATGCTTAGGTAAACTAGGCTAGAAGACAAACTAAAAAATATGCTCAAGGGTTCATGGATCTGGTGGGAAGCTAGAGTTTGACAACCCGTACAATTCGTAAAATCAAAAGCTTTATACTCGAACCTACAATCTCCTTGTCCCCTGATTGATTCACAATGGTTATATAAGAGTGCCTTTAGCAATGGCGGACTTCCTATAACAATGGCGGACTTCCTATAGATGGAGAGTAGGGATGGAATACAAATGACCTGGAACGTGGGGTTGAGCTCCAAGATTAAAGTCATCAAGTGCATATTTCCGCTGGCAGCGATCTATTGGAATTTAAGAAGTATTCCAAAAAACGGAGGAATAAAAATTCCCCAACTTCAACACAGAGATTCAATTAAAAATTTGTTGGACAAAGATGGCACAAAAACAACTTCTATTTCATTAAACTTAAAAATCTATTACAAGGATGTCATAGAACTGTTGTTTTGGAATTTGCAAAAAAACTTCAACTTCTACCCACAGAGTGCAAAAACTGCTCTCTGTCTTTTTCAAAATGCACACACAATGCTATATCAATTCTCTGCCTTCTGGAATTACATAAAAAAAACTTACACACCATCTTCAAAAAAATATAAAGTCTCACTCTGTTTTTCAACAACCTGTCACTTTTTCCTCTCCTGGCTTTTTCAAAAAAAATCCGCACTACTGCGCTCACCCTATGCATTCAATACTCTATCTTTTTAAAAAAATACATAGCATACCTTTTATGCTTTCGTGCCCCCTTTTTTTATATGAAATAACGAACTATAAAAAAAAATTAAAATGTGTTATCGATTTATATATATTATATGCATGAAATGTTGTTAATTATATATATATATATATATATATTAAAGCATATACATTACGTCTAAGTCTAAAGACTTAATTAAATCGTGCATTGCGGCATAATAAAAAACATAAAACTTTTAACCCAAAGTTTAAAGGATTTTGTCACGGATTCCAAACCAGAGATTAAACTCCAATGTAAAGAATTATCGTGTAACAAATCTCCTTGACGTCATCAAGGACAAAACCCATGCATTCGGCCTCGCATTGGTTGGAGGTGGGACCCCCAAATTTCAAAAAAAAAACTGAGTTTCATTTCATGAAATTATCGCGTAACAAAACTGCTCCGTGACGTAAGCCTAAAATCTACGCGATAAAATCTGATTGGTCCATGTGTCCTGTTGACTTGGAAAATTCAAACTTCAAACGAACGATGTGGTTGTTGTGTTGTTTTAAATGCTGGTTGGTGTGCAAGTTTATGGCACGGCATGGAGAGCTTTAAACTACTGGTTGCGTGGTGAGAAGAACCACAAATCTTAAATGCAAACGCAGGAAAAATGTTTACGAGCATTACCAAAAAAAAAAAAACTACAGGCTTTGATTATGTTGTGGCATGGAGGTAAACAATAAGAATAATTTCTGCCCCTACATTCTCCATCCTTCTGCACAGCCGTAGTTGAATTTAAAAATTCAACACTCCCCTTAAATTCAAATGCTAGGTTTTCTTCCATACCCAAACAATTTCTCAAATAATTAAAACTTTTCTGCCCCAGTGGTTTTGTTAAAATGTCTGCAAATTGCTCCTCTGTTCTGCAATGTTTCAAAATAATTTCCCCATTGTTCACTAGTTCCTTGATGTAGTGATACCTGGCATCAATGTGTTTCGTTCTCTTGTGAAACACTGAATTCTTTGACAATGCTATTGATGAGCTATTATCACAGTTTGTTGTGCCTTTTACTTGTTCATGACACAAACTCCTTAACATTCTCCTCATCCAAACTGATTGACATGCTGCTACTATAGCTGCCACATAATTTGCCTCTGTAGTAGATAAAGCCACAATTGGCTGTTTTTTAGAAGCCCATGAAATGGCTCCTGAACCCATATGAAAAACATAACCAGATGTACTTTTCTGGTCATCCATACTTCCAGCCCAATCACTATCAGTATATCCAATCAATTCAGAATTTTCTAAAGTGGTGTATAGAATTCCATACCTCTATGTTCCTTTCACATACCTCAGAATTATTTTTTCTTCTTACCAATGTGCCTCCTTTGGCATTTCCATAAATCTGGAAATTAAACTCATAGCATGCATAATATCCGGCCTAGTTGTAATCAAATACATGAGGCTGCGAACTATGATCTTGTACAAACTTGGACCAAAATCCTTGCTGCTGTCCTCTTTGTTGAGTTTCAATCGCATCACTGTAGGAGTAATTGCTGCCTTGCAATCCTGCATATTAAATCTTTCCAAAACTTCATTTACATACTTAGCTTGAGAGATAAAAGTTTATTTTCATTTTTCTCTACTTCTATTCCTAATAAGTATTTCAGCAATCCCATATCTGTCATCTCAAATTCATCCTTCATGACTGATTTAAAATTCTCAATGAGGTAAGCATCATTACCTGTAAACATCACATCATCAACATATAAAACAAAAATCAGCATCTTACCATCTTTCTCCTTGATGTATAATGTGGGTTCTCCTTCACATTTTTCAAACCCATTTTTCGATAGATAGGCATCTATTCTACTGTACCATGCTCTTGGTGCTTGTTTCAACCCATAAAGGGCTTTCTTCAATCTACAAACTTTGTGCTCTTGACCTTCCTTCTCATAGCCTAGAGGTTGTTCAACATAAAACTCTTCCTTCAATACTCCATTTAGGAATGTTGATTTCACATCCATTTGGTAAAATTTCCACTTGCATTGTGCTGCTATGGACAACACTTCTCTCACTATTTCCATTCTTGCAACTAGTGCAAAATATTCCTCATAATCTCTTCCTTGTTGCTGCTTGTAGCCTTTGACAGCAAGTCTGGCCTTATGCCTATCAATATTACCTTCAGCATTGCTCTTGGTTTTATAAACCCATTTTAATCCAATCACTTCGTTGCCTTTTGGGAGATCAACCAATTTCCATGTTTTATTTTTCTCTATGGCATTCATTTATTCATCCATTGCATCTATCCATTTCTTATATTTTATAGCTTCTTCAAAATTAATAGGATCATCTACATGATAGTACAATGCAAATAAAGAGTTCATACCTTCATTTTATGCCTCTTGCTCATAAATATCATTCAAATTTCTGAATTTGGTTCCTCTTTCACTTGGTGTACTTGTGCTTGTAGAAGCACTCAAATCGGCTCCTTGTGGTGTGTTTGGAGAAGCACTGCCATCACTTCTCAAGGGTGTTCTCATACCTGCTTGTGGTGTCTCTTGTTGTCCTTGTATTGGTGGAGGTGGTGCTACTAGTGACGAATGTATTTTAGCCAACTCTTCCTCATTATCATCATGAGACAAACAACCCTTCACATTGATTGTTTTCTCAATGCTTCCATCCCAAGCTTATTCTTCAATGAACTGCACATCTCTACTTATAACAAACTTCTTGGTGGATGGGTTATACAACCTATATGCCTTTTATTCTTCACTGTATCCAATAAATATGCACTTCTCCCCCTTACTGTCCAACTTCTTCCTTAGCTGATCTGGAATGTGTGCATAACCCACACAACCAAAAACTCTCATGTGGGTGACACCTTGTTTTATGCCACTCCATGCTTCTTCCGGAACTCTATTCATTACAACTTTTGTTGGGCATCTATTCAAGATATATGTTGCGCAATGTACAACTTCAGCCCAATACTCATTTGGCAAATGTTTTTCCTTCAGCATACTTCTTACCATATCCATGATGGTCCTATTTTTCCTTTCAACAACTCCATTTTGTTGCAGTGTGTACCTTGTTGTAAATTTCTTGTGTATCCCATTTTCTTTGCAAAAACACAAAAATTATTTTGAGATATACTCACCTCCTCTATCAGTCCTTAAAAATTTAATATGCTGCCCACTTTGTTTCTCTACAAGAGCCTTAAAGTGGTAGAATTTCTCAAACAGTTCACTTTTATATTGCAAGAAATAAATCCAAGTTTTTCTTGTGAAATCATCAATTAAAGTAAGCATATAGTGGCTACTTGGTAGTGATGGTGTTTGCATTGGTCCACACAAATCTGAATGTCAATTTCTAAGGGTGCCTTTGTCCTTATGCTCTTTCTTGATGGAAAGTTTTCTCTGTGTTGTTTGCCCAAGATGCAGCCTTCACATAGGCTGTCCGGTTTTTCAATCAATGGTAATCCCTTTACCATTCCTTTCCAATGCAACAAATTCAGTCCTCAAAAGTTGAGATGTCCAAATCTCAAATGCCATAACCAATTTTCATCTTTTTCTTCTCTTTGGATTTTCTCTTGTGTTACTGCTACCATTTCAACTCCTTTCTTCAAATCTGCTCTCATCTTGAGAGGGAACATTATGTTCCTTGTCATCTTCACTTGTGCTATGCATTTCTTGCTTGGTGGTTTATCCATGATGGTGAATACATCATCTTCAAAGAAGACATTATACCCCTTTTGAATGAGTTGTCCGATGCTCAAGAGGTTACACTTCATACTAGGCACATAATAAACATATGATATGGATCTTCCTTCTCCTTTCTTTGTTAAAACACTTACTCTGCCTTTCCTATGATAGAGACCTTACTGTCTGTCCCCAATGTTACTTGAGACTTTACATTTTCATCTAACATGGAAAACATGGAAATGTTTCTAGTCATATGGTTGATACATCCTGAATCTAGAAACCATATATATCTTCATTCTTTTCCTCAACCATATTACATGCTAAAAACAAATTTTCTTGACTAATATTTTCTTTAGTAAAATTAGCACTAGGTCTATTACCCATGTCACTCTGTTTCCTCCTACATTCATTGACATAATGGCCATACTTCTTATAGTAATTACATTGGACTTGGGATTTATCATACCTTTGTCCATGTACTTGATTTTTTTCTCCTTGTTGGCTGCTGCCTTGGCCTTGGTTCTGATTTTGGTTGCCGCCCCTTCCATTAGTATTTGAAGGGCTGTTTCTTCCTCCTTTGTTATGGCTTCTGCCTCTTCCTTTTCCTCTATAGTTTCCTCTGCCTTGACCTCTGTCTATTCCAAAGGACATTTTTGTCTTGAAGGAATGCTCCAAAGATGAGTTTGTTGTTCTTCCCAATATTTGTTCATGATTCATAAATGATGCATGAAGCTCATCAACAGTAAACTTTGAGAGATCCTTTGTCTCTTCAATGGTTGTGACTATTACATAAAACCTTGAGGGTAAGCTCCTCAATACTTTCTCCACTATCCTTATTTCTTCAAGTGTCTCTCCATGAGACCTTATCTGGGTAACCAACCAAATCACATGTGTGAAGAATGAGTCTATGTTATTAGACTCTTTCATACAGATATTTTCAAAGTCTCACCTTAGAAATTTTAGTTTTATTGTCTTCACCTTCTCCATACCTTGATAGGAAGTTCGGAGGGTATCCCATGCATCCTCGGACCTCTTAGCTGCTGCTATCCTTGGAAACACACTTTTATGCACTTCTTGATAGAGATAGAAGAGGGATTTTGAGTCCTTCTTCCTATTACTCTTCAGCAAATCCTTCTATATCTGTGTTAAGGCATTAAAATCATTTTCATCTACTGTTTTTTCAAAACCATCTTCAACAAGCTCCCATAAGTCTTGAGAGGCAGTTAGGGCTCTGATGGTGATTTCCCAATAGTCATAGTTCTTACCATTAAACTGTGGGAGTTGAGTATTTCCAATACTCATGCTTGTGCTGGCTCCTGCCATGGCTAGCACACTGAACTATGCAATAAAAACTTGACTCTATGTTTTTTTCTTAAATAAAATGTCTCTCTGCTTAAGATACCAACTCTGTATTCAAAAAGACTTCTTTGGACTGCACCTTTTTTAAACAAACTCAAAACTCTATTTTTGAGAAATACTTCGTCTTTGCTGAGCCTTCACACCGTTGGAGAACTGCTACAACAAAATCCTTCCTTCAGCTTCTTTGATAATCCTTCAAAGAGCCTGGACTAGCTCCGATACCATTTTGGAATTTCTGAAGTATTCCAAACAATAGAGGAATAAAAATTCCCCAAATTCAATATAGAGATTCAATTAAAAATTTGCTGGACAGAGATGGCACACAAACAACTTCTATTTCATTAAACTTAAAAATCTATTACAAGGATGTCACAGAACTGTTGTTCTGTAATTTGCAAAAAAAACTTCAATTGCTACCCAAATAGTGCAAAAAATGCTCTCTGTCTTTTTCAAAATGCACACATAGTGCTATATCAGTTCTTTGCCTTCTGGCACTACATAAAAAAAAACTTACACACCATCTTCAAAAAAATATAGAGTCTCACTTTGTTTTTCAACAACCTGTCACTTTTGCCTCTACTGACTTTTAAAAAAAAAAATCGCACTACTGTGCTCACCCTATGCATTCAATACTCTATCTTTTAAAAAATACATAGCATACATTTTATGCTTTCGTGCCCCCTTTTTTTTATATGAAATAAGGAACTATAAAAATAAAATAAAATGTGTTATTGATTTATATATATTATATACATGAAATGTGTGTGTGTGTGTATATATATATATATATATATATATATATATATATATATATTAAAGAATATACATTACGTCTAAGTCTAAAGACTTAATTAAATCATGCATTGCAGCATAATAAAAAACATAAAACTTTTTACCCAAAGTTTAAAGGCTTTTGTCATGGATTCCAAACTGGAGATTAAACTCCAATGTAAAGAATTATCGTGTAAAAAATATCCTTGACGTCATGAGGGAACAAACCCACACAATCAGCCTCCCATTGGCTGGAGGTGGGACCCCCAGATTTCAAAACAAAAACTGAGCTGCATTTCATGAAATTATCGCGTAACAAAACTACTTCGTGACATAAGCCTAAAATCTACGCGATAAAATCTGATTGGTCCATGTGTTATGTTGACTTGGAAAATTCAAACTTCAAACAAACGATGTGGTTGTTATGTTGTTTTAAATGCTGGTTGGTGTGCAGGTTTATGGCACGGCATGGAGAGCTTTAAATTGCTGGTTGCGTGGTGAGGAGAACCATGAATCTTAAATACAAATGTAGGAAAAATGTCTACGGGCATTACCAAAAAAAAAAATTAACTGCAGGCTTTGATTATGCTGTGGCATGGAGGAAAACAATAAGAATAACTGCTTCCCCTACATTCTCCGTACTTCTGCACAGAAGTAGTTGAATTTAAAAATTCAACCCCATCTACAGCTCGGTGTGCACGACGCCAAAGATTCTTGTGCCACCACACCCTCCCCTCCGTGGAAAATCTTGTCTCTTCATTCTAAACCCTTACAGTCATGTGGATTACATGGCCAAGATCTGGCTATGCCCCTTTTGTTACGAGTGAAACACCATGATCAAATATAGCAATGTGCCTGTAGAGCTTTTCCCGCTGCATGTGACCATTGAGAAGGAAATTTATGGTGACTGAGCTTCGAACCTGAACCTTGTCTTTATGTTCATGTTGGATACTTGTGTGATCGAAGAGGAATTAGGGTATGTGAAATCGGCCCTGTGCCAGGATATAAATTTGTTGCTAGGGAATACTCTAGTGGGGTTGATTACATTTATGACTCAGGTCCATGTACATAAACTGGGGTTTGCATATCTATTCAAAACTTGCATTTTCTAAGGTTCTAAGTAGATTTCGAAATATCAGATTTTGGATCAGCTGGGGCTTACGGGGGCCTCAGCTTGGATTTCTGAAGGGATCGATGATTGATGGGATGCCAGGTGGAGGGGTTTGAATGGTGCTACTATCAGTGGAATCAACCTATTCTTGCTTGCGGTGTTGGACTGCAACACATTGAATTATGTATATACTTGTGGTCCTAAGTGTTTTTTCTTTTGAACTTTGATGGAATCTATTTGAATGGGTTCCATTTCATTCATTTTGCGAAACCTAATATTTTGAGCCTGATATTGAACATGTTAATCTATCATTACATCAAAATATTTTATCGCCAACCTGCCCATGCAAATAAATAAATCGCATGAGATCTAATCCCCGTGTCTATTTTTTTTCAAATTTTTATTAATGCGGTTAGATGTCTATTACCCTTTTAGTGTTTTGCTTTGATCTTCGAGGAAGTAGCCATAAATTATTATCCAGATAATAGATCAACCTCTTTTTTATTTTTATTTTTCCTATACTTATATTTCATTAAAAACCATACTGGTCTTGAAAATCTTATAACTGAGTTGTTCAATTACAAAAAAAATATGTAGAAAATTCAACACCATTCATCTAATTCTCTGATTAAAATTCTAAATAGATTTTTGATATTAAACTTTTATTCTAAGAGGAGAGGTCTTATAGACAAGGCAACTGTAAAAATAGTGAAAAGTAAGCATAACCTTCACTATAATTGGAAAAAACCTTAATCTTACATCACTAAAAGTGATGAAATTTTCATGTCATAAAATTATGCATGTTAAGGCATTGTTACCTTAAAATAACATATCTTAACCAACCCATGCAGGAAATGTAAGTGCATAATATCTAGCTACCTACATTTTGTCGTTTTCAATTTTCTTATTGTAGTCAGACTCCCATGTTCCTCATAGTGTTATTCTTTTGAATCTTAATCTCGAAAATAATAGCCTACATTTTGTTTACAAATATTAGATCAATCTCTTTTATACTTTGTATTTTTTCCTATACTTATATTCCATGAAAACCATGCCAATTTAAGACACTTAATAACTGAGCTTTCGAACTACAGAAACAAGATGCTAAGAACATATTCCATGAAAAACATACCAAATTAAGACACTTAATAATTTAGGAGTTCATTTGCAGAAACAAGGTGCCGAGCACCTAACATCATTCGAAAAGTTCTCTGATTAAATTCTAAAATTTTAAAATAAATTTTGATTTTCAACTTTTATTTTAAGGAAATAGGTCTTGTAGACCACATGGGTCTCAAAGGAATTTACATGCAAATATAAACATAAAAATAATTTGAAATCATTGTGAAGCTTATTTTCCTTCCAATGAAAAACTTATGGGGAAACAAAATAGAATAGGTGGTTCCCTACATTTGTGGAGGGCATCGATCCATATAGAATAGCAATCTCACTTTTCTTTTGGAGTTTGGACTATGCTTATGTTCCATGAAAACCATATTGATCTAGTTAATTTTATAAATCAACTCTTTCCTACAGAAACAAGATGTCAAAAACCGACATCATTTATCAAATTCTCAGAATAAATTCTATATCAATTTTTCCTTTCAACTTGGATTTTAAGAGAAGAGGCTTCACAGATCAGGTAGCTCTCAAAGGGCTTCAAAGACAAACATAGCCATAAACATAATTTTAAAAAACTTGAACCTATATTACTAGAATGATACATTTTCCATTCCTGTACATGTTAAGTCATTGTTACATCACAATAGGTTTCCTTGAACCTATCTATGAAAGTAGTGAAAGTGCATGAAATTTATATTTCTTATCTAGTTTTTCATAATTTTAAAGGAAATCATGATGAGTGGGGCAGCCAATAAACATAGAGTTTGAAATAGATGAGTGGGGCGTGTTGATTTTCCATACACTTGGAATCATTGTTTCTCATTTCAAATGTCTTATGATTTATTTAGGTATATGTGCCTCCTTTGGTGTTTTGTTTTTCTATATCTGATTGAGTTGTTTGAATTGACTATTTTGTGTATTTCCCCTAACCTACCATTGTAGGTGGGAAAAGTGCATGGGATTTAGTTTCAACAATTTTTACGAGAGTCTTCCAAGTTTGAGTCAATCTTAAGCTTGGATTTACTTTTTGAGGAAATCAAAATTTAGTTCACCCAAGTCAACCCCCAACCTAAATAATACTTGAAATTTTCACTTGTGAAGACGAGTAAGATGTGCTAATCAAACATGGGTCAGATGAAATCAATGTGTCTTCTCAGTGGTCTATTTGAAAACCACCCAAAATTGATTTGTTTTTCAATTTTCCATATTCCTTGGAATTTTATACTATGTAGTATCGTTTGTGTACATAAAAAAAAAGTTATTATTGAAATGTATACTATATATACATTATAACCTTTCATATTAATGAGACATACCTGAAATTTATTTTTTCATTTTTATTTTTTTATTTTAGTTTCCCGCGTAACTTTGGATTCGATATTGAAAATTTCACCAACTCATTAAGACAATTTGGATGAGATAATTATAAATAGTTATTGACTCCAAAATGGTTAAATGATACTTTCCATATTGGGTTGGAATGGGTATATGTTCAGGTTCAAACTTGGTTCAGGTCTGGATCCCAACCCCTTTTAGCTAGCTGAATCTCTAAAAATTTCTTAAAAAAAGCTCAGGGAAAATCCTAAATAACTTGATTGAAAGGCGAATAAAGACTACTTTAGATGTCCTAGATGTTCTATCCTACTTTAACCCCACTTTATGCTTTAGCATCTAAACTTGAAAAATGTTAATGTTTTTCGGATTCATGTATATCTCCTCTTTGAATTGGTATTTTTTTGTATTTTTCTGTGATTTTTTTAGTTTCTAAGTATAGTTATAATGTTAAGAATAATTTTATAACTTTCATGTTTCCAAACCCTTCCCTTGATCTTCAGATACTTATTTCAAATCCTGGTATATTTTGGAGTCATTTTAGAGTTCTAATACTTCCCATTGGATGCCTCTGGGGTAAACCATTAGTACCTAAGTTCCCAACCACCTAAATTCCGAGGGGATCAATAGAGTTCAACCTATGAGATCCCCAACATCGGGAGAGATCTCGTGTCTGGATTGTGACCACTTGAGCTAAAATTTTGTGCTCAACAAATCCTTATTTACTTACATTCCCTTTGCTTTTGCAACTTCTTGACGACTATTTATCATTTTAGAGTTCTAATAATTCCTGATGGATGTCTATCAGTCTATAGTATATTTTCACTGGCTATAAGAGCGGTGGCATTGGAATGCTCTTTTTTTTTTAATATAGAGAGTAGGTTGAGCAAATTCAATACTTTAGTGAAAAATAACTTGAATCATATGAGGTAATTACATTTCAGTTTTCACATTTGTTCCAACTTAAAAACCCTAAGAGACCTGTCTCGAATGCTGACATTAATATTATCTTTTCTAAACCTAGTTGGTTTATATATTGCTCACATTTTTAACATGGAAGTTTGGAGACTATGTTTTGATTCATGTTTTCTCTTTATAGAAAAACTTGTATAAGCTTTTGTATTATAAATTTTAAAACAATGAGATTGTGATTTGGGGAGTGGATATTAAAATTTCAATCAATTTGAATGGAGAATACATTTCAATCAAAATTTTCAGCAAACCCATATGTACTTACATGCCTTTTTTTTGTAGCTTATTGATGAATTAGAGAGGGATAAATGACCTGTAGGAACTAATAGTAGAGCTATACAGTGTACTGGCATGGATTTGAGTGTTATAGGAGGTTTAATGGTGCTTGTGTGATGGGAAATAGAGCTCGAATTCTAGATATTTCTGGTGCTCCATGTACGGAGGATCTAGGGATGGTAAGATAATTACGCATAAGGTTTTATCTAACTTCATGTTTGGGCACTTATATGTGGCACTATACCTTGTGTTCTCTTGAATGTTGCGTAAACAAGCGTTTTAATATTTCATCAAGCATGTCTACTTTGGAACTTTAGTAATGTATACTCTGCGGTCTCTTGTGAACAACAGAGGTGATTTAAAAACTTTCTTATATCTAGTGAATTTCTGTAGGGATATATAATTTTTTTCAAACTGAAAAAATGATCCAGGTGGCTCTAGAAACACACACAAGACAAAGAGGGCTTATGGAAGCTCAAAAATCAAAGTGTTCAGAATGCTTTCGAATTAGGACCAGGTTGAAGATCTCGTTGTCCTGATCGTAATGGTGTGAACTGTTCATCAAATCGAGCTCATATACGAAAGTTAGAGGCAATCAAAGTTTTGGATTAACTTGGATGACTAGGTAGGTTAAGGAAGGCGCAATTTCATTCTTTTCTGGCGACCAGATTGTAGAAAGATCAGGTTAAATTCTAGATGAAATTGTGGCCTCATTAAAAAGACTCCTTTGGCATATTTTCAAGAAATTTTAAAATGACTATTAGTTTTTAATAAGACAAGAAAAATTAGATTTTTGGTTGGCGAGCCACCAAACCCGCTCGGCCCATGTGGACTAGCCCCCGAGTGGGTAGCACCACCAACAAACCAAACCACCACTCATATGCGATAACATGTATGTATATACATATATATATATATATATATATATATATATATATATATATATATATATATATATATACATATATGTTGCAAACGAACCATCATATGGAGTAATAATGGCGTGTCACCACGTGTGCCCAACCCAACATTTAAAATTTCGTTATATGTTAAAAAACTATACACCATCTTTGGGGGGGGGCAGGGTTTGACCACCCGATCCCCTCCCGACCATTTTGGGTTTTTTCCAACCGCGCTAGCAGAGGTGCCTTGTGCACTTTGCTGGCCCATGAATATAAGAACCATAGTTTTCATAGTACGGGAAGAAAGCCAAGGCAGAGCGGGAGCACACATGAATTTTGAGATAGTCATTTTTTTAATGAACACAGAACCATGATCAGACCCAGAAACAAGGAGTGGAACCACGATCCTTGAAATTTTCCCAGGGAGGTATGTTTTCTCCATGTCGGAATATAGTCAAGTTTACAGTCATTTTTGACAGTTTTTCACAGGGAACACAATGGCAAGGTCGGATTCGCCTTTGAGTTGTAGATTTCTAGTCCGCCCGTGGAGCAGCATCTTTTAGGAATCATGAATCTAAAAGATTCCTTTTTGCCCAGATTTTCACTTTGTCAGAATTTAGAAATTTGACATTCAATTTTGCATTATTCGACGACATGAATCTGATGGTATATTTGGATTTTCCATCTGAGCTTTATATTTTTTGGCCACTTTTCAAAGTGGAGCTGCAGGTGTTTGCATTCAGTGAGTGAGAAGTTGATTTCACATCTTTCGATGCCACGATTATGATGGTGATTTTAGATCGAGAAACGAAGCAACACATTCTTCAGTTATCTTGAGTGTGAGGTATATGATGAGTTGATTTTATGTACTTCTTTGTCTCTTTTCTATGAGATGCATTATTTTGTATAGATCCCTGTTGATGTTTGATGTGGGATCTTGTTTTGTTCTTGATGTCAGATGTACTTTCTGTCATGGATTTGTATTATGTTTGATGTCCCTTTGCTGCCATGTTGGTGGGATACTCATTGTCACATGTATGTTTGCTTGAGGTCCCTTTTTTGCCATGTTGGCAAGATACTCATAGTAATTATGTGTGAGTTATTGTCATACTGGTAGAAGTCCTTTTTGTGAATTAGAGTTGCTATAGTGTAACATCTCGTGGAGAGGTCCAACCACTCGTGCGTGAGGGCATTATCCTTTTACGATGGAGAAAACACCATCCATGTACATATTCACTCCTTACAAAACTTAATGTAGCAGCCTACACCATCTTGAAAATGAGGCTTGAAGACGTAGTCCCTCCTGGACGAACTCTGTTATCAATGTTCTATGTTGCTCATGCTTGTTATGCTCCTCTTCTTTACAACATGTAGTTTTTCATTTATGTTCATTAATGCTTTAATTAAATTTAATTCTAACACATTAGCCAAAGTAAAGGTCTTGGTTAAGGGTATCAGGAATTTACTCGGATCAAGTGGTATCAGAGTAAGTCTTCTTGCTGATTAGATTGTAGGCGTGCACTATTGAATGTTCGTTGAGTTGAGCCATGGAGAATGTCAAGGACATGTACGAGACCATTCTTAGGGTGTCTGAGAAAGCATACATGTTGTATGAGGCTTATGAAAAACAAGCAGAAGAGAACGTTGAATTGAGACACTCCTACAAGAGGAAAAGGAGGAAAAACATCGATTGTCGCTTTAGTTGCAAGCCACGACAGAGACCTTGGAAGAATTGAAGCACAACAACGAAAATATTCAAGAAGATCATGATGCATTGAAGGCACTCCTACAGGAAGAGAATGAGGAGAAGCAGCAAGTGTAGCTTCAGCTACAAGCCGCGATAGAGGCCTTGGAGGAAGTGAAGCACAAAAATGGCTTGGAGAAGCCTTCTTCACCTATGTCAAAATAGACAGCTGAGGTAAACAATGTTGATTTATCTTCAGTTTCATCTTCACCTAATATCATTTCTGTTGGAAGTGTGAAGATACCCATTATAGGAACCGATATGAGACTCCTCACCAAGATCGGGTACAAAGGAGGAGGACTTGGAATTCAAGGCTAAGGCATATCCCAACCATTGGAGGTTCTGCAGAGACCTCGCTATGCAGGTTTTGGATACAATGAAGAAGGATGTTCAAAGGATGTCAAAGGAAAGCAGACATTGTTGAACTCACCAAGAAAGAGTAATGATGGAAACACTTCACTGTTGTTCCAAGGTAGTGCATGTTGGAGTGAAAGAGCTGAGGCAAGCTTTCATCACCATGATCGCACCAGAGACCACCATAGAAGGTATAATAAATCTCATTATTACAAAGTGCATTTTGATTATAAGAATGATGATAACCATGGTCGTAAATCATGGCATAAAAAAATGTGTCATTTTTTTGGCTTACATAACCATGTGTTTTCTAAGTGTTGTAAAAAAATGGAAGCACAAAGGAGGATGAGGCATGGAAAGCCTTCTCCACAACAGGGAAAGAAATCGATTAAGCAGGTTTGGAGGAAAAATACCTTTTGCAACCATTGTGACCGAAGTGGCAATCAAAGAGCCACATGTTGGAGGCTCCATCCAGAGCAGCACCTTAAGGACGAAACATCGATGTGTGAACCAGTTGAAACGATTGTTCAACAAGAAAACATGCCATAGGGAGATGATCCATTCACTTTGATAAGTGAGAGATAGTTTTTCTAGATTTTTTTCTAGACATGTTAGCTTGTCATGGTCGTGTTTGTAAATCATATGTTGAATTTTTTACTTTAAAAGTGATGATGTGTTTTTCCATCACTTGTCTAAGCAAAAAAGATATTTTGGCCTTGTTCTATAAATCGTGTGATGCAGTTCTTTCATGTAAAATTGATGAGGTATTTTCCATCACTTCCAAATACGAAAATGATGTCTTGTCTTGTAATGATAACTAAGGTGTGATTTCCATTTGATGTAAACTTGACCACCAAGTACATGCTATAAACTCATGGAAAGTATGGAATTGTTTTGGGTCATAGTTGGTTGTATTTGGGTAGGTAATTTGCGGGAGATTGTACTACAGATTTGCAGAGGATGCAGGTGTTGGTTCATCGCTTAAGCCTCCGAAGAACAAAGGTGAAGGAGATGGAAGGGTGACCTTTTCAGGACACTTGTGGTGCAAACATAGTACACAACATTTGTAGATTCTTGTTGATGCTTTTGGAGGACCAAAAGCGCCTCAGTGGAGAGGATTGATCCAAGTGGCTCGAGAGACACACACAGGACCAAGAGGGATTATTAAAGCTCAAAAATAAAAGTGTTCAGAATGCATTAAAAAAAGGACCAGGTTGAAGATCTCATTGTCTTGATCGCAATGGTGTGAACGGTTCATCAAACTGAGCTCATATGTGAAAGTTAGAGGCAATCAAAGTTTTCGATTGACTTGGATGACTAAGTAGGTTAAGGAAGACACAATTTCAACCTTTTCTAGCCACCTGATTCTGGAAAGCTCAGGCCAAATTCTGGGTGAAATTGTGGCGTCGTTAAAAGGCCTCCTTCGGCTTATTTTTGAGAAATTTTAAAATGACTACTAGTTTTTAATAAAACAAAAATAAATAAATTTTTGGGAACCATATAACATATATGTTATACATATGTTTAAATATAAAATCATATCATATATACGAATTCTAGTGTTGGCGGGGGTTGAACCCGCCCGGCCTACATGGGCCGGCCCTCGAACAGGCAGCACCACCAACAAACTAACCCACCACTCATGTGATAACCATATATATGTGTGTGTGTGTGTGTGTGTTGCAAATGGACCACCGGCAGGAGGTACAGTGGGCGGGCCACTTGATGTGGGCCTAGCCCGCCACATTTAAAATTTTGTTATATGTTAAAAAAATATACGTCATATTTGGAGGGGGTGGGGTTTGACCACCCGACCCCCTCCCCACCATTTTGGGGTTTTTCTAACTGCGCCAGTGGAGGTGCCTTGTGCACTCCGTCGACCCACGAATATAAGAACCTCAGTTTTCACATTGCGGGAAGCAAGCAAAGGCAGAGCAGGAGCAGACACAGATTTCAAGATAGTCATTTTTTTAATACACGCAGAACCATGAGAAAGCCTAGAAACAGGGAGCAGAACCATGATCCTTGAAATTTTCCCATGGAGGTAATTTTTCTCCATGTCGGAATATAGTCAAGTTTATAGTTGTTTTTCATGTTTTTTCATAGGGAACACAATGGCGAGGTCAGATTCGCCTTTTGAGTTACAGATTTCTAGTCCACCCGTGGAGCAGCATCTTTGAGGAATCTAAAAGATTCCTTTTTGCCCAGATTTTCACTTTGTCAGAATTCTTAAATTTGGCAGTTTATTTTGCACTATTTGATGACACAAATATGATGGTGTATTCAGATTTTCCATCTGAGTTTTATATTTTTCGGCCACTTTTCAAAGTGGAGTTACATGTGTCAGCATTCAATGAGTGAGTAATCGATTTCACATCTTTCGGTGCCATGATTGTGATGGTGATTTCATATTCAGCAGCGGAGCAACCCATTCTTCAGTTATCTTCAGTGTGAGGTATATGATTAGTTTATTTCATGTACTTCTTTGTCTCTTTTCTATGAGATGCATTGTGTTGTACATATCCTTGTTGATGTTTGATGTGGGATCTTGTTTTTTTCTTGATGTGAGGTACTTTCTATCATGGATTTGTATTATGTTTGAGATCCCTTTGTTGTCATGTTGGCAAGATACTCATTGTCACATGTATGTTTTCTTGAGATCCCTTTGTTGCCATGTTGGCGGGATACTCATAGCCATTATGTGTGAGTTATTGTCATACCAGTAGGAGTCCTTTTTGTGAATGAGAGTTATTATAGTGGAACATCTTGTGGAGAGGTTTAGTCACTCCTGTGTGAGGGAATTTTCCTTGTACGACATAGAAAACACAATCCATATACATATTCACTCCTTACAACAATTAATGCAGTGGCCTACACCATCTTGAGATTGAGGCTCGGAGACATAGTCCCTCCTAGACGAACTTCGTTATCAATGTCCTATGTTTCTCATGCTTGTTATGTTCCTCTTCTTTACAACATGTAGTTGTTTATTTATGTTCATTAATGCTTTAATTAAATGCAATTATAACACATCAGCCGAATTAAAGGTATTGGTTAAAGGTATCAGGAATTTACCCAGATCACAAAACAACTAAGAAAAATTTATTTATTGAATCTAGAAATTGAAGTTATTTCCCCCGTGCAAATTATAGTAGGGAAACCTAAGGAATACTTCCCCATATTCGTGGATTGTATCCCTAGTAAATCTCACTGTGTAGATTGGTGTGCCCAACCTAGGGGATTCAAACTGGGCATTTGCTGGCATGCAACTAGTCAAATACCCAACAACATTGGCAACAGTCAGTTTAGTTGACCCCATAGGCTATCTAATGAAATTATTTATCAAAGAACTAGCAAATATTAAAGTGTATAAGGCATCCAAAATTTTTTTGGGAACATCTAAGATGTTTCAAGGCATGGAGAAGTTTGTAAGCAAAAATCTCAAAGCTATTAACAAGAATCCTGAATTTGTGCTACAATGGATTTAGGTGGATATTTGAGTCTTAGACTTGATTATGAGAAGGAATAAGGGGATAAAGAAACTCCCCACCATAAAGTAGTTACCATAAACAATATATGTAATACTTTTGGTCTTTATTTGACCTAGCTAATTTTATATGATAGGTTTTTAATCAATTACTTGTTCTTTAACCTTAAAAAACATACAAGACCTACAAAGCTACTTTCCTAAAAACAAATACAAGGCCTGCACACCTATTTTGGTATGATAACATTTTATTTATTTTATTTTTTGGAAATTTTTTGTAATATTTCGTCATTGTTCAGTGGATTTAGATGTAACATGATTCAATCATATCCAAGAGCTATATTTCAACTTTGTAACAACTTTAAGACATTGCATTCTTTTAAATCGAAATAACACCCCCAAAAACACTAATCCTAACTGTGTTTCTAATCTACTAAACTAAACCCAAAATTTGTTGCTTTATGTGTAGAAAATAATGATACCGTGAGTGAAGATCATAAAAAATTCCCAAGGAAATAAGCATATTCTTGAGTAATAAATTTGAAATAGTTTTCAAGGATTTTCTAAAAGAAGTAACCTTCATGCAACAAAAACTCATGAAATAAAGTAGTACATCATATTTCATAGTGAATAATAGAGAATTGGTAAGTAATAGTTTTCTCAAGGCGCAAACATATCTTACCAGGAGAAATATAACCATATGAGCCAACAACAACAATAATTGACTTGGGATATGGAAGGTTGACTAGCTTGGCTAATCCAAAATCTCTCACATGAGCTTCAAAATTTTCATCAAACATAATATTGTTGCACATTATATCTTAGTGAATAATTTTTTATATGTGATCATGATGTAAGTATGATAGCCTCTCTGCTGCTCCTAGGGTAATTTTGTAATGATCATCTCAATATAATACAAATGAACTTCTATGAAGCAACTCACCTAAGATTCTATTTGGTATATACTAATAGAAAATAATATTTGATCCATTGTCATAGCAGAAAACATAGAGCTTCACGGTATTACAATGCCTGATTTCACTAAGAGTGGATATCTTAGAATTGAAGCTCTTTCATTTCCTTCTAGTTGAGAAACCACATTTTTTACAACAATAAGTTCTCTTGAATGCAGGGTGGCATTATAAATTGTTCCACATGCTCCTCTTCCAATCACAATTGTCTCAGATAAATTATTTGTGGCTTCTACTATGTCTTGGAAAGTGACGCCTTGTATTGGGAAAAAATAAACCACTGACTTGAAATATTATTGATCTTTAGGAGGAGTGAATATACATCCTAGCTTCCTCAAAAAGTAGGTAATTGTCACCAATACAATTAATGAAGACCCCCCAAACACTCCAAAAATTATGGGCACAATCTTCGCTATTTGGGTCTCTGCCTCCTTCCAAAAATGGGGAAAGTTGAATTTACCTACACTTAAGGGTTGACATGCATCTGACATTGGTCATCCATAGAGCCCCTGATTTTTAATGAAAAAACCAACAAGCATGTTGCGAAAAATCATTATGTTAGGCATAGTCCCATTAAGGTTATTGTATGAAACATTACATGCCATCAAACTTCGAAGGTTTGCAAATGAAGGAGGAAGTTGGCCAATAAATTGATAACTTGACATATATGGATTCTAACAAACTCAAGTTTCCCAGTTAAGCTGGTAATAACCCTAAAATCCAATTCTAGATCAGATTTAGAGTAATCTGCAAGGTTTTATGTTAACCAAGTTATGATGGGATAGGTCTTGAAACGTTGTTCCCACCCATTTTCAGTTTTCTCAAACGGGAAATGCTTCGAAGAATACTAGGTATTTATCCCGATAGTTTGTTATGGGAGTTCTTCATTGTGTTGGCAATATGATGCAGAGTGTTGTCCTTGATGGCAACCCACTGAATGAAGATGAAGATATGAGATTGTTGACATGTGTTGTCCTTGATGGCAAACCACCTGATGAAGTTATTCTTGACCTGATGGACTTGGTAAATGATGTAAATCTGATATAAAGTGATGTTTGTCAGCAATATGATGCTGAGTGTTGTCCTTGAAGGGCAAGATGATTGCAACTTACTTGAAAAAGTTGTGCTTGATAGAACATGTTCTTGATGAAGTAAATCTGATGTATCTACAGTATGTACAGAAGGAAATGAAGAAAGGAATTCAGCATGTGCTAAATCTTGATGAAAAGAGTATGTCTCTATGCATACGCGGATTTGTCTAGGGGAAGTCGCGTATGCACGCGGTAAAGAACGTGCCAAGTCGCGTATGGGAAAAAAGCGCTCTTAAAGTGCAAAACCAGGGGTAACCACCATGGTATTGACCCATTGTATTGGATAATGATTTGTCTAAATGACCCCGTCCAGGAATACCATCGGAAGTAATGTGGTTTTGGCTCATGGTATTGAAAAATGGTAAACCTATATAAGGAGAAGAATTTCATTGTGAAAATCATGATTTTGGGTGCAAGATGTCTGAGCTTGAATGAATACTTCACTCTGAAGTATATCTGAATGGAAAGGGTTACAATTGAATGATAGATCTGAATGCATGATGCACCAATGATGAAGAAGGGGATCTAAATCTGTATTGTACTTGTATTTGCTAGATCTGTTTATGGAATGATTAGATCTGTGATGAGACGAACATCTAGGCGAACATCTGTCTGAGGTGAAGGGTAAAATCTGAAGTGATGTATCTGTTGTGAAGAATTGCAATGACATTTAAGGTTGAAGAACCATACACTGGTTCACCGAAGAAGAAGCGCGTATATACGCGGCTTCGCTGAAGAGAAAGCGCGTATGCGCAATTAAAATTGGCTCTATAATTTGTACTGAAGGATACGCTGGTTTATGATTTGACACAAGACATAAAGGGGCAAGAAAGGACAGACAAACTTAGTTTGGTCGAAGTCCGTGGTAAGAAATGTCCCATCTAACCGCCGTGTTGTCACGTACCGTACTCAACGTTCTAGTTTGGAGGTACTGCTCATTGCATGGTTGAGCTGAAAGACAAAGTATGATGAAACACAGCTCGTGAAGTGGTGTCCTAAAGGAAGCTTTGGATCCAGTGTAGAAAAATTGACAAACGTGTCCACAGAGGTGTCGAGGTTGGGCCGCCCGGGGTTGTGCCCAGTGAGCCGGTAAACGCAGACCGGGGGTCGAGTTCCTTCACAGGAGAGGTCGGGTAAATGTCGTGGGGTTGGAGCCCCTTCCGAGGAGAGTGTCGGTGTAAACGAGCGCGGGTGCCGTACGTCGGGTAGGGAGTCTGTGACCAAAGACATATGTTGTAAGATGTTTTCAATAACAAAAGCACACAATGAAAGCAACGGCAGTGGTGGTTTTCTCCCGACTTGGGTTTCCACCTAAA